>CM014729.1:20017524-20617524 GCA_004329165.1 Spatholobus suberectus
AACCTCTGTTATTTCATTTGTTTTTGTTGTATGATTTTCCATGTCATATGTGACTTGCGGCGTTACATTGATATCTTGATTCAGGTTCTGAGTTCTGCAATGCGTTGACTAGAGGTTTTCTTGGATACTTTATGTTTGGAATTTGACGTACGATTTATTTCATTGTCTGAGAACATGAACTGTGCTCATTTCTGGTCCAAGAGAAGAAATGGAATTATTGTTCTCACAAGTGTCACCTATGAATCTGGACAGTGGCAATTAGGCTCTTTTGTTTGTTTGTTTGTTTCTGCTTAGTTTTGATCATTTCTAGAACTGTAACAACATCTCAATGAAATGGCATCAAACAGCTTGTTTTGTTTTGATTTTGACCTGGAAGTTTTGGTCCCTTTAGGGGATAGGGACTAGAGAGAGTAATGTAATGAGTACTATGTTAATATTATACTATAGATGACATGAATTTCTTTGGTCCCCCAATTAATCAAGTATTATTAACTTCATGTCATGCTGTCTGTAAATTAATAATTTTGACATTCAACTCCTTTTACTTCTCAGATAACAGAAAATGAGGGGGGGCTTGTGGCAACTTGGGCAATCAATGTCTCGCCATCTTGCCCACGGTGATAAGAAGGCTGTTGCTCGTCGGTATTTTGCCACAGAAGCTGAGCTGAAAAAGACAGTCCTTTATGACTTCCATGTTGCTAATGGAGGGAAGATGGTGCCATTTGCTGGATGGAGCATGCCAATCCAATATAAGGACTCAATCATGGACTCAACCCTGAACTGTAGGGAGAATGGTGGCCTTTTTGATGTTTCCCATATGTGCGGGCTAAGCCTCAAGGGAAAGGATTCTGTCCCTTTCCTTGAAAAGCTTGTCATTGCTGATGTTGCTGGGCTTGCCCCTGGAACTGGTTCATTGACTGTCTTCACAAATGAAAAAGGAGGCGCAATTGATGATTCAGTGATAACCAAGGTGAAGGATGATCACATATACTTGGTTGTGAATGCTGGATGCAGGGATAAAGATCTGGCTCATATTGAGGAGCATATGAAGGCATTCAAGGCCAAAGGTGGTGATGTGTCGTGGCACATCCATGATGAGAGATCTCTTCTTGCTTTGCAGGTCATTTATCACACTCTTGTACATTTGCATCATGACACACATTTTGAACTAGCTGCCATTGAGTTTACCCTTTCCATTTCTGTATTATTGATATGGCTGTAATCTGCTTTTTACAATTAAGGATGCTTATGAAATAATTCAGTGTACTATCACCTGCCCTGTATATATTTGGATGTAGTGTAATTGCATATGCGTTTGCACCATACTGCTTGTTATCTCTTTTTCCCATGGCCTTGTCATGTGAAAATTGTGTCCATCTCTCTTCATAAATATTCAAAGATGTTTATATTAATACCTATGAAGAGAGAGACTCACAAAAGTTTCCCATGACAAGTTTATGGGAAAATTCAACATGAATGGATACATGTGCTCTCTTTTAAACTGACTACTAAATTGAGGGAGTTTTAAATTAATGAACTGTTCTTCACATTAACATTAACAAATGATCCTTATTTCCTTTGTAGCAGGGTCCTCTTGCTGCTCGAGTTCTTCAACACCTGACAAAAGAGGATTTAAGCAAGATGTACTTTGGGGAGTTCCGTGTGTTGGACATCAATGGTGTGCAGTGCTTTCTCACACGGACAGGGTATATTTTCATGTGCTTTGCTTTCTGTAACCTGTATAGCTCGCCTGAGCTGTAGTAATGCTACCTGAAATTCCATCCTGTTGGGTATCACTTTCGCTACATCGAAGTTAAAAATCTTTCCTTATAAAGTACAGTTATTTCCTGACTGATATAATGAGTGCAATTTGATAGTTTCAGTTTGTCTTTTTGTGTAGTTATCTAAGTTTCCCAGGAGCACAATGCTTAATCCCAACAGTAGTACGACTGTGCATAATAACACACTCTTCACTGAGCTTTCAGGTACACTGGTGAAGATGGATTTGAGATATCAATTCCCTCAGAGAGTGCAGTGGATCTTGCCAAGGCAATTCTGGAAAAATCTGAAGGGAAGATAAGACTGACAGGATTAGGTGCTCGAGATAGTCTACGACTTGAAGCTGGATTGTGTTTATATGGCAATGACCTAGAACAGCACATTACACCTATTGAGGCAGGACTCACATGGGCCATAGGGAAGAGAAGGCGAGCAGAAGGGGGTTTTCTAGGAGCTGAGTTTATACTAAAACAGCTTGCAGAAGGTCCTAAGATCAGGCGTGTTGGTTTCTTTTCTTCTGGCCCTCCTCCTAGAAGCCACAGTGAGATTCAAGATGAAGGAGGGAACAACATTGGGGAAGTCACCAGTGGCGGATTCAGCCCTTGCCTCAAGAAGAACATAGCCATGGGATATGTGAAATCAGGATTGCACAAGGCAGGCACCGAAGTAAAGATTATTATTCGAGGAAAATCTAATGAAGGAGTTGTTACAAAGATGCCATTTGTACCAACAAAATACTATAAGCCGTCCTGATTTACTTTTGACATTTCACATTGAACCTTTCCCAATACTCCCCCTTAACCAGTTTTCTTATGATCTGGAAGTTGTAGTGAATTTCAATGCCATTGTCCTACTCACATCAAGTACAAGGAGAATGCCTTGCATCAATAATTTCATTCAAACATGTAAGATAGTTGAGTGTTGTTATCTTGAAATTTGACATTGTTCCCACCAACTTCTACACTGAAGTCAAGATGGCATACATCTATGGAATTCGAAGTGGACATGTTATTCACTGCATGACTTGCGATAGTTATTTCATTTCATTTATTTAATGTCACTTTATATTTTGGGATGATTTCAACTGCATATCATCCACAAAACCATAATGCTTCCTGTAGTAAGTACTTGGGATTAGTGAATCATGGTCTAATGTCAGCATTCACAATATTCAGAACATGAATTTGGATTTATCACTATAGGAAAATATTTCAAGCTTTCAACAAACTAGGTGAGATTACAATACATACAGCTTCCATCATAAAATATAAACTTTAGCACAAACATGATGCTCCGGTTCTAGCTCATGAACCTTACTATTTAAAAGTGGCTGGCTAGTTATACCTGCCATAGTTGATAATATGCATCACCTACCTCCCAAACTTTCCTGATTCTCACTAGCTTGCAAGATGCAAAGCTTGAAGTACTAGAATGCAACCGTCGTCATTTTTTGTAGAGGGGTTAATAATTGGAAGAATTTAAAAGGTTTCCATGAACGCCACCATTTAATGTGGTGAATGTACCTCCAGCCATTTCATCAAATGATGTAGTACCATCGCTTGCATTCTTTGCAAGGACGTTGATTCACTTGATTGGTTTCTCAATCTCGGCGAAATTCAGTTGGTCAGCGTTGCGTAGTACCGGCACAACAAGAACCTTGAAACAAAATCCCATGAAAATGAGTCACGTTTGAGTACACAAGCTCTGGATGTTACAGATAAATAGCAAGAAGGGGGTAACTACTGATACGTTGTACAGGTTCAGAACAAAGTCAGTTGCTTGGGTACTAATAAAGATTGGAATTGGATTACAAATTTCAAATCCAATCTGTTCTTGTGTTTGGCTTTCAGCTAGATATGTACTGACGAAGATTGGATTACAAATTTCAAATCACTTTGCCAATGACAATGGATGCATTTTCATCTCATTTCAAACTATATTGCATTATTGTTGTTAGGAGTATGGTTTGCCAATGACAATGAATGCATTTTCATATTTAAAATCTTAATAAATTTTAGACAAATCATTACTTATTTTTTTATTCATTAATTTCTCACCTAATTAATCTATTAAATATTATTGTTTACATGAGAAAATTTAAATTTCTTTTTAAACATTAATATTTGTTATGGATTTCGCTTAGCCGAAGTCTACTCTATTCTAATAGGCCTAAATCGATAACGAGCATTCAACTTGGCCCAATAGGCCCAAGTCAGCTGATACTAAAAACAACTAACATAAGCAGCATACACCCCTAACAACAAATGGGGAATAATTTAAAGGTCCATGACATTCCCACTAGAAAATAACCACTCTAACATATATAAGATTATCATATTATCTTAAATTACCTTATCATATCAATACTCGAAAGAGTCTATAAGTACCCGTTTGATGGTCAGGGTAGTATAGGATAGGATAGAATATGACAACAGGATTAGAACAAGATAGGATAAGAACAAGATAGGATAAAAGCAGGATAAGCTATAATCTTATCAAATGTTTGATACACACCAGATAACAAATTAAATAATGATAAGATAAAATATAAAACATGTTCAAATGATAAAATTACTATTTTGTTAAAATTACATATAAATTTATAGAAAGTAAATTTTAATTTAATTTTTAATTTTTACAAAAAAATATAATTTTAACTGAAGTATATATAATTATTTTTTATTTATGTAGTTAATTTTCTTAAAATTATAATAATATATATAAAATTTTTAAAATTATAATTATTATTCAAATATTTTTCTTTAAAAATATTTAAATATTATTTTTAATTTTTAATATTTAATTAATAATATACTTTAAATTCATATGTCAAAATTATAAATATATATATAATAAAAAATGTATACAATAAATAAAATATATAGTAATATATATTAATTTATATAATATTATTATATATTATATTTTTTATATATATATATATATATAATCTATATAATCATATATATATATAATTTATATATTTTTCATAATAATATTATATATATGTTTATATATAATTATTTAATATAACTATCTATATATATAATTATTTGTAATATGTTAAATATTATAACAAATATTATATTTATATATATTATATTTGTATATAATATTCAACATATTACATAATTAAATAGAGAGAGAAAAAAAAAAAAGCTTATCCTATCCTGTTGTTTCCTAACCCAGCTCCTTCCTCAGGATAAGAAATGTATTGGAGCAACAGAAAAGATAAGAGATAAGATGACAATATCATATCCTGTTGATGCAACAAACAACAAATTATAATAAGATAGGATAGGATTATCCTATCCTATCCTATCTTATCATATCATGGCCACCAAACAAGCCCTAAGAGTAATGAGACTTCACACATTAAGTACGATTTCTACCCTAGCCATCTTGTACCTCTGACTTAGACTAACTTGAGTATTAGACTCTTTACAGGTACCCTCTTTTTGCTAGTTTGACTAGGAGCTCACACAATAAAACCAAACTACGATATATATATATATATATACACACACTTTTTAAAAATATAAGTAAATATTAACTATAAAATTACATAACTACACGTAATTGTTGACTACATAAACACATGTAAGAACTCTTAATTATTATGAAAATTTTGAATATTTAATTTTAATCAGTAGATTAAAATTAATAGTTCAAATTATATATTAATTATAAATCTCACGTTCTTTTCTTTTCTTTTTCAATCAAAGATCATGTGAAATTTTTAAAAGATCATGAAGATTTGTAAATAAATACATAATCTAAGCTATTAATTTTAGAGTTTAATGGCTATGCATTGTTAGTATAAAAAGTTTGATACTATCACCCAATTAGAAATCACTGTTGATATAATTTTTAAGGTAATTATTGTAAAAGTAAACAAACTTCCCATATACGACAGTTTGTGATTGGGTGACAATATAAAATTGTTTTACACTGTCAGTGCATAACCTATTTTCTCTTAATTTTAATCTAATAATTATTGTTAAATGCTCAATAACTAAAAGTTCTTACCTGGTATGCTATTGTATGAATGTATTAATTGACATATCTTTCCTTTTCTAATATAATATATTAATTTTCTTTTTTAGGTAATCATGTTATAGGTGTAAAGTATTCGTCAACTTTATTGATTACTAATCTCTTCTAAGAAACTTATCTGACTACTTTTAGTAGGTCTCTCTTCCTAACCACATTTTTTCCATCCCAACCATGTTAAGGTTAATTACCTGAAAAATCAGTTATTTTTCACTTGGCAAATTGATTTCTGTGATTTCAAGTCAAAGTTAAAAGTCAATTTTGCATGTAAGTAAATAATTTTATGATAAGTAAGATCCACACATTCGGTAATATCTCCGGTGTGAATTGAAAAACTAAATGACATTTTTTTTTCTAATATAATATTTTTTTTATAACAACTATAATTAGAGCCTTTGACTTTTTAATGAGATCCTAAGATATTTCCACAAACTTTAGCTATTTGGGTCATTATAAGACTAATCATCAGTTTGGAGTTTAGTTACACTTATAGCGTGTTTGGATTCACATTAAATGATCTAGAATTACATTGAAATATCAGCTAATGTGATTTTAGGTAAATGTTTACATGTTTGGTTCCATGTTAAGGAATTGATTCTAGGTTGAAAATTGATTTTGAATTGAAGTACCTTTAAGTAGCCTTTGTGTTGAATAAAAAAATTTATACTTAGTTTTATTACTAATTTGCTTTTAGAATAAAAACATCCAAATATAAATCACATAACTTTAAAAATCAATTTTAACTAAAATTAATTTTGTAAAATTAATTTTATTCAAAATCAATTTGGCTGTTATTGGCATGTCATTTCAGTTAGCTTCTAGCTCTTTTCACTAGCTAAAAAGCTTGTTTGACCTAGTAGTGTTTGGTAAATAAGTTTTTTTAGTAGTTTGTAATGTTTTTGAGATGTTATTTCAAGAAGTATTTTTTAAAATGCTAACTTCTAGCTTCTTATATTTTATTCCCCGTTTATCCTTAAAATATTTATTAAATTTTACTTTTACTTTTTTCTAAGTAAGGTAGGGTTTTATTATATTTTTATATTTCTTTTTCTGGTCATAAGGTAGGATTTTAACATTTTTACCCTATTTTTACATAGGATAGGGTTTTATTATTTTTATCTTTTTATTACATAAGATATTGATAATGATAGATAATGGGTATATTTTATTTTAATTTTATTATTATTGTTTGGATATTTTTATATTAAACTTTTCAAGATATTATCATTGATAGATGATATATTTATTTTATTTTTTCTATTATTTTTTGAATATTCTTTATATTACACTATTTATTTTAACCATTACACTATATATATTATTTTTAACATTATATTTTGAGATATTTTAATTATTACACTAATTAACATAAAATAAAATTATAATTTATATAAAAATATCATATAAATAAGCCTATTTTTGTCATTTTACATTTATAAACTATTTTAATAGATAATTTTATCAAACACTTATAATTCAATAAGCTAATTTAATAATTTTCAATTACTAGCTAGCTTTTCAGTTTTCAACCAACTTTTCAATTACTTTTGCAAAAACATATATAGTGCGAGTTTGATTTACTTCTATCCCGCTTTCCAATGCACGTTCAACGCCAATCCTCCTCTTACAAAGGATTGGCGTTCAACGTAACGCAACAATGTTTCAAACACACTTATAACCTTTGTAAACACTCACCCAAATACACACTTGAATCTCCTCACCCCTCTCAAAAGATAATATAATATATTTATGTTAAGGTTACGTTAAAAATCAATTCTATCCCATTTGGAAAAATGATTTCTATGATCTCAACTCAAAGTCAAAAGTCAATTTGCACGAAAGTAAATTATTAAATCATTTTATGGTAAGTACGATCCCCACATTTTTTTTTATTCATAGTAAGATCCCCACATTTGATAATACCTCTCGCGTGAATTAAAAAAAAAAATTGCATATATTTCCTTTTTTAATACTAATATTATAATATATTGATATATGTCAAGGTTATGCAAAACATCAATTGTATCCATTTCGAAAATTGATTTCTATGATCCCAAATCAAAATAAAACGTCACTAAAAACAAAATCACTTGGAAGGAAGTGAATCATTTTATGATAAGATCTACATTTAACAATATATCTCATATGATGAATTAGAAAATCAAACATATCTTTCCTTTTTCTAACATAATATCTTTTGGTTACAACCTTTTTCTAACATAATATATTATATATTGATCGTCCTCAAAACATAACATAATATGTAGATTTATGTTGAGGTTTCATGGACGACTAATCACACGTCGGATGATATCTATCGTGTGAATAAAAGAAGAAACAAACAAATCAACGGAGACGAACCCGTGAATCAAAACAGTAACACACAAACCAAATCAACGGAGCCGAAGTTATCCATCGCACGTGGAATCATTCGTAACAGTAACCGCATGCGAATTTTGGGGACAGTCAATAAATTGCATTCCTCTCTTCCTCTCATCGCCAACCTTTCCCCACTACCCATAGCCAAACCCAAAACCTCTTCACGCATTTCTTCTGTCCATCGCCGAATGCTTGTTGACGTCGATGCATCAAATGGCTGTCCTTTTTTTTTTTTCTTTTTTTCTGTAACGAGCAATATTCTCAAAATCAGTTATCAGCCTCACACAGTAGCCTTAACAACACTTGCGAATCAATGGATTTCAGTTGCACCATATTAGTTATGGAATCTTGATCAATATGATGTGTAGAGTACAAGGAAAAAGAGCTGCCTTGCTGGATCGAACGAAATGTGGCAATGTAGAGCACGATCATTGATAGCTTAGGTATGGATAAACTTGTAATTAAGACATGTGATTTATATTCTGCAATGTTTGTCACTAAAATTTCTCCTAATGTTGTCGCATACAATACTTTAATTCGTGGTTTTTGCATCATGGTCAATCGAAAGAAGCAATTGGTTTGTTGGATGATATGGTATTGAAAAACATCAGCCATACAAAATATATATTCAATATTGTGGCCCAAAGTATAAGCATATGGATATATGTTTTGTATGGATGTATATTTTGTATGGTTGATATTTTTTAATACCATTTCATTTAATAAACCAATTGCTTCTTTTGATTACCCACGATGCAAAAGCGATGGATTAGAGTTTAGAGTATTGTAAGTGACAACATTTGGAGAAATTTTGTTGGCATGTATTTCAGAATATAAATCACACGCCTTAGTCACGAGTTTATCTTTTTACTTAGGCTATCAATGATTGTGCTGTGCATCACTACGTTACAAAATTTTGGATTCTATGGCTTTCGTTCCAAGGAGGCGAAACCGGTTCCAGAGTGGGAAATTGCTCGTTTTGATGATCAAATAGGAACCTAGGGCCGAAAGATCATTCATATGATGCATGATTTACCCATGTCCCATGGTCCAATGAACTAGAGTTTGTAGGTATGTTCTGTACTATTCTTTCATTATGTTTCTTCTGTGTTATTTTTCCAATTTTCTTATGTTTTGATATTTGATGCATTTTTTTTTATTCTCTCTGCTTATCTACATCTTTGTATGTTTGATTTTTCATTTAGTATTTTCTATCTAGTATGATAAATTTCATCTGATTTGTACTTTTTTCCCCCTTTTCTGAGAAGAAATTGATTTAGCAAAAGGAGGAAATTGACTTATTTTTGAAGGAAATGAATAGGGATGGATCTGAGCAACCCACTTTGATGTGGAAGACATCCAAAGGTGCCCATTTTTTTGAGAAACATCAAACAAACTAAAAAATTTCTCTTTCTCTTCTACAAAATTCTCCATTTCTGTAAGTTATCTTCTTGTGTCCTTTCCACTAATCTTCTATCTTGGTAGTTCAAATTCAGGTCAATATTTTGGCTAATTTGTCTTCATCCTCAATGTTCAGATGCATGGAGTCAAGGGTCCTATATGGTCCTAGTTTTGACGTGGCATTTAAGCTATTTCATGGGAAAGATGGAACCATTCCCCTCTTTGAGAGATCTGACTTTCACAATGGCAGCATGGAAGCTGATTCTCTGTCTGTTTTCAACCCTTCAGCAAGAAGATCAACTACCATAAGTCTGTCAGCCTTTGGACTAGGTTGCCCGTTTAGTTTTGGGAATTTTTCTGAGAAATGGAAGAAGCAGTAGAATTCTGAACCATCAACTGAAAAGGAACTCATCTCAGGCAAGCATTTGTTTCTTTATTTCTTTCCTTTTCATTTTGTTTGACATGCTTACACACTTGGAAGTTTGTTTGGTAAAGCGGAAATCCATCATGAGATTCAATACTTACTCTTGAAACTAGTTCTTGGGAGGAAACATAAGAACATCCGTAACACAGTTGACCATCATTTTGATTTACACCCATGTGATTAGCAATAATTTTGTTGTCAATGTCGTAGATCACAGGGCAAGATTTTGATGTGCTTTGTGATTTTCTTTTCCTGTTGCTTTTAGTTACTAATTATTGAGAAATATTTTGTACCATACGAAACAGGACTTGTACTGATTTTCCCCTCTGGTGAGCTTCGTTCCAGAAAGGAGATGTATAAAAGCATGAAGCACTTGAAAATAAATGATTGGAAAAGGGAAATCATCCGATTGAGAAGTCTTATAGAGCTTTAAATCATGTTCTACCCCTTGTTGCAACATACTTTTGGCCACCAACTTAGATGTCCACAGTCCACCTGTAGTGGTTGCTGCAAGGGCTGCCTCTGTTAAAAACTTGCACCCTCAGCATCTTCATGCTAAAGAGCTTGTTATTGCACAGTTTGGCATGGCAGTTATCGTGTCCTTCAGCATGTCAAATGGAAGGAGCACACCAAGAAATTAACATTGTCTTGGTTTGCTGCTATGCATGCTGCTATTCCCTTTATATCCATGGCATTGACCATTGCTTAAACCAGCAATGGCAATGACTATTGCATTCACTTTATATCCATCTGTTATTTGTGCTGTAAACATGACAAGACCTTATTGCTATCGGTGAAATATTAATTAGATAAGGATTATATCTATTTCTTTTTTTCAATATAATGACCATATAGCTATTTTGACAATATTCAAACCTGCCTATAAAGGAATAAAACAAAATATTAAAAAATATGCCAACCTGTTATAGATGGTGATATTTGCTAGCTCAAATAATGCTCCATTCGCTAAGGTCCATACTAAAATCCACCACTGACTGATTTTTGAAATATTTGTGCTCGAATGATTGTTGTCTTTCTCTATAAGGGAGCATGCTAGTCAATATTTTGAAATGCTTCTGCATGAGATTGCCACTCGTCATGAAAAAAAAAACTTTGGTTAGTGCTTTTTCTTCTTCCTAAGATGGAAAGAGGTAGAATAACTTTTAAGACTTTTCCTTGTATGTAATAGAAAGGTAACTTTAGCCGTTGAAATTTATTTCCCGAACCCTCACTAATCCTTGTGGTTGAAGTATTATGTGGCTATGTTTTCATTAAAATGCTACAATTTTTTTACCTTGTTCTTCTAAACTTTCCCCCTGCATATGTTTTCCTCCTTTATTTGTGAACTTCTCACTTGTTATGATCCATTCGGCATGAGTTGCACCAGTACATGTTTTCCAATTTCCACAAATTAAATTTTTGGTACATTATTAGATTTTTTTTATTAATTTCTCACCTAATTAATCTGTTAAAAAATTTGTTTAACTGAGAAAATTTAAATTTTCTTTTAAACATGAATTTCTATATGTAAATTTCTTAATATAGAAATTATACATAAATTAATACGTTCTAAGAAAAAATATCCACGGAGATAAAACTCCTTTTTAACAGTAGCTATCCACAGAGATAAAATACACACCTTCGATGTACCGACTGACAGTACTAATGTCAATATAATCTCAATAGATGATGTCATCTCCATCGATGACAGCATTGATAAAACTGGTCGGCGCTGGAGTGCACCGACTGCAGCCTGAAACGAAATGAAAGAGTCACTAATTAAACATGATCAAGGTGTTGCAAACACACCGCGTTATTGCATATGACAAGTACCTAGACAAATCCTGACATAAGTCCTAACAATTCCTACCATGTTTCTCAAAGAAAACATCCTTGTCATCAGAATGAAGCTTCGTTAAATTAGTCCTGAAATGGTGAATATTACTAGCAGCGGAAGATATTATCAGATACAATTTAAACAGATTAATTTTTGCTGACCTGTAAGGCAAAGAAAAATATACAATCAACCTATGAAGTACAAGCACTTTGCAAGATTAACCTTTTTTTATGTCAGACACACATTAGATGCTCATGTACACAGAACAACACACATGACATTTGGGCAACTGTAATGGGACATCTCAAATTTTGTTGTGCATCCTTGTCCGTGACTAGCGCTAGTGTCCATGCAAGCAAGCAACAATGCAAAAATAAAGTCTACTACAGTTCTGACTTCTGAACTCACTCACAAGGTCACAATGACAATTCCAGCAGAGAAAACAAGTAGTTATGTGCTTGAAGTGCTTCAAGAGCCAATGCCAAGATATAAATCTAAATTATTATCAAACAACTTACATATCAACTTCATTAAATGTTGTAATGGCAGAAGTGTTCTGTGCATCTTTCAAACGCGTGGCCACACGTATCCTGAGTGTAATATATAAAGTTTAATATATGAGGACAAAGAGTATACAAATCCAGGTCGCAAGGCAATTTTTTTTATAAAGGACCAGACAAACTTACTCTTCAAGAATTTTGCTAGAATGCCATCGCTAATGAATTCACCCATAAAAGGCGCAACAGCATCGGCTAAATCTCCTTCAATGGTACAACAGAATACAGAATTTCAGTATATTGATCTTTTGGTGGCATAATACAATACCCTACCATCTTCTGAAGAATAAAGCCTACTCCACATAACATTGATGTGGGAGAAGCTATTTGAATGCCCCTGTATCAATAAAATGTTAGAGAAAAGATTGAGGATTATAATTTATATCAACTCAATTTTTTGCTTTAATGACCCCTATATTTTCCCACTATGTTAAAACAGTTGTTCGACATTAGAAGGGTGAAAAAATAAATTTATGTGCCTTCTAAAATCTAAATCATATCCCAGAAGAAAGGAAGATGTCACTGACCCTATATGTTTGACATGAGCTGAACAACCTGATGTCAAGTGTAAGCTAACGTGATTCATATGAATTAGCAAGAATGAAAAACTGTCTTACATCAGAATAAAAACTTGACTAAACAGACATTGGCACAAAAACGTTATTGGAATCACCCAGGAAACCTTGGCGGCAGTAATAACAATATGTGATCCTTTTCCAAGAAAAATCTAAAGACTTATATTTTAATGATATGGATTAAAAAAATATATATATAGGGTTTAATATCTGAGGAAAAATATAGAAACTGAAATTTAAATGCAAGTATTATAAAAGTTAATTAGTTATTTAACCCCTATATTTAATTTTAAACGGCCCCTTTGAGGCTTTTAATTATTAAAAAATGGATGACTAAAGAAAAAACATCATAAAAAGAAACCTTAAAAATATATATTGTAAAAACTATTATGTCCTATAGTAATTTTATTTTTCAAAATTACATGGAACATTTAATAATTATATATGTCATGTGTTCCTTTTTTTTAACTTATCATAATTTTGTAATCTAGAATGTCATATATATTAAATTATATTAAAATATAAAGGATAAACGTTATCATACTAAAAGAAAACGATAAAAAAAAATTGGTGAATAATAACTTGGAAAATTATGGTTAGACACTCATATGCTACTTGATACCTAGGAAGAGAAAGAGAGAGAAATTATAAGCATGATAGGTGATATGATGTGATAAGAAGAGAGATGTGGAGAAAAATGACTATGGTTAATGAGGTGTTTACAATAGAGGGGTATCCACATATCATTACTCCTATGATTTAGTTTTGTGTGTGTGTGTGTGTGTTTGTGTTAAGAGTAGTACAACGGGAGACATTGTACTCCCAGTACTGTCGAACAAGGCATCAATGATATGTTGGGTGCTAGTAGAGGCTCACTTAGAATATTACTATTGCACGAGCCTAAACCATAAACGGTTCTTCTTGAAGAGGGTTGCCCACCAAGAAAAATTCTATTGGCTTCAAGGGGAATCAAACTCATATCCATTGGTAAGATGAGAGATACTACTTCCATTTCAAATTGATTGACATTTTAGCATTCACAAAAAATTTCATATTGATTGACGCTTTCAAATGAAGAATTAAAACTTTTATTCTAGTTTTGTCCCCAAATAAATACTACTACCTGTGGTCTTTTATATAAATAACAAATAATTAAATCATCAAAACCAATAAAAGTAGTTAGATTGGTTAATTTTAATTAATAATTATGTAAATTTAAATTTTACTTCCAAAATACCATTAAAATGAAATAATTTAAGTGTTGGTTGTATTTAATGTCATTGCTCGTAACTCAAGAATTGCTACAAAATTTAATTTAAACCAAATGACAAAATTACTAGAAATCATGATTTCCTACCAAACTTGGTAAAAAAAAAACAAGGCTAATGCGTTCACTTATATGGGAAATTGGTGAGTGTCTTATAAATAGACATCTTAATAAATTAAGGGCATAAAATAAATTGAATAATTAATATATTTAAAATGGGTCTTTGTTTCTTATAATTAGGAGCAAAAAATACTCCCATTTGTTGTTTATATAAAGGATATGAGGGAGTATTGTCTTTAGATACTTAGTAATGCATTTATAGAAACTGATAAAGAGAGTGAAGATATTTTAGTAAAATTATTCCACTAATTAAGACATTTATTCTTTCTCTTAATCTGTATAAAAAAAATTTAAACATAAATCAATATGAAATGTGAGTAAACCCTTAACCACATGTACCCACATTGGCATTGTCTATTTCAAATGATTTGACAACAAACACCTTTCAAATTAATTAGATAACTTTTTATAATATAACATACTTACAAATATTTAATTATTTAACACTTAATATACATATAACTATTAACATAATATTTCATGATTCAATAACTGAATTTATTAAATTTATATTTTATAAAAAATTATTAAACAAAATAAATATTCAAATCTTTATCTTAAAATAAGTTGATTCCAGCCCTTTTTATATATGTTGGCCGGAATAAAAACATGGCAACTAGAGTTCGTAGTTCGTACGGTGAAGCAAAAGAACGGTGATTGGTGTGGCTACGAGGAAGAATTGGTTCAATAATCAGATAAAATCAATCTTTATGCACTTTTCAATTTTCATGTCATTCTTTATCACGTCCACGAGATAGCCACTTTTATTGGCTGATATTAATTTAAATTTTGAATATGAAAAATTCCATGAATACAGTAATACTCCGTATTTTTAACTTTTTAATTACTCTATATATAAAATGTAATTTATATTGATTTTATGATCAAATTATAATTATATACTACCTTAATAGTTTATATCAAATCTTATAAAAATTTAATAACGATACAATACAATTAAAAGGTTCTTTTTTTCATATATTTAAAATAAAAATATTACATTAGTTTTTATGTATATTAAAAAAATATGAATTAATCTTGAATTCATTTAAGATTTTATACAAATAATTATTAACTCAAATTAATTTGTTGCACTACTCATATAACTAAACTTTTGTGATAATATGTTTTTAATATAAAAAATACGTCGCTTTTTATATTTCTACCGTATAGTGAGTGCTTAGACAATTTTCAATTTCATTACAATTATATGTCACATAAAAAGGGATTGGTGACTATACGCACAAGCAGTTCGTTAAAATAATATTAATTTTTTCACATTTAATTTTTGCAATTGTTTTACACTTCTCTAGTAATTGTTTTCTTTGTTTTTCATTGAATTATTTATTATATTTTTTTTTTCTCTCGTCTCTTTTTTTTCTTTCTCTTCCCTAAGATGGGTGTATTTTGATGTGAAAATAATTATTTGTTCACATTACAATTATATTGGATTATAACTCAAATATAAAATTTGCTTAAAACTTCAAAATTGACATACCCGACTCTGATTATTACTATAATTTTAAGTGTTAATTCTATTTTTAAATTATTTCACATTGTATCTTTAAATTACTATAATTTAAACCGTTAATTCTGAATTTACGATGATCTCCTACCGGTAACCTGAAAAGTCTACACGGCGTGGTTGATTAGGTAAAAGCTGACAATTAAGTTGTCAGAATTTGACGAGAAATTGTCCACACATTTTTTTTTTCTTTATTTTGAGTCAAAGCAAATTAGTTTCTTTACACGAGCGCGCCCGCAAAAACAGCAAGAAATAAAATCAAAAGAATTAATGTATTAAAGAATTGTATAACTTATCTCAAATAAAAATAAAGTTAATTAATTCCATCCAAATTGATTAAAAGAATTAATATCTATAACCAATTATTTTAAAGTATATTAAAAATTACACTAATCATTTTAAATAAAATTATTTAACCTTATTTTAACTTAAAATAAATTAGACAAATTCATGTATTAAAAAGAAATAATTACAATGGAAGTCAAAGAATTGATTAATTATCGCTAGATTACAAAGAATTTAGAAAAGCTTGCTAGCGAATTCATCAGTTGCAGTTCCCTCTACCCGAGAATAAGCCGATTTTCTTGCAAGATCTCTCAGCTGTGACAAGCTCCTTCCCAATTTCAAAGCCAACCTCATTTCAAACAACTCCCCATTTTCCCTTCGCTCCTCATCTTCCTCCATCGTCTCTTGGATCGAATTCTCTAGAAGTTGGAAGAACCCACCAGAGTTTCTATACATTTCAGAAACCATCCCCACTTGGCCACCATGCTCAAAACTATTAACAGCGGTTGCTAATGCCCCTCCCATAACCGCCACTATAGCTGCCCACGATGACCCTTGGCTCACACACGCAGATCCCACAGCGGCAATGCCGGTGAGTAAAGGCCCCGCAATGGCCAAACTCTTGTTGATCTTCAACACCAAGTTCCCTAACCTCTCGTAGTCCTTCATGTCCTTTTCCTTCACCACTTCCAACACATCCCTTAGTTCCATTTCTAGCCCCTCGTTCCACCCATTATTCTTCCCTTGTTTTGTTTCATAATATCTGGACTCGTTTCCTTTTGGTGTTGTAGCCTTAGGCCACCAAACTGCCGGCTCGAATTTTTTAGGGAATTTTTCAAGCATGGCTCCTAACAAAGGGAGTGGGTAAGCTTTGTCAAGCGCCAAAACTTTCTCCATTGCGTCCTTGACATCTTCCTCGGTGGGAGTGCCAATGGCTAGTGTGGTTTCGATGTGGGACTGGAGCTGCTTGAACAGCCTCGTAGCGTTTCGTTGTTCCTCCGCGAGTTGCGAGGGTTGGATTTTGTTCATGACGACCAACATCCCCGTGGAGGCAGAGAATAAGAGCGTGGACGATAGTTTTAGAGCCAAAAGTGGCGCGCCGCCGGCGCCGACTGTGGCGGCTACACCGGCCATGGCGGAGGCGGTGAGAGTGAGCATGTTGATGGAGTTTAGGAGAAGGGTGTTCCAGTTGTCACGTTGCTCCCCGATGTTGTGATGCATCTCCACTCTGTCGGCCACGGCTTCTAGAATTGCGTAGAGTTGAGTGGTAGCTTTTGAGGTGGTGGTGTTAACGTTGTTGCGTGAATTGTCTTGGAGCGTTGGGATTGTGTGTGTGAAGCCGTTTAGTTCCTCGAACAGCTTTCTACTTGGTTTTGGCTTTGGAGTTGCGGAAAAAGGAATAGGGAGTTTTGGGACGTGAATAGAGGATTTTATTCTTGATGATGATGATGATGAACAAAAGGAGTTAGAAAGCGAAGATGAAATTTGTAAGGATGCCATAGTACCTCGGATCTATGTTGTGTGCGTGGTTTCGTTTGTGGATTTGATGTTGTTGGTGGAGGAGGGATCAGGGATGGGTTGTAATATATAGGAGCTTATGTGTGAACAGGGGGATCAAAAGAAGGGGTCAGATATGGAACTGTTGACTGGATCTGGGCTTTGACTTGTTGTTCTTTGATTTTCATTCCATCTTTGTTCAAACTATTCCGTCTCCTACTCGGCTTGCCTCGGTCTCTATTGCGATGTAGGAGTATTTGCCATGCGATCAAAGGGTTGAACTTCGTGATGCGCAAGTTCATATTATAAAACCACTTGTTTGTTTTCCAAGGTTTATTTATGTCATACACTACAGAAATGTCAACTACATGTAAATTTCAGTTTGGTAGCCACTCTAAATTGTACAGCAAAGTTTGACAAATTTATACACACGAGAGGGGGAAAAGTGAGATAAGATGAATGTGATGGAGAGACACACAAAAAAAAATTGTGTAAAATTTTAGAATTTAACTACTATGTACTGTCAATGTAAAATTTTTTACATTGTCAACTAATCGAATATCAATTTTAGTATGATTTTTAGGATGGTTATTATCAAAGTCAATAAACTTATCATATATGGTGGGTTGTGATTAGATGACAATATAGAGCTGCTTTATACTATTAGTTTATAGCCTATTTTCTCAAAAAAAAAATTAAAAACATATTATATGAAGAGAAAATAGACTATGTACTGGTATTGTAAAACAGTTTTATACTATCATCTAATCACAAGCTACTATGTATGGTAAGTTTGTTCACTTTTATAATAATTACCTTAAAAGTCATATCAACGGTGATTTCTAATCAATTGACAGTATAAAACTCTTTACATTAATAGTGCATAACTATTAAACTCTTATATGAAAACATTATTTTAAAATTTATTAAATGTCCATAGGCAAATATAATATATATAATATAATTCCACATATTAAAATCAATGACGATATAGTGACGTTTTATTTAATTTGCTTTTGATATTTTATTTATCTCTCTCTCTCTCGATATTGTAAAATAAAGAAACAAGTTAATATTTGATTAAAAAATAAAAATAAAATCTATGTACATGAAGGATTGGTATATAGCCACAAAAATAAACAAGATATATACAAGATATAAACGAGAGACTCATAAGTTCACCTTAGAGTGGAACTTGAGAGGAAAACAATGTTCAACGCTTATTCAAAATTTCTTGCAAACGAAGGCTTTTAATTTGTGTTATAAAAATCACTAGCTTCTTTTTTCAAGTATCTAATTACTTGTTTTCTGGGGACCAATTCCAAAGAATCAATATACAAACTCTAGCTAACTCATATTTATTAAATATTAGTGTGGAGAGCAGGAGAGATGTCGATGATATCGTATTCAATAACGACCGAGATTAAAAAACTATATGCACTTATTTGTCTATAAATCTGACGACTATATTTGTTTCAAGAATTGATATAATATCCAGCAGTATAAAGGTTTATAACATAGAGGATTACTAGCAATATATTTTATAATACACTCCTAACACACACTTTGTTATTGGTTAAAATTTATTGAAATCTATAAAACCATGAATGAGATTTATTAAATAAAACATGATACCCACACAATTTGGTGATTTTTAACAAATTTCAGCCAATAATAAAATATATTAGAAAGAATTATTGCTAACATTTCTCTAACCGGGTATTATATGGAACTGCCATCAAAATTACTTAGCATATGTGTTTGATTTCGATTAGTTTTGGGAGAATTTTTAAAAAAGTAATTAAAACTCTTTTATAATTTGAATTATAATTTATTTTAGATATACAACAAACTAATCTAAACACACACTTAATATGTAGACTTATAGTGATATTTAACCTGGACTTTCGTATGGCTCAATTAAGGAGATAATCCCATAAGTATTTTTTTTTTCTTGAGTTTTATTGGTATAAACCATAACCTGAACTTATGACTGCGGCAATTATGAAGAAGGTAAGTGAGCCAAAGTAAGTAACTTCCTAACTGCGCCTTTCTAGCAATATATGGTCCACCGTTCATTCTTGATATTAGCACTTAATGAATTAGGTTTAAGTTATGTTTGCTCAACTTTTTCTTGACTTAAAAGTTATTATAAAGTTAAATCTTAAAATAAGAGCTTTGAAAATAAAGTAGAACTTGATTGGTAATTTTTATTTATTTATTTATTTTTATTTAGAACTTGATTGATAATCAAAGGATGAGACATTAATAAAATGAGACAACAAAACATTTATTATAAATTGAAATAAAAAATTGTCAACAAAACATTTTCCAATTTCAATAAGTTCAGTTGGCAACGTTAGGCTTCAGTTGATTGCTAGGGTCTTTGTTTCAAAACTTGAATAGTCAATGATTTATTATATATTGAAATAAAAAAATTGTTGGACCATCTATATAATATATGACAGTCATTAGCACACCCTTGCAAAGGAATCTTGATTATTTTACATTATTTTTCACACTTAATTATTTTAATGTGGAAAATATCCTTAATTTATTTTCCTTCTCTTTCCGTCAAGTAATTTAACATCTTACAAGGAATGTAACGGAGAATGCAAAATAAAAGTAATGTGAAATAATAATTATCCCATGTAAATGTATGCATATCTATACCAAAAATTACACTTTCACCTAATTAGCCTCTCATTTTTCCAGGTCAGATGACTATACATGCATTATATACATTAACAAAAAAAAAATAAAAATTAAAAGAATGGTAGTATGCAAAGAATTAAGGAAGAAATCAACAAAAAGAATGTTGATCTTAGAAGAGTTTGCTGGCGAATTCATCTATCTCGTTCCCTTGTACACGACAGGAAGCAGATTTTGAGGCAAGCTCTCTCAGCTGGGACACGCTTCTTCCCAGTTGCAAAGCCATCTTCATTTCAAATAGCTCCCCGTTTTCTCTTCTCTCCAAGTCTTTCTCTTCAATTGTCGCTTCAACTGTTTCTTCCAAAAGCTGGAAAAACCCACCACAGTTTCTGTACATTTCAAACACCATGCCAACTTGCCCTCCGTGCTCAAACGCATTAACCACTGTAGCCAACGCCCCAGCAAGGACAGGAACTAACACGTCCCATGATCCATGGTCTCCTGAAAACACAGACCCCAGTGCAGCAATTCCAGTGAGCAAAGGTCCTGAAACAGCTAAACCCTTGTTTATCTTCAGTGCCAAGTTACCCAATCTCTCATAATCGTCCATGTCTTTTCTCTTCACCACTTCAACAACCTCCCTCATTTCCTCTTCCAACTCCACATTCCATCCATTATTGTTGTTCTTAATCTCCATCTTCCCTTTGTCACTGCTCAATCTACTTTTTGGCCACCATCTAGCGACTTCAAACTTGGCTGGGAACTTTTCAAGCATTGCTCCCCCCATCATGGGGAGTGGATAAGCTTTGTCTAGCGCCAAAACCTTCTCCATGGCATCCCTCACATCACCTTCACTGGGATTTCCAATTGCGACTGTGGTTTCGATTTGCGTCTGAAGCTTCTTAAACAGTCTGGAAGCGTTTCTTTGTTCCTCGGCAAGTTGCGAGGGTTGGATTTTGTTGGTAGCAAGTAGCATCCCGGTGGCTGCAGAGAACAGAAGTGCAGATGATAGTTTAAGAGCCAAAAGTGGTGCACCAGCGCAACTACCCGTGCCTGCAACACCAGCCATGGTTGAGGCCGTGAGTGTTAGCATGTTGATGGAGTTTAACAGGAGGGTGTTCCAGTTGTCACGTTGTTCTCCGACGTTGTTATGCATTTCAATTCTGTCAGCCACAACCTCCAAGATTGCATAGAGTTGAATTGTGGCATTGGAACTTGTAGAGTTATATAGATCACCATCATCATGTAGTGTTTTGATGGTGTCATTCTTTTCCATTAATGGGGATTTCTCTGTGACTGTGAATCTATCCAAATCCCCAACCAGACTTCTCCTAGATGATGATGCTTTTAGAACTGAAAAGGAGAGTCGAGGTAGTCTGGGGACATTGATAGAACAATTGATTCTCTTTAAAGAAGAAGATGATAAAGGGTTATTAAATAAAGGCGAAGCTCGTAAGGAAGTCATGTGTATAGGTGAGATTGCAAGATTTTGGATTTGGTTTCGGAAAGGTGTTGGATGAAGAGATTGAGAAGGTTAGGTACCTCGTAGGATCGACCGTATGCGTATTTATAATAACAAGGTGGAACAGAAGAGAAGGTGCTAGATACGGAGAAAACAATTACCGAGCTGATTGGGTCCGCCTAACATATTTGCTTATGTCAGGTTGACGCGTTCCTGTTCAAATATTGTAGCCATGGCCTGGTCTCAACATCATGCTAAGCTAACGTTGTGATGCGAAGCTTAATTAGGCTTTCAGTATTTTCCTTTCAATTAAATAGAATTAAATTAGATTAAATTATACTAACACTCCTTAAAGTTGTTTCAGATTATACATAATTTCTTTGTTTTTTTTAATATTTACAATAACCTCTTTTATAAAAATACACGATGTAATGTTTTTCAAATAATTAAGAAGGTTAGTGTAAAATATAAGGAATGTTAATGTAATATTTTTTAAACAATTAAGAGAGTTGGTATAGGAATAAAAAAATAAGAGTATCGTGTATGATTTAAAAACATTTCAGAAAATATCAATGTAATTTACTATAAAAATTAAACAAAAACATGTGCTGTACAAGTATGCATACACGTCATGGGTGTCTCTCTGTATAAATATACTAGTAAGTTTAAATACAGGTAAAATATTAAACAAATATATAAATTAAAAATATTAAAAATAAAATTATTTTAACTGGTGATTTTAACGATGATAAAGTAAATTAAAATATAAAAATGCAAGCACTTAAAACTTTTATTTTTGAAAAATATAAAAAACTGGATAATTGATAGATAGTTGTTTTAATGTTGATTTTTTAATGTCCTGTTATGAGTAATATTAATTGAAAAAAAATGAGTATTAATTAAGGAAATTAAAGAAAGTAAAATTAATCTCCTTTGATGGAATTACTAAGTAAAGAAAAGAGTTTAATTTATATGTTAGTCGCTGCTTTCAAATTAAATTCTAAATGAAATATTGATTTAATTTAACATAACTTAAAATTATGTGTCACAAAATGAATAAAACATGTGATTACATGAGAATTAAGAAAAGAATGTATAAACTATAAAGTTTTCCTACTTTTATGAATGAGAATTCGAATTTAGGATAAAAGGATGTATCAACTAAGAAAACAATCTTTATATACAAGAGTAAAATGAATAAATGTTAACTATTAAATTTAACATGAATGATTAATATTATATATATATAAAGTCACATACATGTATAATCGTTTTAAAAAGTTGCAAAACTTTTATACTTTGAACTTCATTTATACAAAAAAGACTTGATTGTATTTTTTGTTCTTTTAAAAATTATTTATATATGATTTTAGTCTATCAATTTTTTTATGTCAATTAAATTCTTCTATTTTTAAAATCAATGAAAATTGATCCAAATATTTAGGAATTTGTGATATGAAATTATTTAAAAAGTTTAAAAATAAAAAATAGTGAAATTTTGATATAATTTAAAAGATTTTATATTATGTGAGATTAAAATTTGAAAAAGAAAATGTATCAATGTAATCGTATTTTTCCAAGGTCGATGAATGTATTTTGCACACACGTTTAAGATATAATATAACACAGATATGAATTAGTTTTCGCTTGAAAGGACAACTTCTAGTTTCAAAAATATAGGAATATGGCGTTCTTTTATCAAAAAATGTTTTATTAATTTTAGTAAATCAAAATATTGTTTTCCATTGATAGTTTTTAGCTTACATATATTATTATTTTTAAGTTTAAATATTTTTTGATTTTTGTAAATATTTTTAAATTTAATTTTAATCTTTCAAAAAAAAATTATCGGTTTTTATCTTCATAAATTTTAATTTTTTAAACAGTTTTTATCAACACTTAATGGTGACGTGTATATTACAAGGTAGCATGTGACCTAAAACGTCTAAACACAAGTAACATCGTTAGTAAGTGATTACACAAGCTGTTTTTAAAAAATTAAAATTTATAAATTTCAAATTAAAAAAATGAATGACTAAAATTAAATTTAATTATACTTACATAAAAATATATATTTTCTTCACATTTTGAATATAACCGGTATGTCTTATTCTTGTATCTTGCATTACAAGAATGCAGTACGTACGTCATCCAAAGAATTTTAACAAATGCTCATTCTTTAAAGCCAAGGCTTTTACCTGGTCTATTAAATAACTTATAAATTGTCGGGTTTGAATAAAGAATAAATAATCCATGGTTGACCTCCCCTCCCCCAAGAAAAAAGAAAAGAATATCGCATACATAAAAATATCACAAAGGTCAAAGCACTGCCAATTTATTCTGAATTTCGTCTTGAAAAGTAAATTGACAAATTCTTCGGGTAGGGGGTGAGCTTAACTAAAAAGAATAGGTTAAAAAACAGAGAGCATGGCATGCTTCATTTTCGGACTGGATCTTGTAAAGCGAAACGGAAATAATGAGTAAAACAAGGACAAAGCAACTTAGTTTTTTTTTTTAAAAAAATGACACTGACAAAGTAACTTAATAATGTATAACCGCCCTATTAGGATCATTATGAAATTGGTTGAATGTGGTTGTCGAATATACACGAGGGTAAGTTATCAAACATCTGTGTTTTTTTCGACAAGATTCAAATTTTGTCGAAATACTCTGTTCGACAGGATTATAATTAGTACACAAGAAAGCTGCTCGAAAGTGTTTAACTCAAGAATCTTCAACGAATTCGAGTAAAAATCCCTACTATTCGAGGAGGAATTCAAATCATGTTCAAGGAAACATTCAAGTGACGTTCGACAAAAGATCTTGGACAAATTAGAAATATGTATAAAGGAGATTATAATAACATTGGAAGTAATTACTACTAGAAGATGGTTCTATACAGGTGTCAGCATATTATTCAGAAGTTATTTATATGTTGTATGCGTGTCTTGTTGTAGTGATTTTACCGTTAGATAGAATGTCTATAAATAAACGATCGTGTAGTCATTTTTCTTTGGTTTTGACCATTTACACAAATCCTGTACACCACACTCGCCGCACATATGGCTACCGGTCCCAAGGAGAACGAGAAAGTTCTATCCCATCTTTTATATCAATGCATTACAATTGTTGCAATTTCTGTCTATAACTCTTTCTCCTTTCGATAACTCTCTCTTCTTTCAATAACTCCTTCACAATTTAGTTTTAATATTTATGCTCTTATTCAATTACTTTATAATATCTTGAAACCATATATTTACATGTATTACAAATGAATTTGATACTAATTCAATTTGTATTAAGAATATAACAAATTAGAGTATTGTATGGAATTACTGTTCAATAATGAAATACTAATCGAATTGTTCGCAAGTTGAAAGTCTTAACTGCTAGTTCTAATAAAAGAATCCATATTAAAATTTTAGATTCTAAGTCGCATTTAAAAATCTTTATTTATTGATTAGAATTTCTATGAGAAGTTATCTATCGAGAATCAGAACAACTTCGATTTCTCAAACAAATTTCCACCATCAACACCGCCGAAAATGTGATCAGGCACGAAATTGTTTCCGCTTAATTAGTGATTTCAAGTTCTGGATATGCAACTACGTTAAATACTCAAAAGAAGAGCTTTGTCACCCATAGTGATTCTACTTGACTCAAACAAAATTACTTTCTATAAACGATATCAGTGCTCTCTAAAAAAACTTAATAATATATAAGAGGATATGTCTGTAAATTTAATTAATGTATTTCAGTTACGTACAATTTATCCTCTACAAAATATATATCACATATTTGAGTAAGAAAAATATACTTTATATAAGGTGTGTTTATAATTGTTGATTAAAAAATTGATGGTTAAAATTGTAATTAAATTTTAATTTTGTTACACATACACTCAATTTTATCATTATCTTAATTATTATTTTTTTAACGAACGACTATAAGTTTATTTTAACATTTAAAATATATCTCCTTATTTTAAATCAACCGAATCCTAGACCGGCCAGCAAAGAGTAACTTTCGTTAGAGGAAGATCATGCTTACTTCTTTCTCCTTTTGGAATTGTAAGTGCTTGGACTGTTTCCCTAGTGTCTTTTAATTGGCTTTAATCAAATTGATTAATAATTAAGTTAATCTTTGGTCAGAAAGAAAAAATATTTGAAAACATCATTAAAGATAAAATAAAAAATAAAAAAGGTTCAGGTATACGTTCTTGAAGGTGACTTCTAAATTCAAAATGTATTTCAGATCAAATTCAAGTATAAAAATATAATTCAACATTGAATATAGATTGAATCTAAGGAGTATATGCAAACGGCTCCCAACTCTTGGACTGAGTTTTGGTCTTGTGTGCCAACGTGTACTGGGCTAGTAAGACAGGTAACTCTTGTTGATGTGGCTATGTGCATGATATGTACATACTAATTCATTCAAAAGTTATATACTTGTGACAAAATTAATATTTTTATTCTCTAATTTTATTTTATTTTAATTTAGTCTTCTAACATATTTGTTATATTTGTCTATTTTATCTATTTTTTGTTTTAATTTAGTCTTTTTCGTTAAGTCATTAATTTTAATAAAGGTTAAAAATTATCATAATTGACAAAAAAATAGTTGTAAATAAAAGTTAAAATATCAAATCGAAACCAAAAATAAAAATTAGAAGATCAAAATATTGATTTTACCAAATTTCATATATCATTAATTTTCGTATCTCCTTCATCTGGTCGAGATGGGAGAAAGTCCGAGAAACTGAATTGCGACTCTTCTATTACATTGACAATAAAGTATACTTCATTGACAATAAATATAATTTTAAAAAATATACGAAATTAAATATAGTATCTCATCAGTGGATGATATTATCGGTAATCTATAACTATTACAATAGAGATATCACATTTTGTGTCCACTTTTTGCTAGACATTTTTATCCTTTATTTTTATTAAGCAACTGTCATATTTTTTCACATTTTATTTTTTATTTAACTTCCTTTTTCTTTTCCTATAAAATTAACTGCACACTCTCATTTCTTATCTAACTTCCATCCTCTCTCTCTTTTATTTTATTTTTATTTATAAGAAAAATATAGAGAGACACGAAGTGCTTCTCTTTTCTTTAGTTATTATATTGAGAATATCCTATTTTGGTGTCTACTAGGAATGTCAAATGGGTCAACCCAACCCAATCTAACCCACTCTCCACCAGCCGAAAACCAGGTTGGGTTGAGTAGAATCTATTTTTGTATTGGGTTGAAAATTCCAACCCAACCAGTGATGGGTTGGCGAGTTGGGTTGGGTTAGCCAGCCAATCTATTAAAAAAATTATAAAACATTTAATCATTTTATTTGTCTTGAATTTTTCTCAAATTTTATGAACAAATACAATTTAAAAAGAGAAAAAAAAATGTTATAAAACTAGTAAATCAAGGAATCTACTTAAAACTTAAGAGATGATCATACTTTAAGCTAAAGTATTTATTTGTCTTAAATTCTAATCACTTTTAAAAATTTTCTTATTGGGACTTCACATATTTAAACAAATAGAAGTTATAATGTAAATCACTCAACCCTAACGTAGGTGAATGTGAATGTGTTGCATCACTAAAAACCCTAACAGAGGTGAAGAAAAAAAAAAGGGCAACCCAACAGATTAACCCAACCCAAACCGCCATTTGACTTGTCGGGTTGGCAAGTTGTGTAGGTTGGAGAGTTGAACAACCTAACCCAACCAGTTTAGGCGGGTTATACGGGTCAACCCGTCGGGTTGGGTCCGTTTTGACATCCCTACTATATACTTTTTATTAGACATTTTTACCCTTAATTTTTATTTATTACAAAATTAACTATTCCCTGCATGTTTTATCTAACCTCTTTTCTTTCTCTCTCTCCCTCTCTTTTATTTTATTTTTATTTATTAAAAAAATATAAAGAGGCAAGAAGTATCTCCCTTTCTCCTAATTATTAATTAAGGCTATAATCTTATTGTTACTGGGCATGAGTGTTTTATATAGTAATCTTAGTACTTATACAAAATATTAGTATAAATAGAAGCACTAAATTATATTGTTATATATTACATTTATTAATAGTTATTATCATACAGATAAAAAAAAAATACTACATTTATCAACTTTCTTTCAGTTTATTACCTTTATTTGTAGAGACATGAGAAGTATCTTGGTCTACCAATTGTTGGTAGATCAAAGGTACAAATTTTTCAGTTTGTGAAGGAGAGAGCTTGAAAAAAACTCAAAGGGGGGAAGGAGAAGGTCTTGTCAAAGGCAGGATGGAAAACCTTGATAAAATCTATGGTCTAATCAATTTTAACCTACATTATGGGTTGTTTTCAATTCCTTTGTCCCTGTGCCATGAGATAGAGCAAATGACAGACAGATTCTTTTGGGGGGTTCTCCTGATGAGCGTAAGTTGCATTGGACGAGGTGGAGCAAGTTGTCTCAACCAAAAAGAAGTGAGGGGCTCAGCTTTTGGGTTACTCATGTGTTTAATAAGGCACTCCTAGCCAAGCAACGGTGGCGCTTACAATATTGTGGTTGCAGAGCTACCCACAACGGCAACAGGCTGCAATTGTAGTGTGAATTAAAACCATAGGAATTGTTGCAACGCATCCACAACAAAATCGCAATAGAATCGCAACAGAGCTGCAACATCGATCTATTCCACTTTTTTGTCAAAACATAAGCAAACATTTAGAGTTAAATCTTCTATTCTAATAGGTGTGGTCATGTGAGATGTTGGGAAAGGAAGGGAGGCATTTGATGATGGCTGGTTGGGGTGCTGGTAGGCTCCATGATGCGATCAAGACAAGGGAAAAAAAGGGTGAGGTGATAGGGGTAGGCCAGTAAGGGGAAAGGGGAATTAGTTGAGGTGGTGGGGACAAGAGAAAAAGTGAGGTGCAAACATATAAAATTTTATGCTACAACGGTCACAACCTGCATCACAATAGCCACAATGGTCGCAATCGTAATGCCCACAACCACAACCGCAATCGCGATCGCAACCACAATTTAGAACCATGAATAGCATATATCTTTGCATGGAAAAATGTGTATGTGAGAGTTTTAAATGAGTGGTTCAAATTAAAATTAGTTAAAACTTGACCATACTAAGAAAAAGTCTGTGAGTATGAGAGAAGCAAATTTCAACTATATAGTTTAAATATATAATTAAAATTAGTTGAAATAACTTTATAAGGTGGTATATCCAAGAAAAAATATTTGAAAATATCTTTGAAGATAACAAAAATTCTTGCATACGTGTTTGAAGGTGACTTCTAAATTCAAAATGCATTTCAATGAAAAGTTGATCAGATAAAATTCAAACATAAGAATATAATTTAACATTGAATACAGATTGAGTCTGAGTATGCAAACAGCTCCCAACCCTTGGTAGTCTCGTGTGCCAACGTGTACGATAGTATGTCAAGCTATCCTTAATATGTATATATAAAACTGAGGGAACAATATATATATATATATATATATATATATATATATATATATATATTCTTTTATTTTCTCGCTTAGAAATAAACTTTTATAGAAGAATTTTCTCCTTTCATTAGCATTTTGTGTGTGTGTGTATTGCACAGATATTTTTAAATTTTTAAAAATATAAATAAAAATAAAGTAAAAAGAATAGTCTATGTCTGTGTTACCAATAGTAAATATTTTATTATATTAAATAAGAATAAATTAAAAAAATAAAGAACTTTAAAATTGAGGAAGAAATTATAGAAATAAATTATTGAATCAAACAACGTCGGCCATCTTTATTGTTAGAACAAATTGTATTCGCACTCTTTGAGGTTTAATAAAATTTATTCGATACTCTTCCGTTTTGACCCTATAGAAAACCTCTCTTAATTTATATAATAATACCTTATAACCTTTATGTTAATACAGAATTTTCATAATTTCTTACGTAGTTATAGAGATTTGTGGAAGTTAATGTAATGTCAAAAAATGGAGGAATACCGAGTGTCACTTCATTAAATTTCAAGAAGTGTAAGTGTTATTTATCCTTATTGTTATTCTATGTCAAAATTTAAAATTTAAAATTTAAAAATTAAATTTTAAATTAAGATTGATTAAATTAATATAATTTTAAAATTCATTTTATTTTAAAAAGAAAGATATTTTTAATTCAATATATGCATCAAGATTTTAAATTTAAATGAAAACTAAATCTAAGTAATAGTATTTAAAAGAAATGTAAAATATATAAAAAAAAAAAAACTAAATTGTCATGAGAAACTATACGTGGTTTCAATGAAACAAAAATTAACTCCTAAAACGTTCTTGTTTAATTAAGAAGGATTCAAATAAGAAAGAAGAGTGGATTGCGTTTAAAAAACTGTTATAGAACATTTTAGAATAATGATATTTTTTGTAAATTCTTTTGCAACAATTCATACAAATGTTAGAGAAATATATAAAAGAGAAGAGTAAAAATATAAAATAAAATGAATGATGCGACACAAAAAAATAGAGAGATAAATGAATTATAAAAAGTAAGAATTTTATTAAAATACATTGACTGTGTACAATTTTTTTATATTATGATCTAATTACAATTAACTATATGTACGATAAATTTGTTCTTTTATAATAATTATCAAAGAATAATGATTTTTTATTGATCAACTATATAAAATTTCTTATACTTACAGTCACAATTATAGTAAAAAAGTATTATAAAAATTCTTTGTATATGTGTATCGTTGCTCAACACAGCAAGAGTCAAATATTTATATTTAAGATACAATTGTTTGGAGAACAAATTCTTAAAACAAATATCGTACAAGACCAAACCACTGCGATCCTGGTTCTCATTAACAAGTGTGAAACTAAGTTCCTTTCCTATATCAGGTAACTGCACAAAAAGAATGAAAGAACACATATTCGATTAATGTTTTCTCTTAGAACAGTTTGCTGGCAAATTCGTCTATATCAAATACTCCTTCCATGCGATAGGAAGCTGATTTAGAAGCGAGTTCCCTCAGCTGTGATACACTTCTTCCCAACTTCAAAGCCATCTTCATTTCGAACAGCTCCCCATTTTCCCTTCTCTCCAAATCTTTCTCTTCCAAAGTTGATTCAACTGAGGTTTCCAACATCCTGAAGAAGCCGCCAGAGGTTCTATACAATTCAAAAACCATGCCTACTTGCCCTCCATGCTCAAAACTGTTAACTGCTGCAGCCAATGACCCAGCCATGAGGGGCACCAAGGCTCCCCAAGAACCATTGCCAACAAATGCAGATCCTGCTGCTGCAACTCCCGTCAGCAAAGGTCCTGCAATGGCCAAAGTCTTGTTAATCTTCAAAACCATGTTTCCAAGCCTTTCGTAGTCCTCACTGTCTTTTTTCTTCACCACCTCAACAACCTCCCTCAGTTCCGTTTCTAGTTCCTGACTCCACCCATTCATTTTTCCCATCCTCTGTGGTTTTCCCTCGTGGGGTTCGGAATAATTAGGCCACCAAACAGCAGGCTCAAACTTGGCAGGGAATTTCTCAAGCATGGCTCCCAACAACGGAAGCGGGAAAGCCTTGTCAAGCGCCAAAACCTTCTCCACTGCACCATTCACATCTTCCTCAGTAGGGTTCCCGAGTGCAATTGTGGTTTGGATTTCGCTCTGAAGGTTCGTGAACAATCTAGAAGCATTGCGTTGCTCCTCTGTGAGTTGAGACGGTTGGATCTTGTTCATGATGAGTGACATCCCCGTGGCTGCTGAAAACAACAGTGCTGAGGATAGTTTCAAAGCCAAAAGCGGTGCACCTGCACCACACGTGGCTGCAACACCAACCATGGTCGTGGCAGTGAGTGTGATCATGTTGATGGAGTTCAGAAGCAACGTGTTCCAGTTCTCACGTTGCTCGCCAATGTTGTTGTGCATTTCAATCCTGTCAGCTAAAGCTTCCAGGATTGCATAGAGTTGAATAAGGGCGGCAGAGTTTGTAGAATACTGCTGTTCATCCTCGCGTAGTTGGGTATTCTTTCCTAATAATGGGGTCGTGTCTTTGGGTTTTAATTCCTCGACCTGCTTTATGGTACGTATCTTTGGCACTGAAACATCGACTTTTGGAAATTTTGGGACATGGAATGCGGCATTTATTCTCTTTGAAGGCAAGCGACAACAAGAAAGTAGAGCTGCGGTTTGTATGGAAGCCATGATGGGTTAGTTGAAGCTTTTTGTATACGTGATGTTTGCTTTGTGTGTTTATGACAGTGGGGTTGAGGAAATAGTTGTTGGTGTTTAGATGCATTAGTTGGGTTAACGTTTTAGAGTATTTATAATGAGCCAAAGGGGGAGCGGAAAGAGTCAAAATCAAATAAGGAGGGAAACCCATGATTGACCAGTTTAATTTATTGACATGGTCTCTGTTTGTGGCTAGTTTTTGGGTCTCAACATGCGACGTAGTAAAACTACAAGGCTTCACTACGTTACTCACAAGACGAAATGCAACAAAGCCTATGACTGCTACTGCTGGCCCTTTTAGTTATTTTTAAATTTTCAAATTTCAATACATTGGCTATTACTGTTGCCCCGTTGGATAGTCTCTAACTTTGAAGTTTCTTTGGCCATACTAATTACGTCTTAAAATGCGTCAAGCAGGGTTAATTTTGAAAAGTTGAACTTTCGTTAGACAATAGCTCATGTGTGGACTTTATGAGCGAATTAAGATTTGAAGACCGAGGAAAAGTAATTTAAGAGTGAAATTTGGTTTTAGGCACTGTATAAAAAATAAATGTTTGTGAATGGAATGGCAATAGGAAATGTTGCTAAGGGTGTGTTCGGTAAAAAAGAATGAAATAAAGAAAAAAGAAGGGAAGGGAAGGAAAAAGAAGAGAAATAGATGAAAAATAGAATAAAAGTTAAGATTATTTGGTTGAAGTAAAATAAAAGTGAAATAGAAGAAAAATGGAAGAAAAATTAATTTTTTGAAATTATTTTTCATTTTAATCATCATCATTATTAATATTATTTATTTTTATTACTAATATTATTTTTATTATTAATATTATTTATTTTTATTATTAATATGATTTTTATTTTATTATTATTAATCGATTATGGGGGGTGAGAGGGTTATATTCGAATATGGGATGGGAGATCATATTCGATTATGGGGTGGGGAGATAATAATAAATTACATAAGTTACCCATATAATTGATTATACACATTGTATAATTGAATATGCGTATTACATACAATCGATTATACAATGTGTATAATCGATTATAGTGCCATTTTCCTTCACTTCTGTGAACTTTTGCGCACATAAGGGCGGATAAAAAAACACGTGGAATCTACTAAAATTTTAAATATTTCAACACTATTTTTGTACAACCAAACGAATGGAAGCCGTATGCTTTTCCTCATTCTTCTTTCCTGCACTTTCTTTCTACTTCTCACATAACAAATACAGCGTAAATGTTAAGTCAATCTTTATGCTGTCTTGTCGTCATTACATATTAATTCAGGAGCAAAATCGATCACGAAGTGTTTGATCCGATAAAGCCCAATTTCAGAAATACAATTATCATGTTTAGTTTCAACCAAGATAATATCCAGTATTTGACCATTAATAAAAGTCAAGGCAACGTAACAGGAAAGGGGGCGTGGAGTGGGCAACTTTACGCTGCTGTGTCAAGAATGTATAGCAGAGTTGAATTGAAAGAATACTGTAAACGAAGATGCTCCGCAATAGCTCATACTTCACAAAAAGTATTATACATTTCATATTTGCAGGCGTCAAAAATATTTATTTATTGTTTGGAAACAAATATATATTTTTCTATTCAGAAACAATTTTATTCATTGATGAAAATAAATAAATTCATTCAAAGCTATAGTTATTTTAGTTCTTTTTTGTAACAAAAAATTGTTGGAAATTAAGGGATGGTAACGCCCGCCAATGGATCAAAGAATTACATCATAGTTCTATACCATAACCAATTTTATTCATTCATAACTATATAGTTCGTATCTTTGGACACCAAGGAATTACGCTAAGAGAAATGTCTATCCAGCACAATTTTGAATGATTTAGAAATTTGAACATAAATTTATAAAAAAAACAAAAGTTTCCTTTCAAATTATTAACCAAGGTGTCAATCTACATTGACTACTTATTTAAATTTTTTTTATTGTGTAGCGCATTGTATTTTTATTTTTTTTTATGGTAGTGCTTAACTGAGAATAATGAATTGGTAGAAATTTTAATAAATACTTTATGAATCTTTTTCTAGTTATGATTTATGATTTTTCCTTTCAATAATTACGTGTATTTCTAAAGGAAGAATCGTATGCATATTGACTTATTCATATGAAAAACAAAAATCATATTGTGAACACCTAATTTTATTCAGGTAATTCACATAATATTAGATAAAAATTAATTAAATAATAAAATAGGGGTTTTTAATAAATTCTTCCTTTTGTGCTTATTGGGCTAGGTGTGCTTTTAAGTCTACAGAAAGAAAAGACCCAAAATCTAAAATAAATAAATAAACAAAAAATAAATGAAAAGTGTGCTGGTTTTTAATTTGAAAATAAAAGAGAGAAAATGGAAGAAGGATTGGGAGGGGAAACGGTTACAAAACTTGTTTTGGTGATGGGGTCATAAATAAAGAAAAGGAAAATGAAGAGTTGGGGAAAAACTGTTAGAAATTGTATTGGATTTTGGTTTATAAATAGGGATATAGGAAAGATGGTGAGGCTAGATTAAAAAAAAACTGAAGAGGAAAGATGGAGAGGCTACCAAATTAAAGAGAGAAAGGAGGGAGCTACTGAATGGTGGATGAAGTAAAGAAAAAAAATGAGACTGTTATTCTACTGAATTGAAGGAAGGAGGGGAGAAAGAACAGAAAGGAGACACAGAAGAAAAAAAAAAAAAAAATCAGAGAGAAATCGAAGACAAAAGAGGAAGAAGAAACTCTGTTAAATTGAGAAGCTTAAGCTCGCGAAGATTTTTTTTTCAAGAATCAAAGGTATTGTCCGCTACTCTTATCTTCAATTGTTGCTTCCTATTTCTGTATCATAAACCAGATCTGTTGGTCACAATATTTTGATTTCACCTTGTTAAAAATGTGATATTTGGATTTCATGTTCGATATCCTTTTGCGTCATCACCGTTCGAGTCTCATTTTAATGATATTGCTTCAATAGTGTTAGAATTATTCATTTATCTTAATATCATATTATGAATTCGTTAGCATTAACTCACACGCGGGCACATCGATTCTCCTCCTGTAAATGAACTAGTGACAAATGAATAAACACCCGAATCTTCTCTTCTTCAAATCCAATTTTCGAACTCTTTCATCATCAATAGAGATACAAAAAAAAAACGAATAAAATCGTGAACGAAATTGCATCACATGGGTGCCAAGATGTGAACGTGCGTTGGTAGATGCTTCAATCCTCTTTCATTTCCAGAGTACGAATCATTTGCAGCAACACATTCTTGTACCTCTGCTTATCCCACATCTCCTTTAATTCTGGTTCGCACCGTCGCGACACCAGTTCGCACCTGCATCTTCACGGATGCGTCTCCGTCTATTTCGTCATTATATTAAGCATCCATAGAGTAAAACATTTCACGAAGATGTAATGCGAGAAGCTTCAAAGTGTGAGCAATGAAGCGGAACTCGAAAGCAGGGTTGCATGACGGGATGAAACGAGGTGGAGTGACACGGGGCTGAAAGCGGTGTGACGGAGATCGGAAACTGCATCCGCCACCTATGGCTGTCTGGATCTACGAAGATGCACAGCATCAGCGGAGAAGGAGAAGGAAGCTTCTGGAATCCTCAGGAAGACAGCTCCGTTTCCTGTCTCCACAAAAATGACCTTGGGCTTGGCCCTATGTTCTTTCCGCATTCCGATCGTGGAAATATTAATTTGACCCAATTCCGTTTTTTTACCAACGTAAGCCTTTATCAAAAAAGAATCCAAATAATGTTTCACTTTTAACTCTTGCTTTATGATCCCGGTTTTCCTGTTTATTTGGTTTAGGAAGTTTAATTAGTTTTTCTTTTCTTTTCTCTTTAAAGTCAAAATCAACTTATCATTGCTACGAATGGGATCAGCGTTTTGTTTACACAAAATTCATCAGGATGGTTTCATAAGTTGAAACGAATAATAATAATAATAAAAACAATGACAGCAGGTTTATTTGATTAACGTATAACCCATGGATCACGTCTTTACATCGTCTTTGAATTCTTTTTATACAATGGCAATTATAATTAGCCTTATAAAATAAATAAATAAATGAATAAATAATAACATAAAGAATAATAATGATAATTTTGGATGATTAAATTAGGATGTATATCTTACGTTTATATTTTATTTTTGAGGTTTTTATAATAAGTATAAATAGGTTCCTTTAGTAAATAAATGACTAGATAAATAAATAAAATAATTCAAATTTAATAATGCTCACTTAGGATGCATTCCTTATTTGGGCATTATTTTAATGATGATTATTTAAGATGCATTTCTTATCATTATCATTTTTAAAATAAATAAATAAAAAAAATATTAAATAAACCTTAAATATTCTTTTAATAAAGTTTCTAATGATAGTCACTTAAGATGCACTTCCTATTTGACTATTTTTATATTGTTTTTAAGGTATATTAATAACCACCTTAGATGCATTTCTAATTTAGTTATTAAATGTGCCTTTACAATATTAAAAAAAATAAAAATACTAAAAAACATCAACCCATAAAATGATTTTCTATCCAAAGAACTACGTGAGTCTGATTCCTCATTATACCTGAGGGTACGTAGGAGCAGGGGCCCATCCCTGTCGATTTCAAAAATAAAAATTTAATGTCTTTCCAAAAATAAAATATTATCTTCTTAATTAAAATTCTTTTGATAAAAATAATAAAATTTGTAAACATATTTTCTTTTCTTTAAGGGGTAAAATAAATATTTTAGAAGTTATCCATTTTTCATATTTAATTAGGGGTAACCGTCTTTACGACAGATGTCGTAGGGTGCTAATGTCTTCCCTACACATAACTAACTCCCGAACCTATATTTGGTTTCACATACCACATTTTTTCCAAGGATTTTTTCATATGTTTTCTCTTAATAAACTATGGTGGCGGCTCCTCTATTTTTAATATCTTTTTTGCCGTCTCGTCGTGACCCCGGTTGCGACACATACATTCATATATATTAACAAATTTTCTTTTTATAGGGTGAAAAATAATTTTAATACCCAAAAAAATAATAAAGATAAAAAATTCATAAAATTTTTGTTATTATCCTTGAAAATAATTCATTTTTTAAAATAAAATGATAAATTTATAGTTGTTTTCAAGGATAAGTTTTTTTAAAATGACAGAATAATGCAAATTAAAAAGAAAAACCAAGAATAACATGATATTTTCCAGATTATTTTATTCACTTAAATGATAGTTGGTCACTTTGTAAACCGGTTCTTTTTATAATTTTCTTCCTAATTCAGAACAAATATAGGGTGAAAGCTTAAAGTACCTGCAAGAAGAGGGACACGGGAGCCCATGCAGCTGCAAAAACAAGATTTGAGTGATAGTCTGCAACTTCATCGTTAGTCATTAGTCAGAATCAAGAAAATATTAAGGGAGCTAAGAAGCGAAAAATAAACAAACTTTATCATACAGAATCAAATTAATTGGTTATAAAATTTAATATCTTTTACATAAAAATTAAAGGGTATATATTTTCAGACAAATTTTGTTTGGGAGGGCCTTACTCTCCTTTGAATGCATTCTGGCTTTGTCAACTTGTTTCTTTCCACCTCAGTTCTGAGTCATCTTTAACTTTTGTTATTTTCACTTTTACGCACTGAGCACATCACCATATTTAAATATGTCTTTGGTCAACATAATATATCAATTTTCAGTTCTTCATCGTTTATCCATATATTTTATTCCTAACAGTCACACTTATTTTAGAATAAAAAACACACAAACATAAATATGGTTTTCTTTTGTGGCATAAAGAAATATTCAACTGGATGACATATCCCAGGGTGCTGCCATGTTAGGGATTTCTTTCCTCGTAGTAGATATATTGGAGGTGGGACCGTTTTGATTCAATGATACCCTTTCTTAATTTTACATGTAACAAATAAATAATTTTGGTAACTACTGTTTATTTTAAAAATAAGAATTTTCTAAGTGTTGAGATGCAAGGAATATTTTTTTCTCTATATATCGTAATATTTACAGGTCTATGTACACCATATATACATATACATATACATATACATATACATATATATATATATATATATATATATATAAAAGCAAAGCCTAAGTAAAAAAGAAAATAATAAATCCCAATTAATCTTATAATTAGGATAATTAGAAAATTCTAAATTATTGTTCTAATTATGGTAACTAATTAAGAAAACTTAAATTATTATCCTAATTACCTTAATTAAGAAAGCTAATTATTCTAACAAATTATAGAAACAAATAGTGATAAAGATACAATCAAATTAAATTAAGATACACTTAGAATTTTTCTCATTATCCTCCAAGCTGGTGCACAGATATTTCGAATGCCCAACTTGCCTAGTAGAAAATGGAAAGGACCATGTCCCAATGACTTAGTAAAAATGTTCGTGAGTTGTGTATGAGTGAAAACATAAGAAGGTTGGAGATTTTCTTGAATGATTTAGTTCCAACAAGATGACAATCCACTTCAATTTGTTTAGTACATTCATGGAAAACATAGTTCTCCACAATGTGAAGAGTAGCCTAACTATCATAGTAAAGTTGCATGGGCATGGAATGAATGATAGTAAAGCTTGAGAGAATGCCCTTCACCCACTTAAGCTCACACGTGGTATTAGTCATTGAACAATACTCAGCTTCTTGGTTTTTGAAGAGATAGGAGAGCAATCGAATAAATATAATTCATCTAGTAAGTGACCTATGCAAAAGTGGACAAGTAACCCATTATCAGCATCACACTAGTCATGCAATCTCATCATATCACATGCACTACCTAAATGAATCCTTTGCCTTGTGTTCCCTTTAAGATATCATACCATCCACAAGGCAACAGTCCAGTATTCTGCTCATGGTTATTGCATGAATTGAGAAAGAACATAAACAATGTATGACAGTTCTGGCCGTGTAAAACAAAGACAAATAAGGCGATCAACCAGCCTTCAATATCTCTTGCAATTATCAAGAGGTTGTCCTTTGGCCAAACAAAGGTTATGTTTGGCTTAAAAGTTATTTGAAAGTTAAAACTCAAAATAAGAACATTAAAAATAAGGTAAAAGCTATTTATATACATTTAAAATTTTTAATTTTAAAAATGCCAAATTATTTTAATGAATAAAAATTACTTTTAACAATGATTTACAATTATTTTGTTATATATAATATTAACTAAATAAATTTAAGTATTAATTACAAGAGATAAAATATTTAAAACTTTTATATTATTGTTCAATAATATTTTTATAAGATAAAAAATAATTTAGTTAAATATAATTATATAATTTCAATATATATTACAAAGAATTTAAAAATAATTCAATAAATATGCAATAAATACATTGTTGTAAATAAGAATTCAAAAACTTAACTACAAATTAAAAAATTTGTAAAAATTGAAATATAAAATAAATTTAAAGAATAAAAATTATAAATATTTAAAAATATCAAAATTTTATTTAATTATATTATTTACTCATTTTAATTAGTAACAATCGTTTAGTTCATATTAGTATAATAACCTGTGCTCTGCACACGTAGAGTTTATAATTTATAATTTTTATATTATTATGATTTTTAATAATTTTTTAAAATTTTATATAAATACATATCAGTATATATGTACATAAAATATTTGAAAAATATATTAAAATTATTATGAATATTGATATATATATTTAAATAATTTTATATTCTCATATGTCTTATATCATTTTGATTTATATAAATTTTTTTAAAAAAATATTATCTTTATAAATATATTTGTATACTTAAATATATACATAATTTTAATAAAAATATTAATAATAAATATTTTATATTACGCTTTGTAATTATTTTTAAAAAAATATGTCTATACCATAAAGGAATGAAATGACTAACATTATTTATATATATATAAAAAAAGATTTGTGGGTATTTAAACTTATAGATTACAATAAAAAATAAATTATGAATACAAAGATAACTCTTCTATTTTTTTTAACATTTACAATAACCTCTCTTACATGGTACACAGTATAATATTTTCAAACAATCAAGGAAGATTAATATAATGTATAAGGGGTGTTAGTGTAGTGTTTATCAAACAATTAAGAAAGGTTAGTGTAGGAATAAAAAAAAGAGGGGTATCAAGCGAAATTTGAGGAAACCTTAGGGGATGTTAGTATAATTTATTCAAATGATTATGAATACAAAGATAAATAAAAAAATATATGAATAATATTGTTGATTTTATAGAAAACAATTAAGCCTTTAAGCATGTTAGTTAAGATTTAATTCTTGATCATATTCATGAAAAGTAAAACTTAATTGACTCATACTTAATGTTTTGTTATTGGATACAACCAACAATGAAATAACACATCATTAAAAATTTTAAACAAGGAAAAGAAAGGTAATTTCTTTGGTACATGTTAATTTGTGTTGGTACGCGTACCTTAACAAATACATTCTAAACATATATGTAAATAAAATTCAATTAATCACTGATTTGGAAACACCATTTTTTATTGTTAGGATCTACTTTATCTTTAATTATTGATTGAACATTTAAAAGTAAAAGTTAAAAATAAAAATTTTAAAATTAGCTTTGTAGGAGCAAAGATAAAGGACTCGGAGAATCAACATTGGAAAAGGACCATTTTGTATCGAGAGTGTGATTAAGTTGCCTTAGCATTAATCTTAGTTGAGTTTTTACTTAATCTATATCTATATGATGACAACAAAGTGGTAGCGAAGGTGACCAATGATTTTGGTTCTTAATTTCTTAGTTTTCTCCTTTTTATGGGAGTTCTCTATATATTTTAATTGTTTTTATTTTTTAAAATTAGTGTATAAGACTTGATTGATCCCTAATGTATATAGTGGGTTAAATATATAAGAGCATAAATTAACATTTTCTAGAGATAAAGAGTGATATTGATTATTGACATCATGATAATACTCAAATCAACAAAAAGATTAATCAATTGAATTTGCAAACAATTATTATAATTATTTTAATTGTACATTTTAATAAATTAAAAAAAATTATTTAGTAAAAAAATTATATCTAAAGAAGTGTTACATTACAAAAAATTTCTTATATATATATATATATGGGGCAGGATCCGTTGACAACAGGTGTAAGAGTTAGTCAAATTACACCTTCAATAACTTTTTGTATAATACAAATTTAACCAATCCAACCGTTAAATTTGATGATATTATCTTTATGATTATATATATCAAATTTCACATCATTTGAACTTTTCTAAATATTTTATCTAATATTGAATATTTACATATATTTTAATATCATATTGTACGTTAAAATAAAGTGATTTAATGAACTATTAAATAATTTTATAATTGTATGAAATTTTGCATACTTAATCTAATTAATAAGAACATCAAATTCAACAATTGGATTGAGTAAATTTGCATTATACAAAAAGTTATTGAAGGTGTAATTTGACTAACTCTTATACCTGGTGTCAATGGATCTTGCCCCTATATATATATATATATATATATATATATATAATTTCTAAATTACCATTTTTCGCACTAAATATGAATGGAATGTTAGTGGTAGTGATGATAATACTCTATTTATATCATTAGATTAGATTAATGAGTATCTAGGAGGGCCTATTAAGAAATCAAAAATTGAAATGTATCTAATAAAAAAAATAGCATTTAGTATATTAGAAACTTTAAAAACTAATTTTCATTCATTATTTCTTATTCTTGAATCTTTAACAATTTGTTTCTTCTATTTTGAAATTATTGTCGTTTTAACTATTTTTATTTTAAGATATCATAAAATATTTATCATTTTTTCTAACTTTATCCTTCTTTCTAGATTTTCTTTTCAATACTATGTTTTGATAGCCATAAAAGTAGTTTATTTTTTTTAAGTGATAAAATATTAAGAATTTCTAGTCCCAACTCATAAAAGAATAATTTAGTCTTAAAATATTTTTAATTTTAAGAGAACTATTATTTTTAATCCTTATACACCATTTTAAAATGAAAATTATTTCATAATAGAAGAAATATTTCATTTAACAATATTATTGGTGTGATCAATTTTAATGAGATATAAATAATTTTACATTGTAGACTTAAAGTTTAATTAATTGAATATTGTAAAGTGAATTGGTAGCCTCTTCCTTTAGTTAATTCAATCCATCAAGTTATAATTCCTACATCGTAAGCGTGCGAATTTAGAATTATGCAATATTTTTGCTCCATGAAACTTAAATCATGCAAGTTGTTTTAATTTGAATCTACTATAAATTTGATTAGAATATATATTCATATTATTAATTAATTTCAATCTGAATATATACTTTTGTTATCAATTTGAATGTTCAAATCGTAAAAACCATATTGGCTATAATTACCTTAATTAATATAATTATGTGTTTTTATGAATTAAAATAGAAAAATTAATCACTTGGTAATTAATTACCATAATTACAAAAACAATCATAATATTTGATAAATTTATTATTTTATTGTATAAAATCAAAATCTATACAAAATTTAATGATTGATTGATTTAATAATCAAAATATATACTTGTTATAATCACCTTAAATATTATAACCACCTTAAATTGTAAGTGTGCGAGTTTAAATTATCACACTATGTTCTTTTTCTTTTTTATTTTCTTATCTCTTTTTTCCATCTTTCTTATAAAGCTTACTATGAGTCTCTCTTTAAATTAAAAGAAAAAGAAAAGAAAAATAATTTGGTATTCCTCATTAGACTTGATCTAATAAAGAAAAAAGTTAACACAATTTAATAAAATAAAAGCTATCTACTTTTTATCTTCAAGCCAAGTGAGATTTGGCCTTATTAATATCCAATGCAACACCATCCATCTTCCTGAGATGCATTTGATTTGATGTTGTAGTGTCTTGAGTTTGTAAATGCCATATATTAGAGAAAATATATTAAAAATAATAAAAAAAGATATAAATTTATCTTATAAAAAAAGACAAATCAAATGAAAAATGTTGTAAAGATAAAATATTTGAAAAAAAGAAAATAAAGAAATATCTCTAGTAAAAAAGATACATAAATAAAAATTATAAAATAAAAATAAAATAAAAACCAAACCTTGTTTTGATAGTATAGTACAACTCCCTATATCTTCTTTTTGTGAAGCCTTCATTTAAGTCTTTTGTAATATTTCAATAGTTGAAAGTTAAACAATTGTAAAATTAATGTTAGCAAACAAACTTTCAATATTAAATACTAGACAAAATATGTAAAAAAAAATTCAAATAAAATTGAAAAGCATAAAAATTTACCTTAGAGAAAAAAAAAAGATTGGTAGATTTGTATTTCTTGATTGTATTTACTAGTATTTCTAAAAGAAATGATGAAAATAAAAACAACACAGTGTACATAGGCATTTATAGATGAATTGATCATATAACTTTTTGTTTTAGGAAACTTAATCATGAAATTTTTTTAAAATTTGATTCTACTATAAATTTGAATTAGAATATATATATATACATATATATATATTTGAATTTGGATCAAAATATATATTTTTGCTATCAATTTAAATATTCAAATCACGAAAATCATATTGGTTATAATTATCTTAATTAATATAATTATGAATTTTTTATGAATTAAAAATAGAAAAAATTGATCACTTGGTAATTGATTAAAATAATTACAAAAAAAAATCAATAATATTTAATAAATTTATTACCTTGTTTTATAAAATCAAAATCTATATAAAATTTAATTATTTAATTGATTGATTTAATAATCAAAATATATACTCATTATAACCACGTTAATTACTGCAACTATGTATTTTTATAAATTTAAAAATAAAATAAAAATTTCAAAGGCATTTTGGCAAAAGAATAAATATAGTGTAATACTATCGTGCGGTATTTATCTACATGACAAATTATATTATATTTTATATAATTGATTATTATTTATTACATTAGTATTTAAGGTAACATAATAATTTAGTATCATTATAATACATATTTACAGTAAGTTGTTATAAAATCATGATAATAACAAAAAGTTATCATAATTATAAAAAATATTTCATAAAATTAATAAATTAATTACCATATTATGTAAAATTAAAATCTATTTAAAATTTAATCAGAGTATATACTTGTTATGAACGCTTTTGTTACCATAATTAAATATAATAATATATTTTTATGAATTAAAAAAAAACAAAATTGATGGAATTTAGGCGAGACAAAATGAATACAGTGATGCCATGTGACATCTTTCTATGTGGCAAAACCTTCTTTTATAATAAATAATAGATAATAAATGTTTTGATTATCATAATAAAAAATATTACTATAATTATCACAATTACCATGATTGTAAATAACATTCAATAAAATTTGAAAAATTGATTTTTTTGTTATGTAAAATTAAAATTAATTTAAGATTTAATTATTTAATTGATGAATTTAAGTAGAATATATATTTATTATAAATGCCTTAATTATAAATACCTTAATTATAAATACCATAATTACTATAATTAAATATAATAATGTATTTATATGAATAAAAAAAACAAAAAAAAACTGTGAAATTTAGGCGGGAAAAGAATGCCATGTAGCATCTTTCCATATTGTAAAACCTTTTTTTATAATATATAATAGATTATGAATTCATTTAAATTTTTAATTTTAAAAAATGTCAAAAATCATTTCGATTCATAAAAATTAATTTTAAAGATGATTTACAAATATTTTATTACATATAAGAATTGGCAATAGGGTAGGACGAGGACAAAAAATAGCCCCCCACTATCGGTCCTACCAGATAAATATCTACCATGTGCCTGCCTTATATCTGTATTGGTATCCGTTAAGCGAATATCGAATGATTTTTTTAATATCCACAGGGTATCCACAAGTATTTGTGGATATTTACTAAAAAATAAAAAGTAGTTTTAAAATATTTTAAAAATACTTTAACCATAATTTTTAGTTATTTTAACAATTTTTTTAAAAATAGTTTAATGGTTAGAAAAGTAAAATTATTCAAATATTTTATACAATTATTGTACACAATTAGACTAAAATTATTCAAACATGCTAAACAAATGTTGTGTGGTATTATATATTTAAACAAGAGCACTTAAGTAATTTTTCTATAACAAGTAATAACGAGTACTGGCGAGGTGAGTATCTTAATACCCGTTCACACCTCTATTTGTTAATGGGTACGAATATATCCATTTAAATTATCTACGGGTACTCATTTAACTAGCTATCTTTTACTTGTTGTGGATTTTATCTACCGATATCCATGATTGTAGATATTTTTGCAATCCCTGATTATATATAATATTAATTTAATACATTTAAGCATTAATTAATATTGAACCATCGAACACATGGATCAACTGGTGCGAGATTGTTTCAACTTAACTAGTGGTCTCAAGTTCAAGTCTTGGTATGTAACTGCATTAAATACCAGTAGTCTATACCAAAAAAAGATAAAATATTGAAAATTTTCTATATTATTGTTCTATAATATTTTTAGAAGATAAAAAAATAATTTATTCAAGCATAATTTAATAATGTCAATATGCATTAAAAAATATTTAATAAATAATCAAAAAAGTATTTAACAAATATGTTGTTATAGTTAAGAATTCAAAAACTTAACTACAAATTACAAAATTTAAAAAATATATATATAATATAAATTAAATTTAAAAGTAAAAGTTATAAATATTTTAAAATATAAAAATTATATTTAACCTATATTATTTACTCATTTTAGTAATGTTCTTTTATTTCATGTAATGAAAATTCAAAAAAAAAATTCCAATTTTCTAAAATGAATAATTTAAAAACTAATTAAGACCTCACAATAAACAAATATAATTTAAAATAAACTAAAATTTGTGAAAAGTATTTAATGGGAAATCTAGTGAAATACTCAAATTTGAAAATTACTAGAAATTAAAAAAAAAAAGCATTTTAGGTCAGGTTAATTGCCATTTATACTCACCTTTAAGGCTTATATTTAAGCAATTATCTTCTTTTTTCATAGCTTAAGACATTTGTTTGCCTTTTTAGTGTATTTTTGAAATTGAATAAGATTAGATGCTTTATTTTCCAATTTATAAGTTTTTTTATTAATTTTATCTTGTTTTTGTGTAGGAACTAATGATGACAAGAAGACCTTTTTGAAGCCCAAATGAAGGATCAATTTTGATGGTTGTGCTTAGTGCATTTAGATCTCACTCAATACAAGGTTCCAAAGTTGAAGGGGCACCTCTTTGTGCGTTTCGCACTAAGTGCCATGTTATTGTGCTTAGCGTAGAACACACTTGAGATCATCATTTTACACAGCAAGCACCATGTTCTTGCACTTAGCGTGGGGACACTTAAGAACTTCTTCTAACTCGCCTACTCATACTTAGTGCGAGTTCATTCGCGATAAGCGCTATATTAATGAGTTGACAACCAAAAGTTAGGACAAAAAGAATGTTTGGTGAGCAATCAATTACTTTTTGACCCAATCCGACCTAGAGCTCTGAAGTGACAACTAATGCTCTCCCACGACACTTTCTTTTCATTTTTTTAATGGATTTTTGGTCTACACATATCTATGAGTAGTTAAACTTTCTATTGTTGGGGTTAGATCTAACTAAATTGACTTCCATGTATCTATTTTGATTCATTAATCCATTTTTATGACTTTATTAAGTGTTCTACTTCTACTCTTAATGCCCTTTATAGTTTGACCATCCATAACTTGATATTTGCTTTGATTTGTGATTGAAAAATACTTTTTGAACCTTGAATTGAAGTGAGCACCTTGTGTCTAGGAATGTAACTTGGTTTATTAGCTATCTTATGATCCTTAATCTTAAAGCAAATTCCTTTGTTAAGTTATCTAAGGGATTAGGATTTAATTAACAAAAGTAGGCTCTTATCTTTTAAGGAATTAGAGTTTGAGTAACTTGATGATAATATTTGAAGTATAAAGTGGATAAATGGTCTTTGCGATGCATGAGAAGAAAATTTAGTGAAGTCTAACCTCAACATCTCTTTATATTTGTGAAAACCCCTTTTTACTATCTACTAAGTGTTTGTTAAAAATCCAAAAAGAGTTTTAATTTGTGTTTTCTTTAATTTCTTGCATTGATTTATGTTTGTAGCTTTTAAGTTTAATTTGTTCCAAACCACTACTTATTTCGATTATTTAAATAGTAGTTAATGGGCTAGGTATTGTGCAAGTATTCATTGGAAATGATACTTTACTTATCATTTGACTACTTACACAATTTGGTACACTTGTAAAAGATGTAAAAAGCTCCCCCTACTAACTTAATTAAAAGATACCTTTTTTTAACTTTTGTTATATGAAAATAAGTTACATATTTTTAAGAGTTTTTTTAAGAAAAGTGTTTGACCTAACTTATCCTTTTAAGGAAAAGATAAACTCAAAAAAAGTCAGGACAAACGCATTATAAGATTATGATTCTGTTTTAGAGGGGTTTCCATAGGCTTTGCTCCAAGCACTCCAACTTCACTAATAATGTCAAAAGTATACTTCCTAAGAAATATCTTAATAGTCCCAAGTCTTTCATATGAAAGCATTTGCTCAAGTAATCCTTTAAGTGTTGAACAAAGGCTAAATTGTTTCCATAAATGATCAAATCATTAATATAAGTTAGGACCACATATTGCACTCATTTATCACGTAGTGTGAATAAGGAATAATCCGAATATATGATTGGTGTTTGAGTCTAAATTGTGTGAAACAAATAAAAGAAAAATAAATTCCAAAGCATATGATTGTATATGTTTATTGGATATGATAAATAGTTATGGATATGTATGAAGTGGATCAAGGAGTAACAAGAAGGGATGTTGAATTGTGACTATTGAAAATTTTTGATTCAAACTATTACAATTTATATTCTTGTTGATTTATTGCTCAAGTTTGAAACTTGGCTATCAGAAGATCCTTTAGAAGCTTAGTGTTAGTTAAACAATATAGTATTCAATCGCACGAATAATTGAATTAAAAGTTTACAGAAGTTGAATATGTTCAAAAGCGAGATTAATTCAATTACAAGAAACACAAATATATGCTTTTAGAAGTTATTAGAAGCGAAAAAGTATTATCAAAAACTTTTGTAGTACTTGTGAAGGGTTAGTTCAATTCAAATTTTTTTTATTAAAACTCTTTAGGTTAACTTCTTTAACTAATATGAAAAGTATGTAACTTGAAATGATAGTTTTAATAGAGAAAATATGAATTAAGAAGTTATAACTAGACAACAAGGAAATAATCAATATACTTGAAAAAAATTAAAAGTTAAATAATGAAAGATACTGCACAGAGAGATTTATATTGGTTCACCCATAAATCTCTTGGGCCATGTTCAATCGCTAACCCAATAGGATTTCTCACGAATATGTAACATTGATTAAACAATTATTTTTTTCCACAACCTCCACAAGCTTAACACCAACATCAGTATTCTTTTACAAAGCCTCTATAGGCTCTATAATAACTTTATAACTTTTTAACCAACACTAACCCTCACTAGTTAGCTTGGGAAAGCTTCAACAACACTAATTCTCACTTATTAGCTTTAAGAACCATGCCTTTCTTCAAAACCAAAAGACAAAGGTACAAGAATCTCTTAACACTCAAAGAGTGGATCATATACTTTACAACATAAAGATCACAAATCACTCCTTAAGATGACAAATTGAAGGAAACAAATTCTGAAGTGGTTTTCCAAGAAGGGGCTTTCTTTAAAAGGAAAAAAATGATATTTCAAAAGCACTAATTCTATAGAAAATGGCTTTTTAATGTTTATAAAGGGAAGAAGATGTTTATAAACTACCCTTGGCATCTCAATTCTTAAGTGATGTAGGACTTTATTAGTGTACTGGAATAGTAGCCCTCCAGTCGAGGCCAAGGGACTAGAAGGCCTAGTGGCCCACATGTGTGGCCTAGGTCAGAGTAGTTGGTTAATTGGTTTTTTTTCACTTCAAATTTGAACAAATAATTGGTTTGGTTATTGAATTTATCTTTTTTAATCCAAACCAATTTGATATTTTTAACTTATTTTTCATTTTAGATTATATATTTTAATCTTTGGTACTTAGATTTTTCTTATATTTTTATTTTTTTCTTCTTCATTCATTTTGATCTTCTTATGATCTTATCTAAAATTAGCAAGTGTCTTAATTTGGTCATGTTTATTGTGTAATTTTTTTATTATATTTTGGATAAAGAAATTAATGAAATTTATAATTGATAACTATAGAAAGAATTACATATAAATAATTAGTCATTAAATAACAAAGAATATTTTTATCTTGCATTAATATAAAATTAAAAATTTATATAAAGTAAATAGTAATGTGAGATAAAACTTGAAAAAAAATATAATAATTTATTTATTTTTATCATAACCCGATGACCCCGATCTAAACCAACATGATGTTAATCGGATTGATTCGATTTAGATTGATCAAAAAAAGTTTCAAAACACGAACCAAATCAACCTAATTAAATATGATTGGTCCATATGTGATTTTACCCTAAACTCAAACCAATTCAACTTATGAGTAGTCGTACTACTTGAGTAATTTTAAGGCTAAAATTTTCTTTTGGTCCCTCATCTTAATTTTTTTAATTTCAATTTGGTCTCCTATGTTTAAAATGTTCTACTTTGGTCCTTTATAAGGTGTCTTTACTCTATTGTCAGTTTACTATACTAAATTGGGCAACTTGATTACATTTGGTAAATTATGAGAAATGTCACATCAGATGAACGTTTGTAAGTTAACACTAATAGTATGATAGACTGACCAATTTAATATAATAAAGACACTTTAACTTTAAAGTACAAAAATAAAACTTTTTAAACTTAAGAATGAAACTAAAACTAAAAAGCAAGATAAGGGAGCAAAGGGTATTTTAGCCTAATTTTAAAGTAATTTTTGGAGAAAAAATTATAACTATATTTAATTTTTATAATTATAACTGGTAAGTTTTTTGAACCATACATTCTTAATTTTTTTTTAATTTAAACACATCATTACATATTTACTCACTTTAAAGTGATTGAAATTTTAAATGAGTGAAATTGATGAAGTGAGAAAATAGTGTAAAATGTGAATGTCGCAGGGCAACCACGTGGATTAATGTCGTTTCCTCGCATTTTGGGAAGATATTTTGGGACAACAACCATAAGAAACACGAGGGGGCAGTCCCACACGCAGTTACCTGTTGTTATTGAGTCAAAGGGTGGGAGCAAGATGGGATCTTTGGCAAAGAAGGGACTCAACAATTACGTCAAACAGCTCCAGCAACACCCTTTGAGAACCAAGGTTCCTCTTCTTCTGCATCTATCTCACTTTCGATTTCCATTTTTTTTTTTGCATCTATCTAATGTACGCTGTTTACTTCCTTCTTCCCCTGCTTCACTGGGGTTAAACCAGGTAATCACTGCAGGGGTATTATCAGGGATCAGCGACATTGTGTCTCAGAAACTTACTGGGATACAGAAACTTCAAGTCAAACGCCTTATTCTCAAAGTGGTCAGCTTCTTTTCCTTATTATTTTATTTATTTTCACTATTGTCCGACCCAAGTCCAAAGTGGTACGGTATAATAACCTAAATTTCTAATATAAGCAAATTACATTCCACTTTAGTGATGCTTAAATTGCTCTCCCTTGAAAGATTAATATGTGCTACATCTTAGGGTCAATTTTCTCTGTTTTTTATGGCTCTTGACATTATTGGTAATTAGGTTTGAATTTCTACTAAAACTTTGGGGCTTTAAAAATAGATGAAGTGAAGATTCTGAGCGAAATTTCAAAGTTGACTGGACAGGTGTTCAAAACATCATTGCATCTGTTAAGTCTGCAAATTGATAGCAGTCGGTGGTCAGATTTAGTTGTTAGTGATCTTACAAGTTGAAAAGAAAAGAAAAATACTCTTAGAAGGATTGTTCATAGCTATCAGTGTCATTTACATTAAAATAAAGTGTGTGCACATTGATCTCTGAGGAAAGGGAAGTGTAACTTTTAAAATAAAAGGGGAAGACGATGTAATTTAAGCATCTCAAAGAGGAGTGTATTTTAATCTTCTAATATTTGTGTGAAAGGGGAAGTGCCAGACTATTGAGGTTGGACTTTTGGGGTGCTGCTCATTTTGATGAACTATGCCATGCCTAAATAGATGGACGAAATAGAAGCGATTTCAGTACTGCTTGCTTAAACCTTTATGTTTTAACTACTTCGGTTATGAGTGGCCTGTGCTTTTTGTTGTTATATACTTGTATTTATTCATTAGGAATCACATAAATCGTTTATTTCATGCAGATTTTTGGAGCCGCTTATCTTGGACCCTTTGGACACTTTTTTCATTTAATGCTGGATAAAATTTTCAAGGGAAAGAAAGATTCAAAAACTGTGGCCAAGAAGGTAAAACTGCAAAACCTTCTGTTTTAACTATGTCTATCACGACCTGAATTCAGACATTGCAGTTGGCACCTATCATCAATCTGCTTTTCCTACAGTTTTTGCAGCATGAACTATCAGCTAACTTATGCAGTAGTGTTTGAAGCACTTCGACTCCAAAACTGAAAAGAATTTATTGGAAGTGAAATAATTTGCAAATCCTATAAAAAATGCCAGGGTTTACAAGTTGTGTTATGTTACAATCAAAATGCTATACATGAATTGAATTCCTAAACAGTTAAACTAATATCATTCCAAATATAGTTTACAAGAATTTATTTATAATTAAACGAAGTGTTTTTATTTTATATACCACCTCTCCCAATACAAATGAGAGAAAAGATGATATATATATATATATATAACTTATCCTTTTGTAATTATTTCTTCTTTCTTTGATTTTTCTTTTTCAGGTTCTGATTGAACAGTTGACATCTTCTCCTTGGAACAACTTGCTTTTCATGATTTACTACGGATTAGTTGTTGAAGGTTAGTCATTTTTCAATAACTAACTTCTTTATTTGCATTGAAGAAACATGGAAATACACCAAGTAAGATACAGGTGGAAAATGTGGACAAATAGAATAATTCTCATCAGTGTCAAAAATGGGGTACCCAATTCTGACATTCCAATTCTGACATTCCTGGTCAACTATTTGTTTACTTATTTTAATAATAAAAAAAAAAGAGTTATCCTAAGAATGATGTGTAAAATGGCATGCTTGGTTGTAAGTTGTTTAAGATAAAAAAGGTGGATTTCAGGCCAACCTTGGGTGCATGTGAAAGCTAAAGTTAAGAAGGATTATCCATCCGTGCAGTACACATCATGGACGGTAATATTCTATTACAAGTGTAGAAAATAAAATATACCAAATTTTTTTGTTTTTGAGTATAGAACCCCAATGAATTGAACTGCAGTTCTGGCCTGTTGTGGGGTGGATAAATCACAAATTCTTGCCGCTTCATTTCCGTGTTGTTTTCCACAGCTTAGTAGCATTTTGCTGGTACGTGTTTTTTGTTTGCCTTTCCCCTTACTTTCCTTGACTTCTTAATAATCATTCCCATTGGTAAACAACAACTAAATTGAGATCATTCATTGTGTGTATTTTATTTCAGGGGAATATTCTTGAACCTTCGAGCACGATCTATGGCATTGACTAAAGCCTGAAGCAAAGAAGATTACTGTTTACTGTCTTATAAGTAGATGCTCCTGCTTGCTAGGAGACTATTCCTCTTTCCATAGTAGTTTGCATCAGTTTAAACAAATCAAAAGAAGATCTTCCATTCAAGTTAGTCTGTTGGCAAGATCTTTTAGTTTGTCTGATCATGTAGACATGATCAATTGGCGGTGCCTGGAATTTAAAAGTTTGGGAATGTTAATCCTCATGTAAAAGTCAAATGAATCTATAATCTATAATCTATCTATAATCTATAATCGATAATCTATATAATATATACAATCGAAAATAATTTAACAAAGAAAAGCTCTACGTGTCAATCTTTGGAACAATTTCACATGGAATCTCATCTTATTTGGCAACACAATAATGTTTTTCTCTTTTTTAACTTATATGTTAACCTCATATTCACTTTCATTCAAATCAATTTATGGATAATTATGATACAATTTATAAACAATTAAGACACGAAATATTAGATAATTAGAATAAATATTATATACAATAAAAATGGTAATTGCAAAACATTGCTATAAATATAAATAAATTTTTTTAAGGATACAATTTAAAATAAATGTGATAGCTGACTAACTTAAAATATATATAAAAGTTAAAAAATTATTAAATCAAATCAAAATAGAAATAAAAGAAAAGAATATATATTGAATTTCCCGGATACTTTTTATTTTGGATGAGTTTTTATTTTTAAATAATTATTGAATTATTATTCTCATTAAACTTAACATGTTATTTGAATTATTCCTTTCAAATTAAAAATAGAAATAAAAATTGAATTATCCTTATGGTTCTTTTAAAATAATTATTGAAATGCAAAATTCATGGAAAGATTAAAAATTATTAAATCAAATAGAAATAAAAGGAACACTAACCTCTGCCGCCCCCTCGCCCCCAAAAAAAAGAAAACACTAAATCAAATACAATATACCAAAAAAAATACATATAAGAGTTAAAAATTTATTAAATTAAATCAAATAGAAATAAAAAGAAATACTAAATATATTGAATTTTTTGATTAATTTTTATTTTCAAATGTGTTTTCATTTTTAAAATGATGTTTAATTTCAAATTTCAAATGCATAATTAATATAGATTTTATTTATTGAAATAATTTAATATGGACAAAACTTTCATATTATACATAAGTAATATATTTTTTATATTCTAGAACACATATAAGGAATAAATTTATACTAAACAATTAATTTAAAATGAACGAGTATTTATGGAAATAAATTAATGACATTTATTTATGAAAACAATTTATGTGAAATTTATTCTGTAGCTATTTCAATTTAAAATGGAAATTTCTATTAATGGCTTAAATGATGATTAATTTCAAATTTTAAATAGACAATTAATGTAGATTTTATTTATGAAAATGATATAATATGGACAAAAATTTCATATTATTATGAATTAATAATTTAATTCAGGATATTTAAAATGATGATTAATTTAAAATGGATATTTTCATTAAAAATTTAAATTAGGAAATATTTGTTATTCCATATTATTTTTGTAGCTAATTCATATTAAAATCAAAATTTCCATTATAAAGTGTAATAATACTAATGAGAGAGGACACTACTAAATAAGATGTGGGATAAATAGTAGAATTTTACGATATTTTCTATTATGTGACAATTTAAAATGATGCTTAATCTAAAATGAATATTTTCATTAAACATTTAAATGATGCTTAATTTCAAGTTTCAAATGAAGAATTAATATAGATTTTATTTTTGAAAATAATTTTATTTGGCAAAAATTCAATATTATTATGAATTAATATTTTAATATGGACAATTAATATGAATTAATAACATTTTGTATCATTTCTTATATACACCAAGTGTTGATCCCATGCCATCGTATATGTATATACCAGATTTGATATATTTGAATTAATGATAGAAGTTAAAAGTTCTAAAATAAGAGGTATTTCTGATTTATATACAGAAATATAAATTTCGTCAAAATTTTTTAATTAATCAATATGATATCATGATGCATTGTCAAATATTAAATAAATTTAAATTATTATAATAACCAGTATTTGAAAAGTTAAATTCTATTACAATATTTTCTATCGTAATAAATTTTATATATTTTTTATGATATGGAACAAATTACTACTTAAATTATAAGTAGTATATTTATTTAATATTTTTTGGTTACAAGAGGTAAATATTTTTTTTTAATATATACAAAAGCAATATATTTTTTATGTTTTGAACACATAAGCAATAAATTTATACTAAACGATTAATTTAAAATATACAAGTATTTATGAAAATAATTTAATATGACATTTATTTATGGAAATAATTTAATGTGAAATTTATTTCTGTAGCTATTTCAATTTAAAATGCAAATTTTCATTAAATACTTAAATGATGCTTAATTTCAAATTTTAAATGGACCATTACTATAGATTTTATTTACAGAAATAATTTAATATAGACAAGAATTCTATATTATTGTGGATTAATAATTAATAATTTAATATGGACAATTAATCTGGCCAATTAATATGAATTAATAGCATTTTAATGAACAATTTTAGTATAAAAATTATTTTTGTAACTAATTCAATTTAAAATGAGAATAATCATAATGGAATTAAATATAGAATCTAATTTAATATGAAATTTATTTACAAAAACAAATTAATAGCATTTTGATGGACTAAATAGAAATTTACAATTTAAATTAAATTAAAATATATTAATTTTTCCTACAATTTCACTTGAAATTAACATCCTATCCATCAATTGTAACTCTTGAACCTTTCTGTATTTTTATTTAAATAATGTAAAATTTCATTTGCTTTGTGTTTAACCGGGTCGTATTTAAAAACACACTGATCTTCCTTTCTTTGTGGTTTGGTTTTGATTTCGGTCTTCATAACCTCAACATCAATGACACCTAAATGTGACTTCCTCTCAGATGTGAATACATCTAGAGAGACATGGAGCCTAATTGTCAGAATTGTCAGACTTTGGCATGTTACCAACAAAAATAATGAACAGTTGATATATTCTACTGAGATGGTCCTTATAGACCAAAATGTAAGTTCATAATGCAAAGCCTACTATGATATAATACAATACAATTATAAAAATTTCCTAATTACATATATTATTGTTCTTAACGTTTGTCTTCTTCTACAGGGAGACCGCATCCATGTAACCGTCACGAATACTCTGATATATAGGTTCCAACCATTGGTTAAAGAAGACTTTGTTTATTTCATGTTCAGTTTTAGTTAATCAATAGTAAGGGTCCTCATAGAATGACTCGACATCTATACAAGCTCAACTTTCAAATAGCTACAAAACTAATTTTGTTCCCAATAATTTGCTGACAATTACCCTGATCTCTAAGGTTCTTTGTATTGACCATGACACCAATTATTTGGTTGGTGAGTGCTTCATTATTTTTTTTTTTGTTATAATTATAATAATAACATTGAAATTTTCCATAACCTAATAAACTATTTCATATTTGTAGATGTCCTAGGCATACTCATCTCACATGGGCCTGAAATTGAGGTTGTGACAAATGGTGACAAAACAAAGATGAAAGAAATTCAACTTGACTTTAAAGGGTAGTAATTCTATATGCATATTAATAATAATATAATATTTCACAATTTTAAAGTAGTTACTTAGTAATAATAATTTTTTAATTACTGTTTTATATTCTTATTGTGTAGCATAAACTTTAAGTGCACAATGTTTGGAAACTATGTTAAGGACTTTAACTCTTTCCTCACTAGAGGAGATACTAATAATGTTGTTGTAATTGTTCAATATGTTAGAGTTAAACCATTCCTAGGCCTCAAGATTTTGATCTTAGATGATGATCAAGTACATCAACCACAAATGTTGTATATTGAGAAGTTTTTCACAATGTCTAAAGATCGTCATCAATAATAACCTTAGTGTTTTGTTCCTTGAGCTTATTTTGGTTTTTTAATATATTTTGCTTTTCATTGCTATTTTTTGTAACTATGATCATTCTATATTGATGTTCAAGAATTTATTATAAAATTAAAAAAAATTCTCTATATTTTAAAAAAAATTTAATTTGTTTTACTCTCTTCCAAATGTATATGGTAAATAAAATAACCAATTAAGGACTGTATCTTTAAACTTATTTTATTTTTTTTGCTTTTCCTTCACATGAAAACATTATTATTTTCATCTTATAGTATTATTTCATGTTTGTATCAATATGACTCTAATGTCCCGTGCATTGTACAGGTTTTTATGCTAGTATTGGAGACAAAGGAGTAACTAAGCACCAAGCGGTTCATTGTTCTTGACAACTTTTTCAATGGGTGAATATATTTTTAAAAATTCTTGATTCATTTTAGAGGAAATTCATTTCTTCCAGGATCATTACCATCATTTGATGCAGTTGATCCCATAAATATGGTTGCACAAAAACAACTAAATGGTTATAATTGCTGCGCCATAATAAAAATTCTGAAGTAATAGTTTCTCAAATTTTAACCATTCAAAAGGGGAAAGGTTCATAAACAGAACAGCACAATTTGACAAACATGCTAATCATTGTACTATTACGATTTTATGCATTTTTATGAGAAAGGGTATCAAGGGATTGAAGCATCGCACGAGAGTCAAAAGTCCCAATGGGCTTGTATTGTCAAAATCTGTGCTGTTGAAGCGAGAGAGGAAGATGTTGCACGTGCTGCTTGAAGTCACGTGAAAATTGAGACAACTCTTCGGGTTAGGTTAAGGCCCCATTTGGGGTGGTTGCGAGTTTTTGGTTTTTGGTTTTCAAATGCAATTTTCGAAACAAAACGCGTTTGGCTAAAATGGAGCTGAAATGGTTTTTAACTCAATTTCAAAACACTTTTACATTCATTTTCAAAACTAAGAAAAAAGGATTTGTGAATTTGGTTTTTGGTTTTTTTAAAAAATATATATCATTATATTTGACAATAGTCTTTTTTGCCATCACCATCACTACAATCACAGCCATTGTCACTACCACTGTCACCACCACTACTATTGTTACCGCCATCTCTGCAGCCACCATCACCACCACCACCACCGGCATCGGCACCACCATCACCGCTGCCACAACTACCACAACCACCAGCATCGCCTCCACCACCAAAAGTTTCATCACCACTACCATCATCACCGCCACCACCACCACTACCACCAGCGCTGTTGCCACCACCACAGGCAATGTCACCACCACCACTGACTCTGCCACCACCATCACCAGTGACACCACCACAATCACCACCGGTACCGCCACAACCACCGCAGTCGGCACCGCCACAACCGTCACTGTCGGCATTACCATCGCTGCTACCATCATTGTTGTCGTCACCACTACCACTGTCATCACCACACAAACATATTCTTAAACCAATTTTAACAGAATAAGAAATTTCAAAATGAATTTATTTTGAAATCAAAAATTCAAAAAAAAAAACTAAAACCAATTTTTAAAAGCTAAAAACTGATTGTAGTTTTTTAAATTTTCAAAACTCACAACCAAAAACCACTCCAAACGGGCCCTAAGGTTTCTAATTTCTGCACTTGCTTTCTTTTTTATGTTAGCGAGTGTATGTACTGAAAATAAGAGGTCGTTGACTTGTTACCTTATAAAGTTGAAAGTAGAGTTAGCACATAATATACGTATCCCGTAATTTTTTTACACAACAATTTCAACAAAACAATTTAGACAGACTGACATGATATGAGTATATTAAATATATATACTTGTCCTATCATTTTTTATTTATTTATTTACAAAAACTATGTATTTCAAAGAGAAAACTTTAGAACATGATATAAGTATATTAAATAAAATATCCATGCTTTCATTTTCATTGTCATCAACATTTAATTGATGCGAAAACTTTCAATTAATTAAACATTTTCAACATATGAATTTCAATATACCAACCAAAATTTGATTGTAAATCACACTATACGTTTTTTAATGATTTTATTCTTAAAATGTAATTTTTTGCATTAATATAGTAAATATTTTTATATGTTGGCAATATATGAAATTATAACAAATATAAATAGTCAAATACTTGCTATGAAAAATGAGGTATAGTATTCAACTAGGCAAAAGGTGATGGATGTGTGAACATGAAAGAAATCTTTGGCTTTTTTTTTTAACTGAGGTTGCTCAAAAGTTTTAATCACAATGCGTGGGGATTATGCGAGGAACTGGTCAGAAAAAGAAGCCTCTGACCATTTTGAGTTATACTTGACAAATATGTAGCATTAATTTCAAAGCGATCACATCTTGTGAACAACCGCGGCATCCTATAGTCACTGGAAAAACAATTTTACTTAACCCACGTGAATGCATGCAATAAATGTAAGAAAAAAGGACTTCGAGTTATACGTTATTAAACTCTGTCAAAATGTTTTAATTAATTAAATGCACGGCCATGTACTAAAATATTAAGCATAGCCATGTGATTTAGTTTCTTGTGGAGGTATATGTACGGTTCTATTATAGCAGATATTATTATCATATTATGGTTGTTGGTTGTCAAAAAAGCAGGTTAAAACATTCAGCAAGAGATTCATTTTTTATTTTTTGTAAGGTCATTAATTAAACTCTTCTTCAGGGCATGAGTTATTTTATTTAACATTATTTTTTTGTTGGTATTAAAGGGTTTACTCGTTGTTTCGGTTGAAAGTCAGCATAGGAGGGAGAACTCGGAACAGAAGTAGCCAAAATGAAAGGAAAAACATGGATTTTAATGCCCAGAACCTAATCAGCCGTGTTGGGATTTGGGACACTTCTCGATCACATTCCCACCTGCTTATATATATGCATGTGCAATAAGAGAAAGTGGCACAATTCAATCCCAAACGAGTCTTCAATCACATACACCCTACCCATTACTAGTTAAGGCCTTCATAGAAAAAACAACTAGAGTACTGAATATTTATTGACACACCAGTGGTGATAGCACATGGGAACCATTATGGCTTCAAGCAATTTTTCTTCTTTGTCATATTGCAGTACAAGAAGAATAGCTGCCACAATCAATGTGCCAAAGATCCAGGTGACCAAAATCTCCACTCCAAGGCTTCCCAACAGAAGCTTGGTGGCAGAATTTGATTATCTAAAAATTACATTTCAGCCACCAGCACAACTCATGCAAAAGAGGATCCTTACTACTCCAATATCAACACTGACAATTCTACAGCATCCTGCATAAGTACACCGAATTCCATGGAGGTTGTTAAGCTTCATTTGATTATGGAGATTGTAGCAGATAGAATAGAGATGCACAAGAATATTGGAGCACAGCGCGACAATTGGAACCACCTTCTAGTGACATCTGTTAATATGATCACTCTTTCTGCTGCAACCATGGTTGGCCTTGCAGCTGTTAGTTCAAGTGGAGCACCTATTGTGGCCTTGAAGGTGTCCTCCACAATTCTTTACATGACAGCCACAGGGTTACTTGCTGTCATGAACAAAATTCAGCCGTCACAGCTTGCAGAGGAGCAGAGAAATGCTGATAGGTTGTTCAAGCAACTTCATAGAGAACTCAGAACAAGGATTTCTCAAGGGAATCCTACTGAAAATGATGTTGGTGAAGCAATGGAGAAAGTGTTGGCATTGGACAGGGCTTACCCTCTTCCTTTATTGGGGTCAATGCTTGAAAAATTCCCTCAAACTGTTGAGCCAGCAGTGTGGTGGCCTCGACAGAAGCAAAGGTGTCTAAGAAAAGAAGAGTTGGGTGGGAAGTTGAAAGGGAAGAATGGATGGGATGCAAGGTTGGAAGAGGAAATGACAAAGATTGTGATGGTTTTGAGAAAGAAGGACATGGCAGACTACTTGAGGTTGAGTAAAGAAGTCTTGAACTTCAACAAGGTATTGGCAGTTTCTGGTCCACTACTCACTGGCCTTGCAGCTTTGGGTTCAGGTTTTTTGGGTTCTGTGAATGCATCTTGGCCTGTGATGCTTGGGGTTATTGGAGGAGCTTTGGCAAGTGTTGCTAACACATTAGAGCATGGGGGGCAAGTAGGGATGGTGTTTGAGATGTATAGGGCAAATACTGGCTTCTTTAAGCTCATGGAAGAGAGCATAGAACTAAATATAAATGAAAAAGATCCTCATAAAAGAGAAAATGGGGAGTTGTTTGAAATCAAAGTAGCTTTGCAGCTAGGAAGGAGTCTCTCGGAACTCAGGCAATTTGCTGCTGCAGTTTCATCCTCACATGAAGAGAGTGATTGTGAAGAGTTTGCTAGCAAACTTTTCTAGTATTGTTACCATGTGTACCTGTTACTATTATGCTTTTTTTTCGTAAATATTTTCATAACAAGAGAATGCTCGTGAATAGTTTGCTAGCTGTATTATAATTTTATAACTATGTGTACTAACTACTAAGATTTTTTTTGGTAAATAAAATTTGTAGAGTTTAACCTTGCTCCTATTATTCATCAACCAGTTGTTAGCTTAGATCCACAGCTCATCAGTTTTTGGTTTAGTCATCTACATTGGCTTTTGTATTGACAAGTGCAAAATGAAAATTAATTAAAACCAAAAGACCCACGTGATTGACTATTGAGGTGCTGTTTGCATTGCTTATTCTTTAGAATCTATTCCTTTTGATTTGGTGCATCTTTGCCACTCTATCCAATAAACATCGCGACAAAGAAGAATTTGTATTGACATTAAACTTCACATTTGGACAGCGTGGAAAATCCCATGTTTATATAATCCTACTCTGGATTATTTAAGAAAAGTAATATTTTTTTTTTCAAATTGTAGATGTTATTGTATTACAAGTTGATTATTAAAAATTAAATCAGAATTGTTAAACATGTTCATGTGGAGTGGTTCTGGAAAACTCTCCAAGCTATCGATCAGCAATGACGGTCTTCTGATCTGAGACGGATGTCGTACTTTCAAAAACTAATAAAACAAACTAAACATGAGGGGGTAAAATAATGGTTCAATACATTAACAGGTACTTAAAACTTTGAAAATTTTTAATTAGATTTTTAAATTAAAAAATTTTGTAACTGAGTCCTTAATTTTCTACAATTTTTGTAAGTGAGTCCCTTAAATTAGTGAAACCGTCACAAATTATAAATTTTTTAGTGGTTTCAAGTTGTCATACACTAACTCTAGGGATCTAATTATAAAAATTGTAAAAGATCAATGGTCTAATTATACTTTTTTTTAGTTTAGAAACTTAATTAAGAAATTTTAAAGTTCGAGGACCTACTATGTTAAACCTAAAAATAATTTTAAAACTTTAAAACAAATGCCTGATTTTATTGTTATTTTAATATGTAGATGAGTGAAATACCTAAGTTTTGGGCAGAGAGGATGTGATTATTGTTGGGAATAGAAGGGGGATAAAACACCGGAGATTTAGTGAGCTAACGATAACTAGTTAAAGCCTTCATAAAAAATCAGCTAGAGTACTGAATATTTTATTGACACACCAGTGGTATTAGCACATGGCATTTATGGCGTCATTTTTGTTGGGATTTACCTATTGGATGGAGAGATTTTCTCTTTAACAGTTACTAGGAAATTTTAAAAGAATTTAATTTATATACACGTGTGAATATAAAATAATTTACATAGACATCTAATAAGATTTAAGTATTTAATTATGAGTTTAATGGTTATACACTGTTAATGTAAAGTTATACATTGTTATTTAATCAGAAATCAACATTAATATAACTTTTAAAGTATTTATTATAAAATTCAATAAATTTACAATAAATGATGATTTGTGATTAGATGATAATGTAAAACTACTTTACACTGTTAGTGCATAATCATTAAACTCTTTAATTATTTTGTCATATCATTTTATTTATTAATATGATGTGACGATAAGGTAAATCTTGATTGAATATATGTATCAAAGTATTTTACACTGAAAATTCATGTAAATTAAACTCAATTTAAAATAGGAAACATAAAGCTAGTGTGCATCAACTTAGTCTCTCTTATTCTTCATGGCTAAAGCTTCTTTATTTTTATTTTTTTGTGCCTACAAACTAAATTCATTTTTCTAATCTAAAGATAATTGAAAATTTAATCTTTAAGAATTGTGAGATTTAATTAGTTTTCTTTAATCTCTAGAGTTTGTTCAAGTAAACAACTTATTTAAGTGCTTATTGAATAAACATTTATCATATAAATATTCATCTGAGTTGTTTGTACAAGGTTCAATACATAGGTCTTGAACTTTTTGAAAAATTTTAATTAGGTTCTTAGATTAAAAAAATTTGTAATTAAGTCCTTAATCTTCTATAATCTTTGTAATTGAGTCTTGAAGTTAGTAAAACTACTACAAACTGGAAATTTTTTTGCAGTTTCAAGCTATTATAAACTAACTCTAGGATCCAATTACAAAAATTGTAAAAGATCAATAAACTAATTATGATTTTTTTAGTTTAGAGACCTAATTAAAAATTCCTAAAAAATTCAAGGACCTACTAATATATTAAACCTTTCTACAATTAAAGAAGAAATATGATTAAATTGTTTCCAATTACACAATAGCTTAAAGCAGTAATGCTGGGTACCGAGTTTTTTCCCCTACCTAATGTTTATTACTAAAACTGAATACTACGTCACAATAAGGTTAAAAGATATGAGACTGTCACTGGCTGCAAGCAAGAAAGAGTGACAATTAACTATTTTCTATAATTCAAAATACAACATGTACTTATAACGATTGATCAAGAAGCCTCGAATGATGATTTCTTGCACATTATACAAGTTCGATATATACAGAAGATTAATTAATATTTACAATGTAAGTTCTAATGGTAGATAGTTTCTCTCTTGACTTTGTTATGAGTGAACATGAACTCCATTTTCCAACGATGAGTAAGAGGGTAATTATTTATAAGAGGCACTCTAATGTTTTAGGCGTCTTTGATGAGTAAAGATTCTATAAAATGAAATGTACATTATCTTTGGGCATCTGTGCCTTCACAGTCATATGCCTATCATTTCTTAACAGTTATGTGTAACTGTCCCATCTGAGGTGGAATCTTGTCAAATTTGTTTTTTGGTGTACGAATCTTGTCAAATTATGGCCATGCTACTACTTTTCTTTAGAAAATGAGAGAAATTATGTTGTAAGTCTTCAACCGCATAAATAAAGTAAAACAACATTTTAATTCTTGAGAAATTACATGCTTGCTATTCAGTGTTCAATTCAATTAGCGTATACGTTACTCTTCATCAAACATAACAAAAATTAAAAGCAACGGGAAACAAGTTTGAATCATAAGTTCAATGATTAAGTACATACCAAAAAGGAGGAACAGAAAATCAATTAAACTGTAGTGCAAACTATTTCGGAGATAATGTGTATGGTCAATGATTTGAACTTTAAAGCTAATTAAGTTTTTATTGAGTGTTGTAAAATTCACTTGTAAATGCAAATATTCGATAATACGATGGCAAAATCAGAAAGATCGAAAGCCTTGGCGACAAAAAAAGGAAAGTACGAGGACTTACTAAGAAAAATCAAATGTTTTTTAAGTTTAGGAACCCAAAATTTCTCCGTGCCTTCAAATTCAATTGTCGTTGGTTCTGCTTTTGAAAGGGTCTCGTCTCACTTCTCCTCTCTCTGTCTGTCACACTCTTTTTTCTTTTTATTTTTATTTTTGCGATTCTCCAATCTCCTGCGATTTAAGATTCATGACAGTGACGCGCAACCTCTCACGGGGCCCATAAATTAGTGTGTGTGTGTGTCTTTCTCTGATCCCGTCGTGAATTGTGACCCTCAATCAGGGATCTGAATTGGGAAGATGATTCAGCTTCTGTTCACGTTGATATTCTCGGAGGCGGCGATGATAGCGTTGCTGCTGTTCAAGACCCCGCTGAGGAAGCTGGGGATAATGGGGTTGGATCGGTTGAAGCGAGGTCGTGGACCGTTGATGGTGAAGACCGTTGCGGGGACGGTTCTCGTGGTGTTGGTGTCGAGTGTGTACAGCATGGTCAAGATTCAGAAGCGTGGGATCGAGGAGGGTGGTGCTGTCAACCCCACCGATCAGGTTCTTATGGCCAAGCACCTCCTCGAAGCAACACTCATGGGTATTGGTTTCTATTCCCTTTTTTTTACTATTATTATTCTATGAATTGATTTGTTATATGAATTCCTGATCTGATTCGTGTGTGTGCAAGGTAATCAAATCAATTCATTCCCTGCGTTACATCTGTTGGGTCATGTCTGCGTTGCTATATGATACTGCTTGATTTCTTTCCTAGTTTAAATGTTGGAATGTGAGACTTCAGAAAAGGATGATTTGGGAGATTTTCAATATAAGAATCAGATGTGTATGGTTTTCAATGTTGAGGGTTTTTCTTTTCTTTTTTTTTCTCACAAGCAGAAGGCATTTACTTGTGTGACTTGTGTCATTGCCTATGATGTTAAATTTTGTAGTTCAGGATTGCTGTGAATTATAAGTGTGAGAGCTTGCATGGTCTGATTGTCTGGGCCATGTTAACAAAGGATACAGGTTCTCTGCTGACACTGTATGGAAATCTTTGTTTTCAGACCAACTGCTTTATATTGACTCCTTTCATGAGGCATTGGAGTCACAACCATACAGACTTTACTTTTTGTTCCTTCATTTTTCTTTTGGTCGACAAGGCGCACATTGTTTTCACTTTGCCCTGATAAACATTTTCCCCCTGAAAGAAGGGAAAAGAGAAGGGGCAGATTCAGATTTTCTGCAGTCAGATTTTTCGAACACTCATGCAGTCGACAAATCGAAACTGTTGGACGAAGATTCGATGACTCATAACTTATCTCGGTAAATTAGACTTAAAATATGCATTCAAGATTTGAGCTGCCTAATCTTCGTCCAACAGTTCCGATTCACTGACTGCATGAATGCTTGAAAAATCTGACTACAGGGAATCCAAGTTGGCTGCGTGCATGTAAATGAAGCCCAGGTTTCACTGTACTTCACCTTGGCGGTTTCTTCTATAGTGATTTTCCCACTTCTCGTAATCCTCTTCTATAGCCAGAGTGCCAGACAATATTTCGGGAAACGAATACTTCCTGCTCAATCAGCTCCTTGAAGTACTACCATATGTGAAGTACATCATGTTTAACACAGTTTCCTTAGCTGTCTTCCCAACAAGTTTTATGCCATTGATTTATCATAACACTGGTCACATCTAAAAAACAGGACTAGAGTGAAATTGCAGTTCTGATCCAACCCAAATGATACTGTTTTGAGTTTCTGGACCTATTTTCTCTCTAATGTTTCTGAAATATTAAGAGACCTCCTCTATGGCAGCCGTGCATCATTCATCTTTGGTTTGCAAATTGCAGGTGCTGTCCTTTTTCTTGCGCTTATGATAGACAGACTACATCATTACATACGAGAACTGCGGATTCGAAGAAAGGGAATGGAAGCTGTCAAGAAACAAACCAGAGGGTCTGAAGATGGGAAAGCTGTAAATTCAGAAGGAATTAAGGCCGTGGAGGAAGAAAGAGCCAGATTGAGCGCTGAACTTAGCCGCCTTGAATCCGAATTACAGTCAAAAACTAAAGATGTAGATGCTGCAGAAGCCAATGTAGCTGCTCTGAGAAAACAATCTGAGGGGTTCCTTCTCGAGTATGATCGCTTACTTGAGGAAAACCAGAACCTCCGCAACCAACTACAATCCTTGGACAGGAAATTGTCACATTCAGGTTCCAAGAAGAATATGTAAGAAACATTGCAGGCAGGAATGGCTTCTTCTTGTATACTCTTCAGGAGTTCCGTGGTAGTTTGTTGATAACGGCTTGTCAATCCCTGTATGTTTGCTTTTCAAGGAATACGATTTTCACTTTTTGAGTTGAATTTGGATCAATTTTGTCCTAACAAATTGTGAAATTTTTTGAGTGATGACAGAAATATAGTGCTGATTTGTTTTTTCTGCACATATGTAACTTTGCAACTTCTGTTTCACTATTTAAGATTCGACAAACTGTGAAGGGATGTGCCCAGAAATAGTGCTTGATGGTATTTAGTTATCTCTTGGTACTTAATTTTGTTTATCATTTATCCTGTTTAAGTGACGTCTCTCCTGGTCCAGAGAGTAATCTCTTATCGATCGTTCAATTATTGCTTCATTTCTGGGGTCATACTTATTTTTTCAATCAGCTATATACCCACCATATAATGTGCTAGTGTTGATCATTTGATCAAAGGCAGCCCCAATCACTCTGCCCAGGTGCTTCAAGCGGCTGAAGTCTGCATTAAAATTCGACTTGACCCGCAAATTTTTTGGCAGATATCATTATTTTTGGATTTGGATAATTTTGTTATAGAAAGGACATTATGTTATAATTTATAAAAGAAAAAGACAAATTATTTGTGTGCAAGAATGGTGGACCCTGCATTATTAATGGTGAGTTCTACCTGTCCTTCGATATCATAACAGGATAATGTTATTATGATTTTGAAGAAAAGGAAATGATTCAAATCTTTATTCACTTTTCTCGTGTATTATTTGGTGAAGAGGATTTGAGATCTGGGTATTCATTCGAATGGAAAGAGAATGTAGGTTATTGAAGCTGTTTCTGCATTTCGTGACATGTGTTCTTTTTGGATTAGCTTTTAACCTACGGAAACTATTTAAGTGTAACTGTTATTATTAGATTTTAGAAAGGCAAAATTGTGGAATTTTTGTAAGTTTATTGGTATTTATAAAAAGTCAGATGAGATAATTTTTGAAAAAGATAATATACATAAATTAACTTTAATTTATGTGAAAAGTTTAACTCATTTTTAATTCTTTAATTCATTTTAGATAAATGTTAGCAACATATTTTTTAACACATTTTTTTTAACATACTCTGTACTATTAGTTGAAATTCGTTAAAAATCACAAAATCGTGTAGGTTTCACTCCTTATTTAATTAACCACATTCATGATTTTATAGTTTTCAATAAATTTTAACTAATAAAATAGAATATGTGTTTTACTAGCATTCCTCTCTCTCTGTCTCTCTCTCTCTCTCTCTATATATATATATATGAGATTTGCTAACGTAAACTCACTTATTTGTTTAGTTAAAATACATTATCAAGCTATACCGATGAATTTTAAGATACATTGTTGCTAACATATTTCAACTAAAAAACAAGTGTGTTTACATTAACAAATTTCACTTATTTTTTAATTAGAGTATGTTAGCAAGCTACACTGTTGACGTATTTTAAGATACATTATAGTTATAATATGTTAACGTATCCTAAAGAACGTAATGGAGTGGGCATTGCTTTCATATTAGAATCAAAACTGGTGAAATAGTGATTAACTAAAATGGGCCTAGTCTAAAAAAATAATTAATAGAAGAGTCCTCAGAACAGTTTATGCAATTTTAAGAATTTAAGAAAAGAGAGTATACGACTATATATGGGACATTTAACCTCTTATCCTCTTCGATGTTGATAAACAACGTTTTGTATGATAGTAGTTTTCATTCTTTGCATGGAATGAAATTTGGCCCATTTAAAGTACGAAATGAGATTATTGATATTGAGGATTAAAGTTGTGATAAAATACATACACATATATATAATAAATTTAAAATTAGGAATTCTTTATACAGATGGCCAGCCCTTTTAGGCACACAGAAGTAGAGGCAGATACTTGGGGTTGGTGAGGTAATTGCGCATATTGCTTTAATATTTGCAAGATTAAGTATACATAAATTAAATTATCAATTTTGTTAACATTAATCTTTACGATTGATTTTAGACAATTAAACGTGATCATTTTTTATTGATAAAGAAAACACTTATTATATTTTTATATTTTTTATATGATAAATATATTTTTTAATAAAAATTTACCAGTTTTATATATCAACCTTAAAAGTTAATAAATAACATTTTTCTTAAATTATTGTTTAATGAATATTAAAATAACTAGAGACAGTCCCGTGCATATATGTACGGGAAAACCAAAAAAGTTGCTCAAAATAAAATAACCTTATTTTACCGTAAAATAACAAAAATGTCATTTAAGGGCGGGGAATTGTTTTGTAATTAGATAACACCTGCGGTGTATATTGGACAGTTATATTTATTTTAGTATAGACAACAACCATGTTTGTGTTTGCGGTAAAAAGTTGTGACCACTAAATGTCAGTATAACATAAATGCAGATGCATACAAGAATAGAATGAAGAGCACCAAAAATAAGGTCTAGCTCACTGCTTTTGAAACACTTCCTGTGAGAAATTAACCAGGATATATATTTAGAATTGCAGATGACACAAGCCTTGTAGCAATTCTAGAAAGAATGCCCTTGTCTACATTTAACAACGGAAATTTTAAAGAACCCCTAATGCTTTTTTAATTTTAAGTAGGAGAAATTACCATTTTAAAAAAATTATCTGATACGCATTAATTAAACTCACTGTGTGCATGATGATTCACAAAGCCAGGCGCAAGCTATTAGTTATGGATGGGATTAAATTTGGCCTAGTTAACCGTATATTCATTTTGTCGGGCACATTGTTATCCCATTATATTATTATTTGAAATTTAGGTGTTCAATTCATCCAAAGTGGAAATAAAGAGGGAAAGAGAGAGCACAAAGCAACGCATGATAAAAATTCCCATCTTATGAGAAACAAATTTTCCATGGGGAACAATCACTAGACATAGACAAACTGACAATGATTCTCTGCTGCGACAGCCACAGTCGCTGCCTCTAAGATAACAATCATCACTAATGACATTCCGTCTACTCAATTCAATTACAGTTACAACTACAATTTTAGGTTCACAAAAAGTTACCAAACCGTTCTCCTCACCACTAACAATGTTACAAAACGAGTCCTTTTTGTGAAGGGACAAGGACAACCCCTCACCCTCCAACTGTATGTGATGGACCTCATTGCTTCTCACCGTGACCCATTCCTCATCATCCCATTCCCAAACGGGCTCATCCGAAAACAACCTACGAATTCTGTCCCTAGGAGAGGTACAATCACGTGCACCGTGCTGAGTTGTCTCCAACGAGTCCCAAAGCCCTCGTTCCAACACACTGGTGGGAGTGTCAGAATTCAACAACAACTTCAATTCCGCGCGTTCCTTAACAAAACCGTGTCCGAGAAGCTCCTCCACCGACCACCTCTCATTGGGATCCCTCTTCAAACACTTCCCCAAAAAGTCCCTCCCCTGCTCCGACACGAAACTAGGAATCTCCGGCACCTCGCCGGAGAACCCGATCCTGTAAACCACCGCCGCCGGGTCGCCGCCGCCGTGCCACGGTGGCTTCCCGGTGATCATCTCCAACACCGTGCACCCCAGAGCCCACACGTCGGCAGCGAACCCCTGCTGCTCCCCACGCGCCACCTCCGGCGCCATGAACGCCGGCGTGCCGGCGATCGCCGGCGAGGACTCCCTCACCCTCCGCGCGCAACCCAGGTCAGCGATTTTCACCCCTTGCTCCGTCACCAACACGTTCTGTCCCTTCACGTCGCAATGCACTACTCCATTCGAGTGGAGGTAGTTCAGACCCTGCAGAATTTGGCGCGTGTAGGACCCCACCACCGCTTCTTCCATACAACCACCGCGCTCCGCCACCGTCCCGTGAGGCGCGTACTCCATGAACAAGTTGAACCAGTGGACACCGTTCTCGAAAGTGATGTCACAACCTTGGTATGCCACAATTTGAGGACACTTCAGTGTGGAAAGAATCACCTCCTCCCTTTTGAGGAATTCCGACCGGTGGAGCTCCGCCGACTTGACGGCGAACACTTGACCGGACCGGCGAGACTTGGCAATGTAGACGGCGGCGGTGGAGCCCCGGCCGAGGGTGTGGCCCCTAGTCCACTCCATGGAGATTATGTTAAGTACTTCGAGAGATTAGTACTGACTTTCAGCCAGATACTTTAGCTCAAGCAAAGGAAAAATCTCAAACAGAAGGGTTGAAATGAAAAGGGAGTGTATGGTGTTGGGATGTTAATTATACTATATAGGGTGGTTTGGAGGGGTATGTAGTTGGGAGCTACCTTTCTCAATTTGAAGATATATATATATATATATATATATATGTGGGAAGGTTAAGGCTTTGGTTTGGTTTGGTGTGTTGTGGTTGGCTTAATGTAGAGGGTAAGAAAAGAGGCTATGATGGTGATGATGTGGAAAGGCTTTAATTTTTGTTTGCAATGCACTTTTTTTATTGTGTCCAATGGACGGCCGCCGTCTTGTCCTTTCACGATCTTGTGATGGGAGGGGTCCGCGTGTCAAAAGGAGGGAGGGGGAGGGGGAGCTATTGTTGTTGTTGTTGTTGGCCGGCCAGGCTATGTGTTACTTGGCTTTAGGCAAGCATGAACGGATGAATTAATGAATGAGCTAGCTAGGTTTTATGGAGACGGTGCACATGGTGGCACGTGCTTGATCGTGTGAAGGGGTGAGCGCAAGGATTGCGGTGTGGAGAAAGAGAGAGCGCGTGTGAGCGTGCTTCGTGAATCATGAGGTGGTAATGAGGGTATTAGGGAGAAGCAGGGTGGATTGGAGTGGAACATTTTTGCGGCATATTCCACGGCTGTGTTAAATTGTTGAGTGTTGTGTTATCTTTGAGGGCCCACTAAGGAAAGAAAACGATGCTTTGGATTTCGTCGCCTCAAATTCTGTGCGAAGGGACTGACTTGTTTTGGTCACCTTAATATTATTAAGTCTATATCGTTAGTAAGTAATATCCATGGTCCTTGCTGCCTTGGTAAAATGGTAGTGTCAAAAGATAAATGGGTTGTGCTAAACAATGCTTGAATCCTTGGATTAGTAGGTAGAGGATGTTGTTTGAAACAAAAACCATCAAAATTGTCTCATAGACAGGTGAATTCAATTAACTAAAATTCGCTTGAGTTAGGCAAAGAACAATCCCGTGTATATATTTTGGACTTTGACTTTGACCCCATATTGTGTAACTAATCAATTTGGTGAATGCCAATTATTGACTAGAAGTAGACGATTATATGTCTAATCTATCCTCTTTCTTCCCTCCTAATTAATCACATACGTCTTCTGGATTAATTTTGAAGTCAAAGGGGGTATGGTGCTTTATTTTAAACGAACTACCGCTTCATCTGCAAAGTTAGGTGGATTGTATGCGAAGCAAAACGAATGTCAGCAGTGAAAGTCAATTTAAAGGCAAAAACCCACTATGAGAGAGAGGAAAAGACAGAGGACAAGAGAGTTTAATTTATGATGATGAGTGTAAAGCACAAGGAGTGGTGGTGAAAGCCTCAAAGCCAAAGCCAACTAACTCGGTGCACTAAGCCTAATCACAATTGATTTTAAAAAAAAAACACCAACCAGCCTGTCCATTCACATTCACGTTGTGTGTGCGTAGTTGTTAACTAACAAATTAAACAAGGGAGAAGGATAAAGACAGTGTGAAGCTGAGTGGTGTGTGTGTGTGAGCAGTTTGGACCGTTAGTACTATTAGTGTAAGTTTGGAACCTCTTTTGTTGAAAGTAAGGTGAAAGTGGGTGGACGGTGTAGGCGTTGACACTTTGCATGCGTAATGTCAAGGCATCAAAGGAAGAGTCAATTTGAAGCAAGCCAATGATTAAAGTCTCTATCATCACATGCCGCCAACCATTTTTCTACTAGTCTTTGCTTTGATTCCTCCACTTCTGAGTGTGTAATGCATGCATTGGATCACGCTGCATGCTGTACGGTGCACAATCCACTTTGCGCTTTACCTTTCCAAATTAAATTCATTATATATCCTAAACCCTATGCTTGCCTCATACTCGTAGTCATGCAGACCTCACCTCTAGTCATCTACAAAACGCCACAATAACTAAATGAGGTGACCTAGGTTGAAATAAACTGGCCCGAGCCTCAATCCAGGCTCTTAGTAGCATCCTTGCAATGTCAAAACAGTAATATTATATGTACAATTTTTGAGTTAAAATATATTTTAAATTCCTGTACTTATAATTCATTTTTAATTTGATTTTTATGCAATAAAAAAATTGGTCTTTATGTAGGTACTGTTGTTTGATTTCAATTTTGTTCTTGCCATTTCTTGCCTAATAACACAATAAACTTGTAAGAAATGCAATTTCCTCTCTGAGCTATCCAGCGCGGGAGAACTTCATTTATATAGAAATGTAATAAACTTGTGGTAGGACACTCCTAAGTCAATTATCCAAGTGGAATTGTCTGATGTAACATTTGGATAGTTCATGAATATCAAGATATCGACTTAATCTTTCTAGAATTTTGTGCTTACGCTTCCCTTGGAAAGAACCAGCCACTTTCAATTTTCGACAAAATTGTTTCTGCCGCCCTCTTCATTGTCCTTAATCAACTATGATCCTCCATCCATTATGAAGAAATCCCAATACATTTGGTGGGTAATTGTTAAAACACAAAGTGCCATACAAACTAATACAAAAAATGGACATAAATACAACCTCCACTCGTGGCCCAATGCAAGCTGATACGGTTCAAAATGCCATCACTTATCGAAAATCTGTGTGAATCGTCAATCTTTCTTTTTGTTCCTCGCTTACCATTTATTGATTGGAAAGACGCCACAAACTAAAAATTTATCAGCCGCCAATTCCTGTTCCATTACCGGCCTAACCTATTTGACCAATTGCTTTGCATAGATCAGGCTCAGGATCAAAAAGTGCTTATTGTTATTTGATATTGATAAAATCCAATCCGGTTAATTATAGATATAATACCAAAAAAGAAAAACGTATAAATTTTGTTATAATTCACTTCCTTGATGCACTTCAAAAAAGAAAAAAATTTCAGAATCCTTGTTGATTCTTTTTTTTTTTTTTACAGAGTGACCGAATGCCTAATAAAAAGAGTTCTTATATCATCACTGCACAGTACACACCCAGCTACTGGAGACTGTGGTACCAATTGAGCTGTAAACACATTGACATTATTACTGTATTATAACTTATAACGTCATAATTGTTACATAGTTTGAAGCATCTAAATCTGCCACACCTTCCTTTTTTATTCTTTTTATATGCATAGTTCTCTTTATTGTATTAGTACTTTTTATATGAAGTTTGAACTTTGAAGCATCTTACATATCATACATGCATCTTGCCAAGCATAAAGGGCTGAAAGAAAATAAGGAATCACGAGAGCCATATTCACACCATTCAACTAAGCAAGCATATATAGTAGAGCCCCTGTTATGGCCACATCCTAACAGCCCCCCTACCCCACATACATATATCTATTAAGCTATTTAATACTTTTGGGAGGGACTGCGAGAATCTTAATATATATACAACCACAATTTTAGGCCCATTCTGATTGCAAAGGTATACAAACTATAAGCAGATAACGGTTGCAAATACAGTATTGAAGCTGTGCTTCCCATGATGTAATTTCTTGTTTAGTATTACTGATTTTCTGAACCCAAAAAAAAAACCCTACTAGCAAAGGGCGGTTGCCATTCCGAGACAGGAGAACAGTCTCTATGCTGCTTCAGCAAATCCAACTCTCAGCTTACCATAATCAAAGATGGTGTGATAGCGCCCCATGAAGACATCTCCAAGGATCCTGCATTTATGCATGTGCCATTAAGTGAGAATCAAATCAAATGCGTCACAATCAAATGGCAAATGCCATAGTGTATGTCTCAAATTAAAGTTTAACGTACCATAGAGGGCCACGAGGAGGAGGAACATCCAAAGCAGTAAAGCCACTAATGCATTGGGCTTCAGGACCTTCGCCCACCTTCAGTGTATACTGAGGAAACCAAATAGAAAACTGGATGAGGGAGACAAAATACATGGAACATGGCATGGCAACCATTCATTCACAGAAATTGCACTACTTGCCTACTGCTATTAAATATAATTTTAACTATAGTAGCAGCTGAAACCCATGCTTCTCAAATTATAAGTTCTTCTGTTCCATCTTTTATTTTATTCTAGTTTTAGTTAAAACTAATTCGTAAAGCAACAAACAGAAAATATTATTCAACCATTCAATAAAAAAGGTTATTGAGTCTTTCTGGATTAGTCCCAACCCCTTCAAACAACATATTTGTACTCACTACATACACGTATTTTGGGGAAAATATGGAAAACAATGCTTTGATGGGATTCAAGGGATAAGGTTGTCTTTGTTTGATTTAAAGCCTGTTTGGACTTGCGTTCCTCAAGTCAAATTCCCACGTCTAAATAAAAGTTACTCCATGTAGCGTTTGAAATTCACCTTTTTTACCCACATTCTGAGCTTTCAATGGGGAACCAAACACAGGCTTAAACACTTATGATTCATACCATGATTTCAGTACTGAATATTCAATGATAGACTTGCAAATTGAGGACTTTGCAAAGCTCAATTAAGCTCCTCCAACTAAGTTTATCTTCTAATCTGTTCTTGTTTTTCCTATTTTTGGTAGGGAATGATTTTGTTTTTTCCCTCCAACAATTTAATTCTTTTTCTTGTTACAAATTATTTTTACGCAAGATTAAATACGGTCAGTGATCAGCCCCTGCAAAAGTAACTAATTAGTATCTAGGTTCGGAACTATACCTCCTCTGGGGCAAGGTCAAAAACTTTTCCACCGATAGTGAAGGAAACAATAGGCATTGAAGAGAGCTTTCCACAGTCAACAGATGATTCTCCCATTGGGTTAGGCAATTTATCACAAAGCTGCAATATCATCATCATGAGGCTAGAATCAAAATCGAAAGCAAAAGCAGGATTTGAGTACTCAAATAGCAAATTTAAGACTAACTCACCTCATTGGCATAGTCTATTATCCGATCTTGTGTCTGATTCTGCCCCAGCTGGTTCCGCATCCAAATAACAGCCATCTCACATGTAGAACAAGTAGCATCCCGAATGCCACCAGATGATTTTCTTTCATTCTTATCCACCACACTCTCAATACCCATGCTAAAGGAAAAATTGAAACTCTTTAATGAAATGGCAAACACAGAACATTAAATATGTTAAAGTCTCTAAGCTAATGACAAAAGGTATAATATCTTCAGGGCATACCTAACACCACGAGTCCCATCATAGGTACACAATCCAATTTGTGAGCAGATCTTTTTTGGCTTTGCCTACAGGATCAAGTGAAAACCATAAGAAAGCTCATTCTGAAAGATGACCAGACCACCCTGACCATAGGCAAGAATCCCATCAACAAAGATATGTCAAGGATGAATTAAAATGCCACTTACTTCAGCCAAGAGCAATTCCAAGATTGCTTGTCCATACTGTTCAACAACGGACCTGCATTCTTTGCTTGCGACTCCAGATGCTCCGATTGCTTCATTTATCATAGTAATTACAGTCTACAAAAACAAACCATGTATTTGATCATAGAAACAAGCTGGTCAGAAGGACCTTTTCTCATTTATAATGTAAAAAATGCAATCAGAAAAACGTGCCGGAGTCTACAATTTTTAGACCCCTTTCCCATTAGTTAAAAGCATGCTTTACAGATCATGAAAGTCTAATTGGAAATGAAAATCTAAATATCAGCCTATATTTACAAGCATTTATTCATACCGTTGGACCTGCCAACAAAGAAGTTCCAGAGTCTGCAATTGCTGAACAGTCATCAGCACAGTATCCTGGATGACAATATGCTAAAGTCAGTACCAATGAAATAAAACCCTGAACCATTTATGTAAGTGCTATCAATATTATGCCATAGAAGAAACAAATAGCTATTTCTGCTAATATGTTTTCCACACATACCAGTGGGTTTACCAGCAATAAGCACATCTCCCATGTCAAACTGTTCAGGAAAAAAAAGTTAACAAAGAGGACTATTGAACAAAAACACATGTAGTATAAGCTGTGTTGCATGGATACAGGTATGAGTGTCAGGTGTTGCTACCAATTTGAGAATGGGAGTACAGCAAAATTTCTAAAATTAAGTGCAAGTATGAGGGGATATATCATATAGAAATATAAAAACAAAACAATAGGGTATTAAAATTATAATACAAATTAAATTTTCATAATGTTCTTACTAGAAAGAAAAAATATTTAAAGAAGACATCACAAGTTTTGAAGGAAGTGAAATATCAGTTTGTTTTATTTAGTAACAAACCAATAAAACTGATGTCATGCATGAAGTAGTATGTACTTGAGTGATAAGCATTGGGTACATAACCATGTATACCCACTTAATGCCGGTATATAGTTAATACCGGGTATGTCAACTATTTAAGGGTACTATACATCACAGAGTACAAGTATACTAAACAAATACGTTGATTCTAACCTGCCAATATCCTTTTCGTGTCACTGGAACATAGATATGTTTGCCCTTGTAGTGAGCAGGATCAGCACCACCAAAAACAAGCTCACCCCCATTCTCTTCTTCTGGTTTACGATTTAGCCAAAATGAAAATACTGGATCCTTTACAAGTCCTTGTTCAACCATATTGTACCTGTGATAAAAAAGTGCCTCAGAATGACAGAGACTAAATAAAATAATAACAGAAATGATAACTGAAAGTTTAATATGCACAGACCACACTGGAACAGCATATCCAACTGATATCTCTTGAAATCCAAGTCCTAGTATACCATCGAACTTAGCTGCCACAAATGTAACTCCAGGTTCTCTAGTTGCTTCAATAAATTCCTAATGGAAATCAAAACGTACTACACATTAATTGATGATTAATCAACATATTATGAAAGAAGCCAACTGAACTGACATCACAGTCTGTTGGGGTGAAGGAAAAGAAAAGGGGAAATAGGGATTGGCAATCAGCATTACCTGGTTCTTTACAACTATGTCACCAACTCTGACATCGTCATAGCTAAAGAAACCAGAAATTGCTCCAGTACCATATTGAATTGCAGCAGAAGTACCTGAAAAAAGGAAGACAAGCCCTCATTTAGAAAAAACAGGACAACATACTGGCTTCTACAGGTGCACAATGTCAAGTAACCCAGAGTAAAAGACAAAAAGAATAATTTGACTTCCTAAGTTACGTAATCCAAATTACAAATATTTAAGAAACGAAGAACTTCTAACACTGGTATTGCCTATAATTGTAAAAAAAGTGTTGTAATGATTTTGTAATTCCATGTGGTGAAAAGGTTGCATGGTAAAATTCGTATGATAGAAGCATGCTGTTCAGAACACCCCCCAGAGCACATACTTGTTTATATTGATACAGTTCAAACGAAATCGGACAACACACCAAACTATTCAGGAAAAAAAAAAAAAAGCATTTATGAAATTATATAAATCTCGAGAATTAACGATGCAGAAACTTCACATGTTAATCAAATAAAAGTTATGATCAAAGAATACAGCACATGCCACAAACTACAAACCTCCATAAAGACTAAACAAACAAAGGTAAAGCCTCGGAATCAGAAGTCAAAAAAAGGAGACAAACCATTTTCCCTGTAGGTACTGGATTGGCTAGACCTGTACCTTGCATGCAATAAACATGCAACCTGCACCGACATGCAAAAAGCACGAACAAGTTACCAAAATGAGGAAAACAAACCCAACACACACATTCATAAGACGGTTATGAAAAGCAAACTCACCGAGAAGTAACATTTAGACGATGGCACCCACATGTTAGAGCTACCCGTGTCAAAAATCACAGTGAACCTCTGAGGAGGGGTACCAATGGCTATTTCACCATAGTACTGAGCATCCAAGTAATTCTTCAGCGCAACAACATCGGTGTCCTCAGCGCCTCCAAGATGATACTTTCTAATCGAAGACCGCAAATCCTTAAACCCCGTACCGTCATTGATGTCCAATTTGATTCTTTTCAGCCCAATCCTGCGCAACCCGTCGTTGGGTGCACAGGACACCAGAGAAAACAACAGGGTCCACAAACAGAAACAGAACACGACCACGTTGAACATGTTTCCCATGTTGATTGACCTGTTCATGAAAATTCAAACGAGAAAAGTTATTACCGTGGAAAAATGTTGACAACTGACAACGTTAAATGCTCTTCTAGTGTGGGTCATGAGTGCGCGTGTTTTATAACAATAAATAAAACGAACCATAAAACCGCATTCATGGATGCGTGCAATGGAATAGTGGTGAATGGTTATAATAAATCAAAATAGAACTCATATTCAATTGCTTGAAAAGCTAATGAGGAACAAAAACATGGATGAGAAGAATTAGAATTAGAACACATATCCACCAATGCATGCATGTAAAAAGAGATGACAAAAAAGAATAATGAGATTACCAAAGTGAGAATTGGAAGTGAATTGAGAAGGAGGAAGGAGAAGGAGAATTTAAAGCTCCAAAAAGCCCAAGAAGTGAAAGTAACCATCTGGCCATGGCTGGCACTGTAGTGGGCCCAGCTCAGGTGGTAACCTATTCTGGTACGCACTCGGATCCTCTGCGCCAAATTTTTCCTCCAGCAATCATCCAGCAACATCGCAGCCGTTGATTAATCATCACACAACAATCCAACAGTCCTGATTTGTGCTATAGATAAAACCTCACTGGAAAGGATCTACTCCTTGTGGGTCCCTCATCTTTAACCGTTCATCAACCTAAGGAGGAGGAATGGGAATGGGAATGGGAATGGGAAGGGTGGGGTTTCTCGTGACGCGTTTGGATGTAACTGACTTGGTTTCGTGCCTCAAAAGTAATTATAGTTTCCTAAGCACGCGACACAACACATCCTCCTAAATTAATCCCCTTCATTGGTTCGGATTTAGTTATTTAATGAGTGAGATTTAATTTTAAAGATAAAATTAGAAAACTATAATGATTTATTCAAATATATATATATGAAATAAATTATTTAATTATTTATTTTTCAGTCAATAATTTTTTAAATTAACAATTATATTGTTTATTTTATTCTCTAAATTGAGTGTGACTAAGCTTAATTCCATTCATTCCCCCTTTTTCACCCTTGCTGATGTATATGCTCAGGAGTCAGGATCTAATTTAACGCACCACTAGTTCAGTTTTTTTTTTTTTTTTTTCAGTTTCAGGTGATAAAATTTAATGTTCTTATTCAATTATCTTTAACGATTAAGTATATAAGTTTTTAATTATCTTTAACGCTTTTTGTTTTTCGGTAGGTAATTATCTTTAACGATTAAGTAGTGTAAAGATTTTCATTCCTTTAATCGAATAGAAATTATTTTATATATAATTTTTGAAGTAATTGTTACAAAAATTAACAATTTTGTTATACATAATTTTGGTCCAAGTTTTAAAAATAAAATAAAAGTTATTTGTTAGTTTTATTTAAAATTTCATTAAAACTAAATATTTCATTTATTTTTTATTTTTTTTGTCTCACATCAATTAGATCATAACAATTAACAAGAAAGAGAGATTAAGATATGTAGTTTATTTTTAAAAGTTATTTCAATTAGCTTTTGTTTAAAGTTACTTTTCCACTCTTTTCTTTTATAAAAAATAAGTTTCTTAATTTTTATTTTTATTTTTTCTAAATGTGTTTGGTTTAATTTCTCTTTTTAAGGAAAAAAATTTAAAAACAATTGAGTCAAACATTATCCAAGTATATAATGTGATTTTCATAATTTAGAATGACATTTTTAGTATATACAAGTTATATTGTGTTTTAATTAATTCAAGTTAAGTAAGATGAATTTATTTAAAAAGGTAAAATTCGTTTAATATTTCTTATTCACAAAATTTAAATTTAAAAACTTTCTTAAAAAAATAAATTCTTATTTAGACAAACAAAAATTAATGGCTTAAATATACTTTTGGTCTCTCAAATTTGGCGTAAATCCATTTTTGGTCTCCCAAATTTAAAAGTGATTATTTTAGTCAATCTAATTTGAAAAAAGTTTATTTTAGTCCTTCAAGACCACCTACAGTATCATTGATAAGACATACTGAGTCAGCTATGCAGCATCAGTTAAGTTCAACATGATATTTTCACTGATAAGGACATTACTGGTAGGGTTTTTTGTAGCAGATTCACTAACTGTATTTGGATAAAATGACTAAAACATGATTTTATTTTATTTTCAAATTACAGGGATTAAAAATATCACTTTTAAATTTGGAAGACCAAAAATGGATTTAATCCAAATTTGAGCAACTAAAAATATATTTAAGCAAAAATTAATAAAACTATTCGATTTGTTTTCGTTATAAGCGAAACGATAATAAAGTGTTTTTTTCCTAGAAGGATTAGTCACTACTACTTGCAAGCATCAACACAATCATTTGTCAGAGGGAAAAAAGGCATTATCAAATTGAAAAAAGCTAAAAACTGCGTTAAATCTGCTTTTCTTTTTTCTTGTTTTTGGCCCTCCCTAATTTTAGTACCATCTTCGTTCAATGGTATCACCTTTAATATGTGAACAAATAATGGAAAAATAGTGGGAAGTAGTAAGCATATGGGGACTTAGGAAAGAATCGAAGGGACCTTAGAAAGAGTAGGAAAAACGAAAAAAGCAGAAAAGCCTGGAGTAGAAGGTAGCGTGGCGAAGCAAGTATGGAAGACATTGCCAAGAAGCAAAGACAAAGTGTCAACTTGAAAATAATAGAAAGGAAGTGTGGTAGTCCCAGTGAGGAGTGCCATGGGAGTGCAAGTAAGCACGCTAGCTAGCTAATAACAGTTTAGTGAGGTAGCCACAACACAAGAGAGAACGAAACAATTCCCATCTGTGGTTATTCTACACATTAATGATTATTACACAACAAACATAATGAATTCCATTGCTTATGGACATCAAAATGCTCCGGATGAGTCTTCAACTTATTGGCATCCAACCATACAAGAAAATTGATTTACACTGAGACAGAATGTTTTACGATTATGTAATCAATTAATCATTTATATGATTTGCATTTGTAATGGCTAAAGTTGTCAATAAACAATATTTACAATGATTTGACATTATTTTGTGCAAAATATAATGATACGAAATATACTGACAATCCATCCATGTGTGTATAAAAATGTCATTATTGAAAGTCAAATTATTGGTAATAACGTGCTGGCCATCAGAATAGGAATTGATTCTCTCGTGTTAAATTTTTTTATGATCATATCATGCAAAAATTTTGTATATATATCTCTCTTCATAAAAATTAAATAGGTGGGGTCATATTAAAATTTTTGTACATTTAAGAAGAGAGGAATAAATACAAAATTTTCACATGATATAGTCATGTGAAAATTTAACTTGAAAGGATTCATTTCTACAAGTATCACTATTTTTATCTCTTAAAAATTCTCTCAACTTTCAAAATTAATTTAAGTTTTTTATTTTCTAAAGTTTGCAATGCAGTTTCTATCTCAAGTAATTTTTTTGAATCTTATAACTTTTTTTAAATTTAGTTATATATTTTATGTATCTTTTAATACTGTTATGCTATTTGTAAGTTTGATCAAGGTTTAGTTTTAGGCCCAAAAAACCTAAACCACATCAAACGTAAGATGTGTAAATTTGGGCCGATTCCAACCAAATGGCTTCTGTCCTTACTCCTCCACTTTCCTTTTATTTTTCGTCAGAAGTCTATCATTTATAGCATGGCTTTCTCTCTCTCTCTCTCTCAATTTATCAATGCAACGAAACACGTTTCCGTTGTATACAATACATAACAGAATGTGTATTGTATATAATGGAAACGTATTTTCATTATGTATAGTTCTGAGATGCACAATGGAAACACATTTCCGCTGTGTAACTTCAATACATAATGAACACGTGTTTCCGTTGTGTCAATTTTTTTGAAAAAATTAATTAAAATATTAATTATGATATAATTTACCCTTTTTAATATTAATCGAAATTATCATTTTTAGTTGAAATCAAATTAATTATGATACAATTTACTTTTTTTAATAGTAATCGAATTAATTATGATACAATTTTTTAATTGAGATTAAATTAATTACAATAAGTTACCATTTTTAATAGTAATCAAAATAATTATGATGTAAATTTCTCTTTTTAATTGTAATCAAATTAATTATGATACAATTTTTTTAATTGAAATTAAATTAATTACAATAAGTTACCATTTTTAATAGTAATCAAAATAATTATGATGTAAATTTCTCTTTTTAATTGTAATCAAATTAATTATGATACAATTTTTTTAATTGAAATTAAATTAATTATAATAAGTTACCATTTTTAATAGTAATCAAAATAATTATGATGTAAATTTCTCTTTTTAATTGTAATCAAATTAATTATGATACAATTTTAAAAAATATACAAAACAAGTTACCATTTTTAATAATAATTAAATTAATTACGATGTAAATTATTCTTTTAATTGTAATTAAATTAATTATGATGCAATTTATGATACTATTAAAAAGGATAATTTTGTATCATAATTAATTCGATTACTATTAAAAATGGTAACCTATATCGTATATTTTTTAAAATTGTATCATAATTAATTTGATTACTATTAAAAAAACAAAAATTGTATCATAATTAATTCGATTATTATTAAAAATGGTAACTTGTATCATTATATTATTTAAAATTGTATCATAATTAATTTAATTACTATTCGTAATTAATTTAATTTCAATTAAAAATGATAATCTATATTATAATTAATACGATTAATATTAAAAAGGATAAATTATATCATAATTATTATTTCAATTAATTTTTTTCAAAAAAATAAACACAAACGAAAATGCTTCATTATGTATGGAGGGCACACGCCCTTAACATAATGGAAACGCGTTTCCGTTAAGGGTATTTTTTGGGGGGGGAATAACAAACAATATATGGGATGAAAAAAGTGAAAAATTGTGTGAAAATAGTAGGGCCCTTTTTTTTTATTGAGAAAAGGCCCTAACAGCCAAACAAACAGCTAACGGGAAAACAAAGTAATTGAAGCATCAATTAGTAAAGGAAGATAAAGAAAATCTAGAACTCTATCGAAAAGCTTAAAACCTGTATCTATGGACATGTCGTGTCTAGCTAATGCATCTGCTGGTGAATTAGCTTCCTGAAACACATGACAACACTTAAAATTCAAAACTCTTCCCAAATTTCTGGAGATTTCTCTAAACAAAGGATAACAAGGGTGGTGAATGTGCACTCCAGAGTTTATCATGTTGATGGCTACAGCTGAATCACTCTCAATACTCAGATTAGAAAATCCTCTAGCTAAGGCAAGGATAACAGCAATATGGACAACCTAAAGTTCTACTTTTACAATAGAACAGTGACCTAACTTAGAAGCAAAGGCACACACAAACTACCCATTATGGTCTATAAGAATCCCTCCTGCGGCCGCATAACCAGAGGCTTGGGAAAAAGATCCATCATAGTTTAGTTTAATGAAACTTGGCTCAGGCAACTTTCGGGTGAAGAAAAACTTTGGGAATTATTGAATCCTCCTGTGGCCATGCACTTATTGCTGTTGTATCTTTAAAATATCTTGAGTGACCTGGAAAATCTTGGCATGCACCCTAAAGTCAAACGTATAGTTCTGATTAAAAACTGCTTCATTCCTACACTTCCAAATAGCGCCTATGGTGCACCCAAAGATGAGGGACCAATCCTTTCCCAGATTGTGCTTGGCTTCTATGTTATGATGGATCCAAGGTTGCAAATCCTGATACCAAAAGGCTGGCATGGTGATGCAATGTCTAATAAAAATTAACCGCCAAAAATTTGTGGAAGATGGGCAATCACGTAAGATATGGATGGTGGTTTCCTCCAAATGGGGACAAAGAGGGCACGCTGCACTCTCCACCAACCCACAATGCTCCCTTAAGCAATTGGTAGGGAGGGCATTATAGGTTGTTTCCTAAAGGACACAATAAAAGGCAAATATGACCTTAAAACCCAAAGTGTGGGTTTTCAATCAACCCAATCTCTTTAAGGCTTTTGTTATTTACACTTCCCCTATTTGCTAAATGTACTCCCTTTTCAAAAAAAAAAATCATACAAGATTATTTAAATAAATTTAATTTTTTTCTATTTTAAACATTGTTTCTTGCTTATCTATTTCACCACACTCTCCCCTTCTAATTTCAATGTACTTTCCCACTTATAGTTTCATCGCACTACTTTTGGTTTTACCGTATTTCTTTACCTGTGGTCTCACCACACCCCTTTCTATCATTTTTCTTCTCGAAATTTTTCATCGATTTTCTTTATAGCTAGTAGAAATTTTATCCAAATTAAAAAGTCAGATAATAATAGTTAAGAAAGAGAGAAGTGCAATGAAACCATAAATGAAAGGGTACGATGAAACTAAAGGGAGAAGTGCAATAAAACCACAATTGAGGGAGTACAATGAAACTAGAGGAGGAAGTGCAATGAAACAAGACAAGTGGGGAATGATGTTTGAAAGAGATAACAAATAAAGTTTTTAAATAATTTTATATAAAAAAATAGGCTAAATTGCACTTTTAATCCCTATATAATTCTCAATTTGCAATATTGGTCCCTTTATTTTTAATTTCATGATTTTAGTCTTCCAATTTTTAAATATTCACAATTTTGGTTTCCATATTTTTAATTTCGCAATTTTAGTTCTCTAATTTTTAAAATTCCCAATTTTGGTCTTTTAATTTTAGACTAAAATTTAAAAAATTGTGGAAATCTACAATTTTAGAAGAACCAAAATTGCAAGTTTTAAAAATTAGAAGATTGTTATAAATATTAATTGTGTGGCTGTCCATATTCATTATACATTATGTCTATTTAATTTCTCCTTAATACTATTAAGTTCTTTGTAACCATTTACTTACAATTTGTACCTATAAATAGGTTACTCCTATTCTGATAATGATAGATGAATTCCTTCATTCTCTTTGTTCCTTTATTTTCTCTCTTCTCTATATTCTCTATTTCTGAGTTTTTTTATAACACGTTATCAGCACCATTATTAGTTTTTGTGAAGCCTTAAAAATATTTCTCACGATTTGGTTTGATTTTCTTCATTCAAGCATCAAAAAGGTGTATACATTTGCTCTTACAATGCCTATATTTTGTTTTTGAATATCAGCAACCTTAAACATTGGTGTGGATCATCTATTTTTTTTTTTGGGTACATATTGTTTGCTTTGAATGAAACGTTGAATTAAAATACATTTGACAATATGCTCTGCAGTAGCAATATATATATATATAAAGAGCTTTTAATGAAAATTCATGATGCCAAACATATTGGTATTACTCCATTCCCAAAAGTGAATGTAGTGCTTCATTCCCAGAAGTGAATGTAGCAACATATAATAATTATAGTTATGAGCAAATTTGTGACCATAGTAATAGTCATGATAATTGTCATGGACACGGTCATGAAAGAAATTTCAAAGAATTTTTTTCCCCATATTAATACACGTCATTATATTAAATATTTCTTTTATTATATTGTTATTGTTTATATGTTTAAGTTTATATTGAATATGATTAATATGTCAAATTGTCATAATATAATAATTTAGTGTTATACTACATTTAATCTATTTTATAATAGTAATTCATTGCTATTTTATACGTTAAATATAAGTTAATTAAACGTTTACATTGTTAATAATATGTTTGATTGCTAATGCATATAAAGCATATTAATTATGGAAAGTGATTGTTACAGATATTGATTAGATATAATGCATGATAATAAATTAATTATTGTGTCTAGTTATTATAATAATTATTATTATAATTTCTTATGTTAATTTATTATTAGATCACGTTTTATGTTATTGTCATATATTACAATTAATATTATTGAGTTATATGCATTATATTAGTAATATTAATAGTTACATTAGAACAAATAGTTCTATAGTTGCATTATAATTGTCATTGAACAATTAAAACAAAAATAGGGGGTCCACTTTGTTATGAATATTAAAGTTACACTTTATGTTATATTAAATATAGTTTTCAATTACACATTTAAATTAATTAAGTTATTAAATTAATATCAATTTATATAAATTTATTATTGTTATAATTGTTTCACGAAACTCTCTATTATTACAATAGATTGGGTAGTGGGTATTTTATCTCTTTATTGTTAAAAGATAACGTAAAGTTTTAATCATTATAAATGAAGGAAAATGACATGTATCATTATGTGTAATCATTATTATAAAAAAAAATTACTTGAGTTTTAGATGTTGTAATTCATCTAGATACAATGGGTCTTAAAGACACCATCAATGAAGAAAAATTCTAAGAACATTTTTCTCACCAGAAGTGGAAAAATAATATAAAAAAAAGGTAAAAAAGAAAAAGAGGGGCAAATAAAGTTACATAGAACTGAAAATGCTATCATTATAGTGGCAAAGACTATTGGTTATGTACTTGTCATACACCAAATCATCCTATTGAATTTTACCAAGATTATTATACTTTCAAATATAGTTTTATACTTTTAAATAATAATTTCTTTTATTGATTATTTATGCCCCTTTTTATTTATTTATTTATTTTGTTAATGAAGAATGAATGTTGGGACTAACATCAATAATGAAGACAGGTGTCTCGCTGATAGTGGAACAACTCATACAATTCTCAAGAATAATAATTTTTTCTCTTATTTAATAATGTGAGAAGTCAATGTTAGTACTATATTTGGTACTACAAATATAATTGAAGGCTTTGGAAGAGCTAATATATTGTTACCTGGAGGAACAAAGTTACACATTGATAATGCATTGTATTCTTCCAAGTCTCATAGAAACTTATTAAGTTTCAAGGATATTCGTTTAAATGGATACCATATTGAGACAAATAATGAAGGAAATATGGAGTATCTTTATATCACGAGACTTAACTTGAATAAGAAATGTGTATTAGAAAAATTGTCTGCTTTTTCCAATGGTTTGTACTATACATATATTAGTACAATTGAAACACATATTATTGTAAACCATAAGTTTACAAATCAAAATAAATTTGTTGTTTGGCATGACTGGTTGGACCATCCCGGGTCTATTATGATGCGAAAAATAATTGAAAATTCATGTGGACACCCATTGAAGAGCCAAGAGATTCTTCAATCTAATAATTTACCATGTATTGCTTGTTCCCAAGGAAAGTTGATAATTCGACCATCACCAGCAAAAATTGGGAATGAATCTCTTATCTTTTTTGAACGGATACAGGGTGATATTTGTGGACCAATACACCCACCATGTGGACCATTTAGATATTTTATGGTTTTAATTGATGCATCAACTAGATGGTCACATGTTTGTTTGTTGTCAACTCGCAACTAGGCGTTTGCGAGATTGCAAGCTCAACTAATTCGATTAAGAGCTCATTTTCCCAATTATCCAATTAAGAAAATTTGTCTTGATAATGCTGGTGAATTTACATCTCATGCTTTTAATGAGTATTGTATGTCTATTGGAATTGATATTAAACATCCTGTAGCTTATGTTCATACACAAAATGGACTTGCAGAATCGTTTATTAAATGTCTAAAATTGATTGCAAGACCATTACTCATGAAATCAAAACTTCCAATATCTACTTGGGGACATGCAATCTTACATGCTGCAGTATTGATTCGCATCAGGCCAACAAGTTACCACAAGTACTCCCCATTGCAATTGGTTTTTGGTCAGTCACCTAATATTTCCCATTTAAGAATTTTTGGATGTGCTGTTTATGTTCCAATTGTCCCACCACAACAAACTAAGGTGAGACCTCAAAGAAGGTTGGAAATATATGTTGGGTATGAATCTCCATTTATTATAAAATATCTTGAACCATCAACAGGAGATTTAATTACGGCTCGATTTGCCGATTGTCATTTTGATGAATAAATTTTCCCAACATTAGGGGGAGAGAATAAGCAGTTGGAAAAAGATATTAGTTGGAATGAATTATCATTATCTCATCTTGATCCTCGTACAAAACAATGTGAACTGGAAATTCAAAAGATAATTCATTTACAAAACTTAGCCAACCAATTACCAGATGTATTCACTGACCCAAAAAGGGTGACTAAGTCATATATACTAGTTGCTAATGCTCCAATAAGAATTGATGTCCCAGTTGGACAATCTAATATTGCAAATGAGTCTCAAACACGCATGAAGCGTGGTAGACCCGTTGGTTCCAAAGATAAAAATCATCGAATAAGAAAAGGAGCTAAAAGACAAGATGGCCAAATTGAGGATATGGAAAGTCCAAAAGATTCATTTGACATAATTAATATTTCAGTTCCAGAAGAAACTCAGGTACCTGAATTCATTAAAAATGAAGAGATCTCTATAAATTATGTCATGAATGGAATATGATGGAACCGAAATAAAGTCAAAGTTGACGATATGTTTGCATATAATGTAACGCTAGATGTAATAAATGATACCGAGGATCAAGAACCAAAGTCCACTAAAGATTGTCGACAAAGAAATGATTGGCCAAAATGCTAAGCGAAAGGTTTTTGGACTTGTAGTTCGTACACCTAAAGGTGTAAAGCCAGTTGGATACAAATGGGGTTTTGTGCAAAAATGAAATGAAAATGGTGAAATTATAAGATACAAAGCACGACTTGTTGCTTAAGGATTTTCACAAAGACTAGGTATTGATTTTGAAGAGACATATTCACTTGTAGTAGATGCAAGTACTTTTCGATATTTAATTAGTCTAGTTGCACATGAAAGGCTCGATTTACATCTAATGGATGTCGTTACAGCCTATTTGTATGACTATCTTGATAATGACATTTACATGAAACTCCTTGAAGGATTTAATTTGCCCACTAGTGCAGGTTCTTGAGAAGATTACTCGATCAAATTAAATAAGTCTCTCTATGAACTAAAACAATCTGGATGCATGTGGTATAATCGTCTCAGTGAGTATTTGATAAAAGAAGGATGTAAAAATGATCTCATTTGTCCATGTATTTTTATGAAAAGATCTGGAAATGGATTTTCTATAATTGTTGTTTATGTAGATGACATAAATATTATTAGAACTCCTGAAGAGCTTCCAAAAGCTATAGATTGTTTAAAGAAAGAGTTTGAGATGAAGGATTTAGGAAAGACAAAGTTCTGTTTGGGATTACAAATTGAATATTTAAATAATGGGATTTATGTGCATCAAGAGGCTTATATAGCAAAGGTGCTTAAAAGGTTCTATATGGACAAATCACATTCGTTGTGCACTCCAATGGTTGTAAGATCTTTAGATGTGAATAAAGATCCTTTTAGACCTCAAGAAAAGGATGAAGAACTACTTGGTCCTGAAGTACCATATCTTAATGCTATAGGAGCACTAATGTATCTTACTAATTATACACATCCTGATATAGCATTTGCTATTAATTTATTAGCAAGATATAGTTCTTCACCCACACGGAGACATTGGAATAAAGTTAAGCACATACATCTTAGAGGTACAATGGATATGGGCTTGTTTTATTCAAATGTTTCCAAGTCAGATCTAATTGGTTATGCAGATGCAGGTTATTTGTCTGATCCTCACAATGGTAGATCACAAACATACTATTTGTTTATATGCGGTGGTACAACTATTTCATGGCGATCTGTGAAACAAACCATAGCACCCACATCATCTAATCATACAGAAATTTTAGCATTACACGAGGCAAGTTGTGAATGTGTTTGGCTGAGATCTGTGATTCAACGTATGTGAGAAACCTGTGGTTTATCTTTAGAAAATATGACATCAACAATCATATGTGAAGATAATACTGCATGTATTGCTCAATTGAAAGAAACATACATTAAAGAGGATAGAACAAAGCATATTTTACCTAAATTCTTTTTCATTCTTGATCTTCAAAAGAGTGGGGATATAACTATTCAACAAGTTCGTTCATGTGAGAATCTAGCAGATCTATTTACAAAGTCACTACCAAGAAAAGCTTTTGACCAACTGGTACATAAGATTGGACTTTGTCATCTTAAAGATAATTGTCCACATGAAGGGGAGAAATAAATACATTTTGCACTCTTTTTTCCTTTGTCATGGTTTTATCCCATTGGGTTTTCCTGACAAGGTTTTTAATGAGGCAAATGATAACGTATTGAAGAATGATGTACTCTTTTTCCTTCACTAGGTTTTTATCCCACAGGGTTTTTCCTAGTAAGGTTTTAACGAGGCACATTTTCGATTAATGGACATCCAAGGGGGAGTGTTATAAATATTAATTGTGTGGCTGTCCATATTCATTATACATTATGTCTATTTAATTTCTCCTTAATACTATTAAGTTATTTGTAACCATTCAATTACAATTTGTACCTACAAATAAGGTACTCCTATTCTGATAATGATAGATGAATTCCCTCATTTTCTTTGGTCCTTTGTTTTCTCTTTTCTCTATATTCTCTATTTCTACGTTTTTTTATAACAAAGACTAAAATTGCTGAACTAAAAATAAGGAGACCAAAATCCTGAATTTTTAAAAATTGAAGGACTAAAGTCACAAAATTAAAAATAAGGAGACTAAACTCGTGGATAAGAATTATAGGAAAACCAAAAATGCAATTTAGCTAAAAATTATTTTAAAAAAAATGTATTTAACAAATAGGAGTAAATAACAAAAGCCTTTCTTTAAACTACAATAGACCCAAACAAAAGTAGTCCATACCAAAAGGGCAGCATTTATAGGGCTAATTGTGCTCACATGGCATTTGCACCACCGCACTACGCACCCGAGAGATTGTGTAATGGGCCTGGACCTGGGGCAGAGGCCTCATCTATTTTCTCTTTGGATCCAATCTATGACAATGTTCAGGGTGGACCAAAAAAATAGAAAAAGTTAAGCAAAATACTAAGCGCGCGCAGTCAGTAGTGCCTTTTTTTTTTGGGTACAATGAACGAAAGTAAAACGCAAAGCAAAAGGACTATAGACTTAAGATCCAGCAATCAGCAGTGCCTTAATATACTTGTTAAGCATTTAAAAATAAAAAGCTGTTTTTTTTAAAAAAAAAATTAATGTATTAAATACTATACTTTTAATTACAGTTTTATTTTTTTAATTCTTTAAAAAATATATTTAAACTTCCTTTAACAGAATTTTACGCATATTTATAAACTAGTGTTTTAACCCGTACATTGCACGAGTCAAATTTATTATGTAAATTTTGATTATAATTAATTATAATTAATTTTCATAAAAGATTTAATAATAATTAAATGGCTTAATTGCACTTTGAGCCACTCAAGTTTCATCGTTTTGTAGATTTTGCCACTGTATCTTTTTTCTTTCGCATTTTGTCACTTTATTTTTGAAATCTTGCAAATTTTACCCAATTTTGTGAATTTTTATTTAATGAAAAATTGATGATTGGGCAAAATTTGCAAGATTTCAATAATAGGATGGTAAAATGCGAGAGAAAAAAAAACACAGTGACAAAATCTGCAAAATGATAAAACTTGAGTGGCACAAAGTGCAATTAAGCCTAATTAAAAATAGATATATTTTAATATTATATAAATCATGCACATGAAGTAAAAAAATTAGTAAAGGACATGTGCCTTGTAGCTAAGATTATGAACCATACCTAAAAATAAAAAAGTAAAATTTGAAAAAAAAATACCAAAATAGAAAACACCACCTCATTGTAAAAAGCAAACTTACCAAACCAATCAATCAAAGCATTTAAATCAATTAGAATCTATTGCTATAGGAAAGGAAGAAATACGAAACCTAAATGTGAACAAAAACATACCATTATTATAGAACACTCAAATAGGGAAAGAAATAAACAAAAATCTTCGTTCCCACACTACCAGAATAATGTGAGGGGGGGGGGGGGATTTAAATTACAAAAGAGATAAGGAATTCAAATCAGGATGAAAGTTAAAAGAGATAAGAGAAAATTATAGAAGATAAGCGAAAAGAAAAGTAAAAAATTTTAGAGATAAGGGAGAAGATCGTGGAAAAAATGATAGGTTGTTGTTGATTTTGAGTTAGAGGAAAGTTATCGTTGGAAAAGAATAAAAAGAACATAAAATAGGAGTGTGTGATTCATCACTTCACCAGGATAAAGTATTTAAATGAAAATGAATGTGAGGGATAGTGAGGAAAGTGAGCTCCTCCCATAATACATAGATGTTCTAATTTAATATATAGGATAAATTGCTAGTGAACTAATTAAAGAAATGCTCTATGTATCTAGGAAGCTCAACAAACAAATAACTATAAACTACTAGTCCTTTCTCAAAAAACAAACAAATAAATAAACAATAGGAAAAGTTTCATTAATGATTGGAATTGGGTCCAATTCTATCTCCCTTAGGGGATGTTTGGTATACAAAATCTCTTTTTATGTTTGGGAATTATGTTTCATACGAATTATATTTTCTGAGAATATTATAACTATGTTTGGTATATCTAAATTATTTTTGTGAATAAGAGATATAATTATTAAAAACAAAACTTTTTTTCCTTCATAGAAATCTTGGATTCCCAGTTTCCACCCTCTTTAATAGAAAAGTTTTAGTAAAAAACTTAATTAAAAAGCGATTCCTAAGAATGTTAGATTCTTAAAAATAATTTTTAAAATTCTCATACTAAACATATAAATTTAACATTCTAAATCTAAGATTCCTGATAAACTTAAAAAACTTCTTCTACCAAATACCTCCTTAGAGTACCTCCAAAAGTATGACTGCGTAATAAGAGGTGTCTATTAGAAAAGCTTAGAAAGTTTCTGTGAACTACTATGTGTTTATTTAAGTGTTGGTGTTAAAAAAATTTGGTGGGTACTGCTTGTATACTTTTATGAAATAATAATAATAATAAAATATTAATAAAAATGAGTTATGTGTAATGGTGAGTCATTTGTAAGACTCATATACATTTTTTTTAAAGTAGTTGTTTTAAAAAAAAAAACTACTTAAGTTGTAAAAAATAAAAATAAGTAATGTGTAACAGTAAAACCTATTTAAGATTTGTAGAAAGATTGAAGATGCTTTTAGTGTTCAAATTTCCAACTCTAGAGAAAGTTAAAGAAGAGAGTGATAATGACGCTCATAAATTCTCCTTTTACAGCAACACATGGAAAGAGACAAATTGAAATGCTGCGTTGTAAAAGGCTACTACTATTGTTCTTGCCGTTCTTGAAAGCAGACATTCACACTCTAGATAAAACCCAACGCGTCCACCATATGAGATAAAGACAAATAATCTTCAAAAAAGAAAATTGCAAGGTATAATCATAATTCATATGCATTGAATATCGAATAGGATCAGATGTTCGTAGCTTCACGAGACGAAGGTGATTTGATTGCTCACATGAAAGTTATAAAGGCAACTAGAAAGAAGTCACCCTTAATGCCGCCATTCATACCACTTGCTGCATGTCTATATGCTTTTGGAATAAATAATTATTGAACTATAGTTTATCCTAACAGAGCTAATTAATGCTTCCAAGTTCCATCTACTGCCTCTGAACCCTCTTTGGACCTAGCCTCTTTTATCCCGATTCTTCACTAGCTCTAGTCCGTATAGTATTTATCATTTTACCCGTCCTTTTTTGGGCTTTCCGAGCATCATATTGTTGATGTAATTACATATATTTATATAACAATTTAATTTTCATTAGATAAATGTTATATCACCAAACATAATCCTAACACTTTACATCTTTTCTTTGTTAATAAACTGTTCTCAATAAAACATTTTTTGTTTTGTTTTGCTTCAGTTCACATTTAATAACAACAATCTGTTTGAATCAACGTAATATTCCTCTTCTTAAAAGTAAACCAAAATTTACGATGTATAAAAATTATATAATGACGCGTCATAGTTCTACAACTCATACTTTCGAAAGAAATTATTGCTTTCTAGTTATTTTTATTAAGTATAAATATTTTTTTTAGTATAAATACATTTTACTAGTATAACTCATTGAATCACACATGATTAAAAAATCTTATCCTCAATAGTCGTTGAAATTGACTCAAATGCTCCACGTTAAGCTCAGTCGCTCATTATCCACTTTTTTTTACCAAAAAATGGTATCCCTAATAGTTATACTTATACACAAACAAAACCTTTATAGTATGTGCTCTGTTACATCAAAAAGGCCTACATTACTTAGGAATCAAGGTTAAAGATAGTTTATAAATGCTTTTGTTTCTTAACCCACTGAGACACTTTTTAAATACAAAACTATGAGGTCTACACAAGTGTTAAAGCAGACAATACATCAAATGTGATAAGCCTAACAATGCAATGGACTTAGGATCAAAACATTGGCACTAAAAGGAGGGCTTAGGCCACACACGTGGGCTACAAGGCCCTCTAACCCCTTAGTCTCGACTGGGAGGCTACTATTCTAATACACTCAAAAGTCTCATATTACTTAGAAATCAAAACCAAGGATAGTTTATAAACACTTTTGTTCCTTAACCCATCGATGTGCCTTTTAAGAATAAAATCGTGAGGCCCACATGATCACCAAAGCAAACAATACTTCAAATGCAATAAGCTTAACAATGCAATGGACAATACTTAGGATGTGAATAAATACTTCACTTTTTTTTTCCTCACACGAGCACTAAAGTAGACAATGCCTAGGACGATGTGGTGAGCCTAATAATGCAATGGCCATACACGTGAGCTGTAAGGTTCTTTAGCCCCTTAGCCTCAATTAGGGACAATTGGTCCAGTACATAAAAAAAGTCTCACAATGCCAAAATTAGTTTATAAACATATATTGTTCCTTAAAGATGCAATGAGCCTAACAATACAACGGACTTGAGGACAAAACAATATCAATCTATCAATAGTATGCGAATAAATACTTCACTTTTTTTTTTCTCACAAGCACTAAAGTAGACAATACTTAAGATGTGGTGAGTCTAATAATGCAATGACCACACACATGGCCTATAAGATCCTTTTGCCCCTTAGCCTCAACTGGGGGCAACTATTCCAATACATAAAAAGTCTCACATTACTAAGGAAACGAAGCCAAAAGTAGTTTATAAACACCTTTATTCTTTAACCCATTAAGTTGCGATGAACCTAACAATATAGCGGACTTGAAGTTGGAACAATATCAATCTATCAATAGTATATAAATAAATACTTCACTCTCTTTTTTCACACGAGCACTAAAGTGGACAATACTTAAAATACGGTGAGTCTATCAATGTGGCATATTCGAGGTCAAAACATTAGTACTAGAAGAAAGACTTAGGCCACACATGTGAATCGTAAGGCCCTTTAGCCCCTTAGTCTCGATTGGAGAGCTATTGTTATAGTATACTAAAAAATTCTTACATTACTTAAGAATCAAGTCTAAAAATAATTTATAAACACTTTTATTCCTTATTCCTTCGATATACTTTTTAAAAATAAAAAGTCTACATGAGCGTCAAAACAGAAAATAAGTAACCTCACCTTTTTTTTCCCATCGAAATAAGTTAAACTCAATATGAACCGTATCTTTCTTGAGCATATAATTTGCATCCGTGTTAAACTGATTTTGAAAAGGAGTTGATAGCAAATCCAAAGATAGTGTTCCCCTTCACATGGAAGCACATGAACCTATATTCAATTATTCATAGAAAAAAAAAAAATATATTATCTTTGTTTATTTTTCCTTCAGCCATTAACCAATCGCACAAGTCACCACCTTCGTTTGGATAGAGTCAAATTAAAGCGGATGAAGACCCATTTGTACGGTGTGTGAGGTACGGTGCGAGTGCGCAAACACCGCAACAAGGTGACATGTCTCGCTCCATTCCTAATTTAAATACTCTCACATGATTCGTCCAATGGCATTAAGGTGGCATTAACGTGGACGCGACGTCCATCCACACAAAGTCAAAAATTGTATCCCACTTTCTCCAATCAACGTCCACCATCTCACTTTTCCGTTTCCCCCACCTATATTAATTATTAAGTTGACCCTATTATTAATGTACTATTATTACTACTACTATTCAATTCACTTAATTATTTTCAATTACTCTCACGTACACCGAGGGCACACGAAGTTGCCCAGAAACTCACTAGCGTGGCTTACCCTAGCTAAAGTCCACATATCGATTACTATTCATTTACGTGTCCATATCAAATAGTAATGGCCGTATTTCTTGACCAATGGGAAAATCCGAATATTCTTCGCAACACGTTCAATATTGGCTGTTAGTATATCATTTTTTTTCTTCTTATTCTTTTGGTTTTTGTTCGTTTGGGGATGGGTTACTGTCTACGTTGTTTTCAATGTTGTCAGAAAGGATGCTGGCCAAGATAGAAAAGATAAAGATGAGACAAAGGAAGAAGATAAAAGAGGATTCTTCGTCTGCCCTGTCTATTTACTCCGAGAGATATTTGAATCAAATATACAAACATTATTCAAAGAGAAATGATACAAAAAAATGAAACATTTTCTGATCTAATCCCTCCCAAGACATGGACTAAAAAGCATATGAACATTTATGGTTTCATTTTCCCTTACCCATGTACAAAAATACAAAGTTGAAGGAATAATATTAACCAAAAAAATGGAACCAAAAACGAACGGTTTAATTTCCTGAAAAGCTGCTAATGGTAGTCCTGCTCGTGTTGTTGTTATTGGTGGTGGTGTTTGCATGACCACCGCCGATGATGGAGGAGATGGCGGCGGCGAGCACGGCGGTGAAGTTCGGGTCGGCGGTGATGGCTGCGGTGGCGGCGCTGACTGTGTCAGCCAGTGAGGGTTGTTGGCTTGGCTGTAAGGGGGGTCTAGGAGCTTGAGGGGCCAACTGGGAAGATCCTACATCCTGAGATAACTGAAGACCAGAGAATTTGGATTGGTTATAAAGTGCTTGTGCTTGTGCTTGTGCAATCGGGGTGGCTCCGGACCCAAAGTTCTGAGGCTGCCCTTGGAGGAAGGGTAGTTGGAATGGGGCAGCAGGTCTTTGAAATTGCAATGGGTTTGAGTGATGTGTGAGGTCCAAAGTCACAGTGGGGAAGGGTGCTGATGCTGAAAGTGTTGCCACGCTTGAAGAGCAAGGGAGAATTGCTCTGGCTAGCAAATTGGGGTTCATTATTCCATCTGCACTGGACATTGACCCTGAAAGCAACATGCTAGCAGCAGCTGCAGTGGTTGATGCCATGGCCATAGCAGCAGGTGGCAGTGGATGGTTATGTGTGCCTTCATATGTTGTCACCAAAATTGTTCTATCCTCAGCACAACGTTGAACCTATTAACAAACCAAGAAATACTAATTAGCTTTAGCCACAGTGCTTAATAAAATAATAGATGCTTTAAATCAATCTGTAAGAAAAACTCACTTGTTTGCGAACTGGGCAACCAACTGCCATAGTGCATCTGTAATATGCTCGAGGACATGGGTTTCCCTTGGCCATTTTTTGCCCATATTTTCGCCATTGGCACCCGTCACTGATCTGCAACAATAATGAACCATCGGATAATTCAGTCAGAGAAGAAAACAAGTCATCACTTGCTTTAATCGATTGATGAAAGTATATTATATATATATATAGTGTAAAACGTACCATGGGAGCTTCTGATCGGGCACGAACTGAGACACGAGCTTTTCTCATCGTGGCTTCTGTAGTGGATTGATCCATAGCAATGGAAGGGTTCACTTTCTGAAGCTTATTGGGACCCCAACCTTGTGATTCTGAGTCTGGACTCTCCTCCCTACCCAACTCGTTTTTACCATTATTATTTCTCACGCCACCTCTTGTTCCAACTTCGGCGTTGTTGTTCTGTGGTGTGCTCGATCGTGTTCTTTCCTCGGAAGAACCGGACACTTGATCATCTACTTCGGCTGTGCCACTGGGACCTATATCGAGGAACTGTCTCGGTACCTTCCCTCCACCAACACCATGGTTTTTATCCTCGACCTTTCCCTGAACAACCTGAATTTCAACATTATTATTAACATCTTATAAATCCGATCCATCGTTAATGTAAAGAACACTATATTATCTATTGATAACCCTATAATTCATTTATGCCAAACTAATTTTCCCTCTCTTGCTATAACTAAAAAAATTTAAGGGCAATTCAAAGAAACAGCTAATAAATTTAATTTGTAATTACCTCATTTTCCGTGCTCTCTGTGCGCTGGTTCTGTTGCATTATTGTCATGAGATGCATCTGCAAGGCCGTGTAGTTTCCAGTCACATGGCTGAGCATCTCTTTCAGCTTCTTGTTCTCTGCGTTCATGCGTTGAAGCTCCACTTGCAACTGTGCAAGCTGAATAAACAAAAGTATTTCATTGGGTATGTAAAATCAAATAAAATTACCACAAATATGACATATATTGACAGCATTACACAGATAAAATTAAATTATGTACCTCAGTGGTCTTGGCTCGCTTATCTTCCGCGTCCGATGAGACCCCATCATCGACGGTAGATTGGTCACTCCCGGTGTTAGCCGTAAGGAGTTGTAAACCAGTCTAGAATAAAAGAGAGACAAATTTAATTTGGAAACACAAACTAATAAATAATTGGCAATAAAAATTCGGTAGAAATAAATAAGATGAAAGGAGGTTAGGGAGGTTACATTAACGTGGAGAGTTGTTTCATCAATCTCCTTCTTGATGATGTTGGGTTTAACTTTTTGGTCGTGGGAGGGTGGAGGTGTTGGTTTGTTTCTATCAGAGAAGAAGTCGACTTCACCGACCACTTTGCGGTTGTCATCGTCTTCCTTGTTGGCGGCGCGGCTGAGGTTAACGGGGAATCCGAGAAGAGGGAACATCCTGTCGTTGGTGAGTTTGGAGAAAGCGTTCACGGATGTGGGAGGCTGTTTGGAAGGAAATAACGGAAGGGATTGGGAGGAAGAGGTATCAGGGGTGAGTCCCCATCCTTTGTCCATAAAATAAACACAGCAAGGAAGAGAGCTATACAACTAGATATGCGAAAAAGATGAATCAGAGAGAAGGGAATCTGAGAGAGGTGTGATAATTGGTCCTATCAGGAGATGAAGTCTTTCTCCGGTGCAATGGGTTGGGGTATAAAAAGAGTTGGGGGATTGAAGGAGCGTGGACCAAATGGAAATGCAAATTGGACATTTGTGACAATTTTGAGGGGTTTCTTTTTTTTGTCTAAATTATTGCGCCAGATGGTGCGTCAGCCTGGGCATTGTCCAAATGCTTCAACACAAACCCGCACACGCACCCGCCCACAGTTAAGCAACCATTGTTCATATTTAGTCCACCTCACAGTTCACACTTAGGTTGGGTTACCCGCCCCGGATAAATTCCACCTCTTTTCTTTCAAACATTTATTTAAGGTGAACTAACGTCACAAGAGAGGATATATTGAATCTTGCGGCAGCAAATCTCCATGAGCCGAAAGAGTAGATCAACTGATGGGAAATTGTTGTATCTTAATTAGTAATATTGAATTTAAATTTTAGATATATAGTTACGTTAAATACTTAAAAAAAAGTTTTGTCGCTTATAATAATTCTAATTAACTTAAACAATATTATGTTTAAAAGAGGATACCTGTGGTTTTTATGAAAAAAAAAAACAAATCTTCATGAAAAAATAGTAATCATTTTTTCTTCTATCTTCTCTCTTTTTTAGTTTATCTTAGAATTTTATTATTAAAAAATTAATTTAATTATCATGTATCATCAACCAATCATTTAAAAATTTTCTTTGAAATGACTTCTTTAAGGTAATATTTATAAAAGCTAATAAATTTATCATATATAATAGGTTACAATTAAATTATAATATAATTTTTTTATACTATTAATATGTTTTAATTGAATTTTAATTTCTTTTAAATATTAAATTTTTAATACTACATTCATTGAATAATATTTAAATGAATTCACAACTAAATTGATTTAATAAAAGATATTTTGCAAAATGTAATTATTTTATCATAATAATTTATGTAATTAATAATTCTCTAAAAAATTATATATATATATATTGTTTTTTTTAGAGTGTCATTGAAAGATGTAATAAAAGAATTAAGAAATATAATTAATATTTTTGTCTTTATTAAAATTATTATTTAATTATTTATTGTATCTTTTATTTACTTTTAATTATTTTTTCAAGCATTTATTATTTTTTCTCTTTCTATTTCCCTTTATAAATTATTATTTAAAATAATAATTAATATTATCTTATATATTTTTAAAAAAGAAGTTAAATTTTTTTTTTCTAGAAAATCCATACTTAAAGAAAGTAAAAACAATGTTGTCTTAAAAGACAATAATCACAGAGAGAGTAAAAGTACGTGATCCAAATCCAATCCCGAGGCAATAATAATAGGAGTATCTTTAAACTGAGAGAAAAGGATATAATACTAGACTACTAGCAATTAAATAAAGGAAAAATGATTTTTAGACATATTGTGGGGTGTTTATATCTTGAGAAAAATAGGAAAAGAGAAAAAAAAAGTGATTGATATGATTGATGATGTGATGTAATAGGATGAGAGAGATAAAGAAAATGAGAAGTGTTAATAGAGTGTTTAAAATTTGTAAATATCTAAATATAAACACTCTTAAATAAATTGGGCATTGTTGGAAAATCGTGGATCAATAAAACAAACAAATACGTGGAGACCCGACCCGATGAGTGATTTTGGTGGATAAGACTTGAGAGGGAATTGGACAGCAGTCGTTGTTTTTCCTTTTAAAAAAGAAAAGAGGTGTAACTGGTAGAGAAAAAAATAAATGAGAGAGAGAAAAGTATATACGTGCGGGGGGTTTCGTCTAGCTTTCGTGAAGAAAGGATTTGACTGACTCATAAATGACGAAGAAAAAGAGCCACCGCCCCCGATTGGTGCGGGAACGTTACACGTGATGAAAATGATCCCCCTCTTTCTCTCTCAAAAACCACACACAAAGACAAGGAAATTCAACAGAAGACACAATAAAGCAAAAGCCAAGTCAACCAATTTGACGGCCCGGCTCTTTCTCTCTCTCTCTCTCTCTCTCTCTCTCTCTCTCTGTCGTAGGGTGACTGAAGACTGGTTGCCCAAGTAACTTAGTCTTTGCATGGCCCCACCCACCACATTTCAGATCCAAACCCCCCGGGTACCTTGTTGACTCTTTACTTGTGGACCCCCCCTCTTCTGCTCACAGTTTCATACTATTCAACATTGGACACCCCACCTCTCTACATTAATTTTTATTTTATATACATACATATAACCTCTTCAATTATAAACATTTACCCGAATCAAATTAATTCACATTGTAAATAGCAGAAACAATTGATATCGTGAAAGTAAATTAGTTACTTATTTACATTTTGAATCCTCAAGGGGACCAAAAATTAATCATTCATTCAGTGGCTTATTTGCTATATTGGTTAGACAACAGGTCGCTTTATTTGCTAACGCTCTGATGGGGAGGGGAGACTAGTAGGAGTCGGACGTCAACTACTCGCATCATTAATCATTCGCCATTTTATGTATTCATCGACCGAAAGAAACGGGGAAGTTCCTGAGGAAAAATTGTAAAAACAATGTTGTCAAATCCGATCGAATATGAATTGGTCCAGCTGCAATCAACAAGAATTCTCCAAATGTGTATAATTTTATTTTATTTTTCACAATATTAAACAGCAACCGAATCAACTTAAATGTATATATTTTAATTAATTTACCTCTTTGATTCGGTGGAAGTCATGACATCTAGGTTGTAGCATTTAAAAATTTCTCTGTCCCGCGATTTCAAGAAATTGACAATTTCAGAATTTGAATATGTAACGAAGCACCTAATCTTTTTCTTTTTTTTTAATTATTATTAAAGAAAAGTTTAGATTAGGAAAAGGGATGCTCTTTTACAAGGCTAGGGAAGATCACCAACTTCAACAAAAATTTATAGTAAAATTTACATATTACCTACCAACCAAATTTTTTTTTAAATTGAACCTAAATCATAGTTAGTATAAATAGAAGACTCGATCAAATGTGCCAACATCTATTCGCGAAGCACCTAATCTAATATCATATAGTATTCACCTACATTTATAAGTTCATATTTCAAGAAATTGACGCAACAAACAACATTGTGGCGTTTTCTTATTTTTCGATTGTTTATTATAGACATGTACAAGGATTCTCCCTTGTGTACACTAATTAAAGAGGGTGATTGATCGGAAACAAATTAATTAGGTAATGGACTGGCTAATATGAATCTTACCTGCCTAACGCTTTTTTACAATGACAATATCTCAAAAATAAAACAGCTAAATTTATAATTATTAATTTATGGATAAAAATACGACACCAGCATTAGTATCTAATCTTATAATTGGTAAAAGGGGTTTGGTACAAAGTGGAATGAGGAGTAGCTCCGTCGGGCGATTCAATTGAAAACTTCTGAACAAAGTCAAATTTCTTTCAATGATGTCACCCATCTATGATATATAAATAAGTACATAACTTCATCTTCCACTGCAACAGAAAAAAATGTTAGTCATAGAGTAATTTTTAACAACTAAAAATTAAAGTAATAATATATATTTAATTGACATTAACAATTTGATACACTAATTAATAATATATATAAATTTTCTAAATAATGAAATTGTCTATAATTTTTTTTATTAATGTATATACATTTGTTAGCAATCAATTTAATTAAAGAAATGGAAGTTTCTTTCGACAAAATAATTGCTAGCTTAATTATGGAGATCAGGAACATGCCTCTCCTATAGCTGGATAGTAGAGAGAAGGTAATAGCGCACTGGCAAAAAGGAGAGTGAAGAATGGAGATTCCTTTATATCTTAGTTAAGTCTTCCTCCTCGGCTTATATGTATATTTCTTCATTCGATTTATATATTTCTTGAATGGTTTTTTTAAATAATTTCCGACTGCACTTTCTGCTATTAATTATGATAGTTATATCTTTCGTTTTTTGTATGTTTTGTTAGGATAAAATATGTTTTTAATTTTTTTAAATATGACAGCTTGTTCCTTATTTACCACCTTAAGAGGATTGGGGATTAATGTGCCTCTCATGAGATAGAAGCAAGGTTGGTTCAAGTATAAGTTGATTCGAGTCCATGGTTTAGGCCCCTCTCAAAAAAGTTATTTTGTATTAATATTTATACTATTTTTATTATTATTTAGTCTAGTGTAAATTGTGTAGTGGTAAGTAAGGTGTGTGTGTGTGTGTGTTTTTTTTTTTTTTTTTTTTGATGAATGAGATTAAAACCTTGTTGGAAGAAAAACTACTTTTATTTTTTATAAGATCCATAATTTTTCTATTACTCTCTCTCAACTCACTTAAAAATTAATTAGTTATTAATTTCAATTAAATAAATTGTTTCTTAATATATCAATTCAATTTTTTTTTTTTGAAAAATATAGGAAAGATAGATTTGAAATTGCTATAATTTCTGTCAAAGAAATTGCTATCGAAATTGATATAGAACCTAAGTTTCGTGAAAAAACGTATTATTTGTAGAAAAAAAAATTGATGAGATTATTAATAATGAAGCCTCTTTCTCAGGAGGTTATCCAGGACATTGTGGCGCAATATACGACCTCCAACGGTCAGTGGTGTGTTCCTATGTTCCAATATTTTATCCTTCCGTGGCTACTTGAGGAAATTATTGGGGTATTACCCCTTCTATTTGTTTGATATAACTTTGATATTTGTTTTTTTACAAAGGCTACTTACAAAGTTATAGTATATGAATCTAAATTATATTTTGTCTTTTTTGAGTTACATATATTTAAGATGGTAGGAGACCTTTAAAACTTTAATTTGTATAACATATGTTACTTAAAGTTACAATATATGAATTACATTTTGTACTTTTTGAGCAATGCATATTCGTAATGATATAAGATCTTTGCAACATTTATAAACTCAAGCGTAAACCATTAAATATATGAGAAATGTTATTTGTATAACAACTTATATAACAGTTTGTACAATATTTTTTGTGTCTATCTCTCTTCTGCACATCATTTATTACATCTCACAATGATGGATAGGGGTGGCAATATGGACCCAACTTGTCGGGTCAATCTGTATAACCCAATAAAACAAATTTGGGTTAGATTATGTAGTTCAACCCTCTAACCTATTTTACCCGCCAATCCGATGGGCCAAATGACGGGTTGGATTGGGTTGGCCAATCGAGTTGGCTTTTTATTTATTTATTTAGCTTAAGCCTTTGAGTTCAAATTATATTATAGTTCATGTAGTGTTTGAGATTATAGCTTCTTTTTTATTTAAATATGTCATATGTAAAATCCTAAGACAAAAAGAAAAATTTTGTTGGTCATTAAAATTTTGGACAAATAAAAATTATTACTTAAAGTTTATGATATATTGATCATTTCTTAAGTATTAAATAGGTTTTTTATTTACTAATTTTATAACACTTTTTCTCATTTTTAATTTTATATTTGATCATAAAATTTGAAAGAAATTTAAAGCAAAAAAAAAAAAATTATAATTTTTTTAATGGGTTGGCTAGTCAACCCAACCCAACCTACCACGGGGTGGGTTGGGATTTCCAACCCAATCAAAAAATAGGTTCAACCCAATCCAACCCGTTTTTCAACGACTTAGGTTGGGTTGGTTGACCCGTTTTGACACCCTTATTGATGGAGAGAGATAGACACAAAAAATATTATTGTACAAATTGTTGTATGTGTATCATATCTCTAAATATATAACTACTCTTAATATAACTTCTATAAAATGATAAATGAGACTACCTTATAATATATAAATGTTTTTTGTATTAAAAACAATTATAGTAATTGTTATAATATCACATTTCACTTTTTCTAATGTAATATTATCATAATAAAATAATTATCTATATTTTATTTATTACACTAAAATAAATATGTCAATACAATAATTATTACAATATATTTCAATCTTAAATTTTAAAAAAAAGTAAAAAAAATTGACCCCAAAAAATAAAAAAAATGATGGGCCATCCCGAAAAGCTTGCAACCCACATAAAATGAGGACCTTTTTAGCCCAGCCTGTGGCTCACATCGGGCAGCCCACAATGGGCTGGGTAGCCCATTTTGTCACCTCTACATTGGATGGTGAAAATTTAAAAGAAGATTGTCTTAACCTTGAACATTCATTAAAACATAATATGTAACCACTCAGATATTGATGAACTAGACTTGTTTACATAACTAAAATTGTAAGAGAAATTATACAAGTGAAAAATGGTACATCAATTGACATACTCAATTATATAAGAAGACTTGATTCTTTTTCAAATACATATATTGCTTATAGAATAACATTAACGATTCTTGTAAATGTTGCTTGAGCAAAAAAGAGTTTTTCAAAACTAAAATTAAGAAAAGGCTTAAATATGTTTCAAGTCCCTGCAAATATAACTCTATTTGGTTTTAGTCCTTGCAATTTTTTTTGTTACTTTTAGATCTTTGACATTTTCTTAATATTCTTTTTTAGTCCTTATCATTAACTCTAGTTAGTTTAGTGCATACATGGCTACCAAATTGAATAATATTAATTAAAATAATTAAGGTAATGAAGAATATTTTAAATTAAGATAATTAGATTATTTTATATGTGTAATTCAATTAAATAATATATTTATTATTTATATAAATAAGGTAATTATATATAATTTACTTTTATAATTTATTTTTAATTTTAATATATTATGAACAATGATTTTTATTATTTTTAATATTTTTCTTACTTTTTAATTTACTAATTTACTTTTAACATTGTACTTTTTAAAAAGAATTATAATTTACTTAGATGCTTTTAATTTACTTTTAATATATTAATTTTTATTTTTTTACATTTTAATTCATTAATTTTGACCGATTGTAATTTATTTTATTTTTTAATATGTCAAAAGCAATGATTTTGTCTCCAAAGACAAAAGTAATATATTAAAAGTAAATTATAATCGTCTACTTAAATTATCATTTTTTTAAAAAGTATAATGTTAAAAGTAAATTAGTAAACTAAAAAGTAAGAATAATATTAAAAGCAATAAAAATATCTTTTCATAATATATTAAAAATAAATTATAAAAAATTATGTGTAATTAGCTTATCTATATAAATAATATATACATTACTTAATTAAAATACGCCCTTAAAATAATCTTATTATCTTAATTTGGAATATTCCTTATTACCTTAATTATCTTAATTAATTTTCATTTTGTTAGTCATGTTAGCACTAAACTAACTAGAGTTAGTAGGAAGGACTAAAAAAGAACACTAACAAAATGTCAAGGATTTAAAATTAACAAAATTTTTTGCAAGGACTAAAACTAGATAGAGTCATATTTGCAGAGACTTAAAACATATTTAAGCCTTAATAAAATCTTATTTAAGGTCAATAATGTATCAACAAAGATTAAATGTATTGACTTATCATTGATTAGAAAAGAAACGTTAAACAAAATCGATTACAATAATTTAATAAATGATTTTGAATCCCGCAAAAGCTCAAAGATTAACTTTTAATAAAAATATAATCATTCTAATAAAATATTGTTATTATTATTTTTGTGAAAAAATATTATTAATTTTAAAAATGTCTCACCTCAAAGTTCGCTTTAGGCCTAAAAATATGTTGGATCGGCCCTAAATGATTTTACATCCCACAAAAAACTCGAAAGATAAACTTTCAATAAAAATATATTTATTCTAATAAAATATTGTTATTATCTTTTTGTCCAAAAATATTATTAATTTTAAAAATATCTCACCTTAAAGTTCGCATTAGGCCTAAAAATATGTTGTGCTGACCTAGGCTAGCAGGTTGGAATATAGAGTTCTAATATTCTTCAAGCAAGTCTTTAAGTCGTATACAATGGTAGGTGACCATCTACAAGGATTCTAATGCTTAAGTTAGTAAAAACAAAAGTCAAGAGGTAGCTAGAGTTTTTTGCCTTGATTTGGTTTTTGATCTTTGGCGCCTTGAGCTTATTAGGCTAAGTTGGCCTTGAGTTAGGTCAAATTGAGAACATTAATAAATTTAATTTAGTTCTTTAAAAAAATACTTTTTGTTCTGTGATAAAATTTAGAATTTTGTAAATGATTCTTGTTAACATTTAATAATATTACCTCAAAATAATTACTGATGTGACATAATTAGATGCATGTTATAATATTACTAAATGATAAAAGGGGTTATTTTTACAAAAAATAAAGTTTGTTAAAATCAAATTTATTTATATTTATAAAGATTAAAATATATTTAAGCCATCGATTATATCAAATTTACACTCAGGGTATTTATTCTAAAATTTTATTAGAAATTAAAGTCCAGACATTGTCACAAAGGAAACTATTAAGATGAGAAACCTACCCAACCGCTTTATTCCCCAAACCACGTAAATGGCAATTAGAACAGGGAAAAATGCGAGGGGAAATACTGGTTTAATAATCTCCGTGGAGACTACTTTTTCTTTCTTCCATGCATTAACAAATTTCAATTTCTTGCGACGTAGTTCTTTAACTTTTGTCTCTTTCAGATAGCCTTTAATACTTCTTTTGAAAAATAGCTCGAGTTTGAGGGGAAAAGGCAATTCTTGATGTTACCAAACAAAGAAAAAAGAGCTCACACGATCCGAGCTTCCTTTCTTTACCTTGACTAGGAAGAGTCCTTCTTTGAAACAAAAACTTCCTATTTAGCCCAAAAGAATAATCACCTTCAAAGCATTGAACATAACCCCACTAAAGGAAAAGGCAACGTCCATTGAACGTTGACTAATTAGTAACTGCAGTAGAATACAACGAAATGGATGAAAGAAAAAGAGCTCTACCATTTGATCTGAACACCTAAGATTTGATATTATATGTAATTATTTCTATTTTTCTCTTATTTTTTATATCTTTCTTGTATATATGTATATCAAATATATATTTTAAAATGTAAAGAGACAACATTTTGTCATCCACTTTTAGAGTTTGAATCATCTCAAACACTCTTTTTTTCCATCCCTCTCCATCCTCTTTATCTCTCTTGTTTTTTCCCTCTTTCTTTTCACTTTAACTCCACGCTTTTTTTATTCTCTCTCTTCTCTTTCCTTAGTTTTTTAGCTGCTGCAGAGGTAGGAGGTGGGGAGGATCAAATAAAAAACATGTTTGGGACAACTGAAATTTGAAGATTTTAACTATTTTTTGAGAAAAAAAAGTTGTTTGTAAAATAATTTGTATGTTTAGGACATCAATTGAAATTTGTAAAAAAGATTTTTCTTAAAAAAAGTTAAAATTTTGCATATGAACATTTGAAACTTATAATTATTTCTGATATATCTATATTTTATGTAGATTTATAAAGTAAGTTCACATAATTTTTATATTAGCTAATAGGAAATTTGTGAGAAAATAAATCTTTAATAAAAGATTTCATGTGATGTGCGATTCTAAGTTTTTTATTTAAAATTACATGAATTGTCTTAATTTTGTTAGATTTTGTTAGATGAGCAGAGAAGAAAATAAAGTTGATAGGCATAAAGGGTTATTATACTAGTCAAAAAAGACTTAAAAGAAGCAAGGATCAAAGTGAAGATCACAAAGAGTCCATCACAAGCACAAAAATAGGTTAAAAAGAGACTTAGAAGTGCATTTGGGACCAGCCAAGGTCGCACCCGCCTGGCGAGTTGTGTATCCTGTCCGGCGGGTTAGAACACCCAGCGGGCAATGCAGTCGCTTGGCAGTAGTACGGAGTCCAGTTTTTGAAAAAAGCTGCCCACCGGATTTCCAACCCCATTGGGCGAGTTCGAGGTCCAAATTCTAATTTTATTTTAATTCTCAATAGGCCTGTGTTGTGCAACACGGACCGAGTTAAACCTCATTCTCTAAACTTCTAAAGAGGCATTACAAACAGTAAGGTGCAAAGCACAGAGCGGGAACTTATCTTATTCCTATTCTACCTCTATCTATCTACTTTTTCTTTTGTTTTTGGTTTTTGGAGAAGAGTTCTTCTAGGTAAACAGGATATCAGAGTCAAAGACGGAAGGAACCCTTTTTCTTGTAAAAGATTTCTTCCTCTCTTTTTCTTTATGTATTTTTGTAGAATTTTAGCTTCTCTTCTTACTATGAGTAGCTAAACTTCTTGTTAGGGTTGTGACGGACTTTGTACTTGGAACCTTTGAATGTTTGATTTTAATTGAATTCATGTTTTATTCAATTGATTAGATTGCTCTACTATTCTTAATTCTTACTTTAGATTGATCGCTCCTTGTATGTTTTGAATCAATTAATTGAACGGTGGATGTACTGTAGTTAATTGGTAGACGTGTGAGGTAATCAAATTGGGTTTTGTCGTATGATCAACCTTTATTTCCTAATTTCCAATAGGATTAAATAATTAATTAATCCCCTCTTTGTTCTTCATGCCTTCCTAGGGTTTTAATCTCTCATATGATTAATTGAGAAATTAACTTAAAAAGGACTGTTGTAATTCATGATCAATAATTGACAATAAAATTTGTGGAGGAACATTAGTAATTGACAGATATTACGAGGTTCGATTAGAATTAGATGTGAAAGAATTTAAGAGCCTATTTTCCTTTGAATTTGTCTCCACTTGCCACCGCTTGCTTTACAATTTTTGTTGCACATTTATAATTATTGAATCAATCTACTATCCATTTAATTTCACCTAAACAATATAGAATTTCTAAAAACTAGTAATCACCACTTAATTAGGTTTGATATCGGGACTCACGTCATTTTGTTGCTATTGCGATAAGGATACACCTTTCCTTAAGCGTATTTTTAGCGCATCAATTTCCTAACAACTTTTTTTTTCTTTAAAAATATTATGCCCAAATTACCTCCAAATTTTCCAACAATTTTTTTCCTTTTATCTTTTTATCCAACAACTTCATACCTTTTTTCATAATTTATCATGTAAAAGTTGATTTTTTTGTTGTATCCAAACAAAATTAATTATCTTAAAATCACTTTATAGCAAACTTATCCAAACAAAAACTAATTATGATTATAATCGATTATAATAATAAATGATTATACATATAATTGATTATTGAAATGATTTAATTTTAGCAATTGTCCCAAACACACCCTTAATATTTAAAAAAGAAAATCCATCCAAGACAACTGTCATGCATTGATCTTATATAAAAATCATTAGTGTAGTTGTTCATGTTTTAATCATCTCTTTCTTTTCTTTCTATCTCAACTAAAGTAAATAAAACAAAAACAAAAATAATCAAAATTAAAGAAGATAACTTATTAACTGACCCTCCCAGACTAGGGTTGGGTACCTAGTCCATAACTCGGTCTCAATTCCCATACTTGAATCATAGTCCAAGTTGTCCACTCTTCGTATAAGAACTTGGGCTCTTGGACTTAATTGCATGATCCGACAAAGTAGGTCAAGAGGTCGCTGAATAATCAGTTATATGGTGATCACAATTTTGTTCCCCAATCTTAACCAGATTCTACAAGATTTGATTCCCCTTAATTCCTAGCTAGGGCAACTTAGCTGAGGAATAAGGAGCCCCGAGCTAGTCCTAAACAAGGACAATGATTCTTCAATTAAAACTAGGCCTTGGGACTAGTCTCTTAGGATTACTCTTTGGCTGGAACATTAACAAAGTCTCTTAGCCTCTGTTTGGTATAATGGAGAGGAGAAGAGAGAAGAAATTTTTGAAAATATAGATGGTTTGGTTCAATAAAAATAGGTGAAAATTTTTAAAATTTTATGGGTCTCACTATTTATTTTCATTTTATTTCTTACATACTTTCATTCATCTCTTTATCTCTTTTATTTCTCATCTATTTCTCTTAAACCAAATAACTTAAAATTTTAAATTATTTCCTATCTATTTTTCATATCTTAACTTATTTCTTACCTATTTCTTTCATATCTATTTCTCTCCTCTCTACCAATTAAACCCTTAATCATGATAATATTTTTTATTGCAACAACACTTAAAGAGATATCTTTCGTAAAGGAAAAGAAAAAGACAAAAAACAAAAGGTGAAAAAACCATACCAATTCTTTCTTTGAAAGTAATTTTCTCAATCAAATGTAAGTATAATAATAGGTGTTTCAGTTTGTTTCCTTAATTAATTAGTCAAACACATGGCTTGGACTCAAAATCCATGACATTCAAACAGTGGATATATATATAGTCCATGCATGGCTTTGTATGAATTGATTTAGGCCTGTTTAGTTGAGGTGAAATTGAGGAGAGGAGGAGGGAAGAGAAAAGAAGAGAATGGATTGTGTAAAATTCTTTTTGTTTGTTATGATGGAAGAGGAGTGATTTTTTTTTTAAAAATGTGGGCCCCACCACCAAAATAATCTTTGCCAAAAGGAGAAGATTGTTGAATAATTCGTACAATTCTCGCATGGCTTGCCCAAAATAACCTCCGCACTGCATTCCTCGCCTTCAGCTTATTCCACTTGTACACCGTTGACGCACACCTTTGCGCAAAAATTGTTCGTCATGCTTTGTGCTAGCTTCAGCATGCTGCACCTTCCCCCCGTTATTATTGCTGCATATCATCATTCCTTTGCCTTAAATTGGTGCTCAAAAGAAATTTATTAAAAGAAAATAATATTGGCAAAAACCGATTTTGATGTGTTTACAAAATGAAAATTGATTTTTGTCATATAGAAATTGATTTCGACATTCTAGTGGTGTTCGTTGGAGCTCTCTGGATCCTATTAACAAATCGATTTGAAAAAAAAAATAAAAAAATTGAAAAAGAAATGTCATATATTTCAAGGGCATAATTGTAATAAGCCAATTTCACTTTTTTTTTTCTACTAAACAACCTTACACATCTACTTTCTCTTTATTTCTATTTTATTTCTTTTAAACTAAACAACCATCAATTTCTTTCTATTTCTCACATATTTCTCTTCTCTTCTCTTCCCTTTCTTTTTTGCTATTTTTTTCCTTTCTATCAAACACACTCTTAGAATACTAGAGAGAAATGTCTGCGTTCAAATTATTTCCGAAGCGCTTAGAAAAGGATAGGAAACAGATCCATGCGGCTGCTAAGGGAGGAACAGTCCCGTGCAGAAATTGTTTTTCAAAAAGCATGTGAAAAAGGTAGCTCTCTATGAGGAAAAAGGACTTGTAGTTTAAAAATGAAACCAGAGGTTTAGCACATGGTTATATATTATATAGTTGCTGACTCCGACGTACCCTAGAAAAAAAGGACACCATAGCAAATTAACGACTCCGTTGGTATAATGAACGTTCGCAGTAGCACTACGTTGTGAGGCTCATTAAAAGCAGAGCACAAGTTCAAACAATTACACGTAATAATTTCTTGAATTCAAAGCATTCAATTTCAGGGACCTCATCAACCTCACATCTTGATTACTACAATTTTATTTTTTTCCAAAAAAAAAAGAAAAATTATTATAACCATTCTTAGTCAGACATGCTTGGTCGTTGGTCAGCAAATGCAGGTAATATATAGGTTTTTATTTTCAACAATTATAGACAGAGTCCTTTTTTAAAAAAACAAATAGTCAATGACGTACGTCTCACACATAATTCCTACTTCACTATATACCTCACCGTCGGGTCAAGCTTAAATCTCTAATTTCAAATTTTCTATAAATAAAAGCATAGAAATCGACCTATTTCATCGATGTTAACTCAGATTATTTTAACATTTTAGTTGAATTATTGATGAAGAGCCATAAAAAATTATATAAGTAGGCATTAGTATAAGTTAAGGTGAGAAAGATGTTAATAAAAATGAATTTAACGATCATACACTGTTAGTATAAAAAGTTTTACATTATTATTTAATAAAAAATTATCATTAATATAATTTTTAAAATATTTATCATAAAAATTAACAAACTTATAATAAAAAATAATTTATAATTAAATGACAATGACTATTAAACTCAATAAAAATTAATGAAGATTTAAATATGCCAGCATTTCAAGACTTGAAGAAAGACAGAACAAAATCAACAGGGGGGAAAAAGGTTACAGTTGACTAGGATTTTGGTTGACGATTAGATCCTGCCCCACGTGGCTTACTTGTTTGACGTAGAAATAAGGTGTGAGGTTAGGTTGTGACAGCAGGGATTGAAGAAAATAAGCAGACCATTGGGCTAGGGAGAGGGAGAAGAGAGCCATGCGGCGAACGGCATCATGACAGCTCTTGTTGCGTACGCTCGTAAGGAACCTATTGATACCTTTCACATTAGAATTTAGAATTATCACCTCAGGTTCAATAAATTCAATTAATTAGTCCAAGATTTTTTTAACTGGTTATCAATTTAATCTTTTTTAAAACAAAAAAATTGTGCCATTCGGCAGATATACTTCTTTGGCGGTTACGTTGGACAAGTTGCATGAGATTGTCCTGTTTCAACGGAGCATATGTGAGTCACCAATTTATTTTGAGATGAAATAAGTAATTTCAAATCAATCATTAATATTATGTAATTTTAAATATTAATTATTAATCTTTTATTAACAACTGAAATTACTTATTTTATTCTTATTTATTTTAAGAGTTAAATCATTTGTTTCGAAATCATATTTGGGGACACTGCTATTAAGTACCTCTCTATTATATTTAAATTTAAATAATGTGATGAAAACATAATACAGGTGTCTAAAATGTATATTTAAATTTGTATGTTGCTTATTATTAGTATGACAATTAATGTCATATCATGAAGAAAATTTAAAAGTAATTATAATATATATAATTAATTATTATTCTCGTCAGGTTATTTAATTTTATTTTGTATTTTTTATTATGATGTTATTATCGTAATATGTAAAACTAAAGATCCAAATTTGTAAAGAAAAGAATGTACGACCAAATTATATGTACATTAAAACACAATCTATATCACATCAGATGTAAATCTCAATAAATTTATACAAGTATACTTTCAATATAACTTAAACTTTTTTATCAATTTAATTATTCAATGTGATATTATATTCTGATAACTATATATATATATATATATATATATATATATATATATATATATATATATATATGAACTTTTAGATTAAATCATATATTAGTTTTTATATTGTCTTAATAAATTAGAGGTGCAAATAAGTTGAGTCAAGTCAAGCACTTAAAACTCAAGCTTAGCTTACAAAACAGATATATATATATATATATATATATATATATATATATATATATATATATATATATATATATAAGTGAAAAAAAGTCATACACTGATAGTGTAAAGTAGTTTTACACTGTCATCTAATTACAAACTACTATTTATTGTAAGTTTGTTGACTTTTATAATAAATACTTTAAAAGTCATATTAATAGTGATTTTTGATTGGTTGATGTATGACCATTAAACTCTATATATAATAAGAACATTTTTAATTTGAAGAATGTAAGAATCATAAATCTTGATCACACAATCATTTATTGATAATTAATATTATTAGTAGTCACTTAACTATTTTAAAAAAATAACATATATTTATCTTTTAATCCTGACTATTTAAATATATAAGATTTAATATTTTATATTTATTGTTCTCATTTATTAATAATTAAGTGTTTTCACTTGAATAATATATTATTATGTTTGACCCATATATTTAAACAAGTCAAATTTAAAATTAATATCTTTCAGTCATCACACATGTACACATACAAGTTATTTCTCATTACATCAACACAAATTCACATTCACAACAACACTAATATTTGTAGCTTATGTGTATCAACACATTTTTTATTTTTTATTTTATCTTAATGCATATCTTAAACGTGATACCAAACACACAATAATTATATATCCTTTACATTATATTTATGTGATGAAATAAAATCATAAAATGGGTACATAAATTATAAATTTAAATTTTTATGTTATATATTAGTATGACAATTAATGTCATATATTGTGAGAAAAAGAATTAAAAAGAATTATAATATAATTTATTGCCATCTATGTAAGGTTTATTAAATTTATATTTTTGTATGTTTTATAATGATCGATAAATAATATAAAAGTATCTGAATTCATTAAAAAATGTAAAACCAAATATAATTGACAATATCAATTGACTCTATAAATTTCAAGTAGGTTATATTTTTAATATGTTTTTAAATGATAAATTAATTTTATCAATTCAATCAAATATAATTCACAAGATCAATTAACATTATAAGTCTTAACAAAGTTATATTTTTAATTTTTTTAAATAATGAATTAACCTTATCAATTCAATTATTGAATTATATAATAATATATATGAATTTTAAAGAATTTAAATTTTCATAGATATATAATATAATAATAATTTAATAAATACTTATATGTTAAATATCATATTATACATTAAAATAAGAGGTGCAATAAAAGATCAATTAATTTTTGAATTATATAAAATATTGCAAACTTTTTTGTTTTATAAAACTTTCTATTTCATGTTTAAATTGATATTAATCATGTTTTTAATCCCCATAAAATACACATTTTTTGCTTTTGCTTTTTTTTTTTTTTTGATGAAATAGTTTCTGTAATATAATATTTTTTTGTTTTGGTCTCTGACATTAGCTTGCTTCCATTAAGTGCTGATATGACTAACAAAAGGTTACGTCAACATGCCAGGTAAGGTTTTTTTTTTTTTTTTTTTTTTTTTTGTATTACCATAATGTTATAGTTGTGAAGTATCCATTAACTTTGTCAATAATTAATCTATGCCAAATACTATGAAGTCTAAGACTCGTTCCTTAATTACCTATATTCAACCATTGAACTTCGAATTACTATCCTAATGGATTACAAAAAAAATATGTTGGATGGTTCATCATCAATCCAATATAAATAAAAATGGTGATATAATCGAACTAATCTATTACATCTTCTATCTTATTTTATTTGTCATTTATGGTAATATACATATTTCAAAAAATGATTGATTATATCAACTTTTATGATAAAATAATATTATTTGACTAAAATATCTTATTATTGTAGTAGTGATTAGGTACAAAGATATCAACAAATAAGGATATTGTTTGAAAAAAAATATTTAATATTTTCTTGATATTTTAAGTGACAAATAAATTGAGACAAAAAAATATTTTAAAAATGACAAATAAAATGAGACAAAGAGAAATTTTTATTTTTATAATTGGATGGATTGATTAGATTTTTATATTGATGGAATAGATGATGTATAAGAGATAAATTCTTACATAAATCAACAAATTTATATAAAATATTATTTTTATGGATCAAATCGTTTAATATAACCACATATTTATGTGAAATATTGTAAAAATAGAATAGCAATATAAATATAATCAAATAGTTTTATTTTCATATATTCCAAAAGAATATATAATTAATGTTAATCTTGATGTATATTAAATTAAGTATAAAATAAATTTATTTGAATGTAAGATTTTATAAATATAATTTATTAGATATATAAAAACATTTAATCTAACGGTGTTTTATAAATTAATTATTTAATAAAAAATTATTGAATAACGTGAGAATAATTTTGATTAATTCATACTAGTATGAACTTATTCCTCCTCGTGTCTGTGTGTGAGAGAGAGACAGAGAACTAACATGTATAATTAAGAACGTGCTTAGCATTATTCTTCGTTTTGTAGTTCAGCTTGTTTTCTTGCTCTAGCCTTTGTTTATTTGCGCTGCTGAAAGTTCAAACTTCAACTTTTCAAACACCTTTCTCTCTTATTTCAATTCAAATCCACAGATCGATGGACAAATCAGTGAAGTTCACCCCTCACCAACGTTATATTGTAATCTATTATTTTAAGAAATCTCATCATAGATGGCTACTTCTGCTTTCTTTTTTAACCGTTGGATTGTGATCCATTGTCTTTGTTATCATATCATCTATTTTCTATTTGTCTTGTTACTCATAAGTATAATAGAAAAAATGAGAAACCAAATTGTACCTGGTTTTCCTTATAAGATTGAATTGTTAGGTTGTTATTTTCAGATTGAAATATATCAATCTCTTATAATGTATAAAATAGTGTCTTGGGCTTAATATGAGTTTTATATAAATTGTAAAACAGTTGGAGTATCCTTTACATTTCCTTTCTAATAAATTATTGTCTTGTCTCTTGTGAAAATATTTTACCTATTACAAATATTCTTATATGTCATATATGGATAAGGGTTTTTTAAAATGAAATTATCTTTTAAAAAAATAAAATAAAAACATATTCGTTCATATTTTAATTTATAATATCATGATATTAAGGTATTAAAATTTAAGGATGGATACCAACAAGGTCCAACATAGTTGATAGATAGTTAGGTTCCTTAAGCATGCTGATAGGAGTGAGAGAAACAAAACTCACTTTGGTGATCTCTACGCCTCAAAAAAATTTAGTCTCTCATGGATATGTTTTATTTTAAAAAAAAATTAATTTTCAAAAAAAATTTTAGCCAAACATATCTTACTCGTAATAGACCTAATTATGGAATTGACCATTGTCATGTGCATAAACAACAGCAATACAAATTATACATAAAGCACAAATCTATGGATGAAATTATTTTACCTACAACTCTAAAAAAAATTTGTGATTTAGATTAGTTATCATGTAAGTTTATAGTTTGATTCTCTAAACTAAGAAAGTCTATAAAGTAAACAAATTAAGAATGTATTCATTATTAATTATTAATTTGAATTTATAAACTAATTAACTCACTTAAACTATTATATTCATGCAAAAATTGCTTTATATTTATAAATACCAAAATATGTGTGTATCTTCATCTTTTAACAGAAAAGTATTTACTAAATACTAAATTGGTAAAGTTAAAAAGAGTTATAAAGAAAAAGAAAACTAAGTCAACATTATTAATAGAGTCTACGTTAAAGTTCATAATATTAAATAAACCATGCTTAAAATTAAATTAAATTTATTCAAATAAATTAATTCAAATTTAAATATTTTAACAAGTAAATTTTAAGTGTTTGATTTAATTCGTTTTATTTATTATTAATATATAATTATGTCAAATTTTAATAAAATTATCCAAAAACTTTTTCATTGATGCACTTGCTTTTCCTGGCGAGCGTTGCTGACTTGTATTCTTATACCCTTTCGTGTTTTGATGAGTAGTAGTTTGTTGGTCACTTTCGTCAGCCGCAAGGAAGAAATGTTGTGAAATAATAATATAGTTTTGAGTGGCGTTGGATGCATGACGCTACCAGAACTGAAGTATTTGCACCATCAAACTCAGAAAACATGCAGGAGTACACGTCATACTACACTACGGACCATTTGTTTTGACGAGATGTGTTACCTTTTTCTTTTTTTTTTAATCGAAAAATAGTTTAGGTGAGTTGGATCTTCATAATTCACTACATAGGTTTCGCAACTCAAAATATAATTACAAAATTATTTATAGATTCCCTATCAAACAAAATTTTCATATCGATAACGAGATTTAAACTCCAAGAAAGAAACTGTTGGACGTCGGGGAGAAAGACAAATTCCGCACACGAGTTCGACGCTATCTTCTACAAAGATTTTTGGGTCCAAGCCCAAGTCCAACGGCGTGCCTCACGTACTTTCTTTTTTTAATATTATTTTACAAATCCTGATTTCTTCTATGTATGGCTGATTTTGATAAATTAGGTGTGTTTGGTTGAATATTTTCTAAAAATTAATATTTTATTTTTATTAATTTTCTGAAAATTAAAAATAATTCCTTTCCAAAATTAATCAATTACTAAATAAACACTAAGGACTCATTTGGTAGCCAATATATGATAGGATAATATAAGATAACTATCATATCTTGTTGTAATCTGTTATTTATTGTGCTAGTAGGATATGATAATGTTATCCCATCATTTATCCTATCCTGTTGCTCCAGTGTATTTTTTATCCTAAGAGAAGAGCAGGGTTAGGAAGTCACAGGATAAACTCTCTCTCTTTATATATATATATATATATATATATATATATATATATATATATATATATATATATATATATATATATATAATATAGTAATATATATATTAATTTATATCTAATAATAATAATTTTGACATATAAATTTAAAGTATATTATTAATTAAAATATTAAAAATTAAATAATTATTATTCAAATATTTTTTAAATAAAATTATTTGAATAATAATTATAATTTTAAAAATCCTATATAATTTTAAGAAAAGTAACTATATAAATAAAAAATAATATTGTATAGTTTAGTTAAAATTGTAATTTTTTTGTAAAAAAATAAAAAAAATAAAGTAAAAGTTACTTTCAAAAAAGTATATGTAATTTTATGAAACAGTAATTTTGTCATTTGAACATAATTTATATTTTATCTTATCGTTATCTGGTTTGTTATTTAGTGTGCACCAAACTTTAGATAAGATTATAACTTATCCTGCTCTTATCTTATCTTGTTTTTATTCTGCTCTTATATCCTATCTCATTTTATTCTACCCTGACCATCAAATGAGTCCTAAGCATTTTGCCATTTGGTTAAATGTTCCAATTAACAAAAAAGTGTAACTTCGTTTTCTTTTAAAAACAAAATTAGAACAGCATTTAATTTTATGGTTGAATCCGTTACAATTATTATTGACTGGACTGCGTGTTTACCTCCAACAAGACTAACAAATAAAAATAATTTGTATTTGTGTTAAAGGCCAATGCTATACTTAAATTATAGTTAATTTTGGATTATACATGATCATCATATTTACAAGCTTTTTTTTATTATTATTAAAGTCAGTTTTTATCATTTTCTGTTAGATTCAATAATTCTAAATTACTAAAATATATTTAAGAGTTAAGATTATGTCATTTTATAAAAGAGAAGTCATTTTACATAAAAATTAGTTTTTTTTCTAAACTAAATATTATTAATCTTTGATTGTAAAATATTATTGACCTTAAAGACTTGGAAGTTAAAGAATACTATATAATATGGATAAATTATGAAACATAAGACCTTCACCTTCTGTAGATAGTCAGGTACGAATCAAATGTTTTCTGCTTTGTGTCTAGGTAGATTTTCATTAACTAAAACGGATTAAATGATTAATTAGTCTTTTAGCATTTAGTCCCCACGGTTTCGCAAGATTTTCTAGCACTAAGAGCATCTTTCCAGACAAAGCAAGGGATCATAATTCATACCAATAATTATTAAAGTCTTCACGACAAGGTTAGCAGACTTTACTTTCCCCCTTTCAAACCCATTCCAGATCTGGCTGGGGGCTTTGGTCACCGGAAGCCCATTCAAAACTTTCTTGTTTTAATATTTGCATGACCGGCCCTGTTATTTCCACCTAATTTTTCGTTTTTTTTTTTTTATCTCATATATTGTTTGTTATGTTTTTATTCCAAAAATACTCTTGACGAAAATGCATTTCTTTTGTACAAAATATACAATGGAAACGCGTTTCCATTATGTTAAGAGGGTGTGTCATCCATACACAACGAAAATGTATTTTCATTGTGTTAATTTTTTTTAAAAAATTAATTAAAATATTAATTATGATATAATTTATCCTTTTTAATATTAATCATATTAATTATGATATAGATTACCATTTTTAATTGAAATCAAATTAATTACGATACAATTTATCCTTTTTAATGGTAATCAAATTAATTATGATACAATTTTGTGTAATCATGTATCATAACATTTGAGCTATGTAATGAAGGAAAATATGTAGGAATCTAGATGGTGGAGGCCGTGATGGGTTGTCTAACCCTAGTCTTGGGGGTAGTATTTGGTTGCGAAACTCCAATGGCCCATGCTGATCCCATGGAGCTGGAGAGTACTAGCAAAATTAGGTAACTCTGACTAGTCACTGGGGGATATCATACTAGTTGAGGGTGCGAAAGTTGAAGGCATCGATACCGATGACGCTTCTTATGGACTAACACTTATTCCTAGTCTACTTTTTGACAAGTTTAAGTTGGTACCACATGAGCATGAGTAGAGATTTAGGAACATAGTATGCATATGTATCCTATTATAGCTTGATATGTTAGAGTGTGCTATGTTGTAATTATGTGAAGTCTATGTGCCTTTGTTCACGAGTGATTGATATAATGCGTGTATATGTGAAAACTAGGGATGGCAAATCGGGCCAGCCCGCCCTGTTTTGGCCTACCCTGCCTTTAGCCCACTTTTAAAAAATAGGTCGACTAATGTGGCCTGTCCGATTTAAGAGTGGGCTGACAAGCCAGCGGGCTGGCTAGCTAAAATTTAAAAAAATAAAAAAAGATTAAAAAAATGAGAATATTTTTAATGAAATTCCTACAAGCATCAAATAGATAAATACGTTTTTAATTATATGATTCTCATTTCAATAATTTACGTTAATTTTTATTATGAGTCACGCTTATGAAATCTTAATTTTAATTAGATAAGTTTACTAAGTATATCTATGTTACTATTTTTTTTCTTCTAAGATTTTCTCATAAACCATTAGCTCTAAACCTTGTATGTGTATCCTACTGTGTGTTGTTTTTGTTCAATTGCACGCTTAATTCTTGTTTCCTAAAAGAATTCCTAAATGTAATATTACATGTCAAATATAGGTTATTATTTTTTATTTAATTAAAAAAAAGTTTTGGCCCGATGGGCCGACCCGCCTTGCCCTACCATAGGCCTGCTTTTTGGCGGGCCAAAACAGGCTAGCGGGTTCATTATGCAGTCTCAGCCTGTCAAAAATGGTGGGCTAAACGTGTTGGCCCAACTGGCCAAGCCCGTTTTGCCACCCCTAGTGAAAACTATAATTGTGTCTTGTGATGTGAAATAAGAACATACGTTTGTAATTAGGAATATCTTTTGCTACCTTAAGGATATGTAATAGGCTAGACCCTAGGAGAGTGTTATGAGGGTTCTAGTTTGGCAATAACAGTTGTGAATAAGATAAAGAAAGGGTAAATTCCCACCTAGCGTAATAGAAAGGTATGAGACAAATAGGGAGAAATAAATTGGGAGTATTAAAGTAAGTGTTAAGGGAATGTCAAGAGTATTCTAGGATATCTTAACCCCTAGTGGACAACTTTAAATATCAAAAGGAAGAAAGGTAGAATCTAAATACGAATGGTTTAAACATTAAAGAGGGTTATGGTAAGAATGTTTTAGTAATAAGGATGAATTCCTAGGTTGAGAATGAGAGTAAACTAATATACCAGTTGTGAGAATGAGGGAAGAGTTAATAGGAGGTATTGACAAATAAAAGGCATAGATCCGACCTTAAGTATGGAGATTTGTCAAACACTAGGTAAGGGCAAAGCAATGAGAGATAAGTGATATAAGTTGTTTGGGTAAAAGAGTCTAACCTAACTATAGAGTCCTTAGAGCACTTACTGAAACATTATGTCTCACTTTTTTAAGTTTTCCCTTTTTTAGGATACATGTGAAGATGTGTGTAGATGGAGCTTAGAGTCATATACAAGAAGACGTAGCTTAGTTTACATTATTTACTTGTATTCCTCTTATGTTTTGTACAACACCTTTAGGTGATAGATGAATTGTATTAGGCATGTATGGTGTTTTATTATATTGTTCTTGTATAAAATCCAATTATATTATGAGTAGCTTCCACATGTTGTTTGTATGCTTTAAAGTTTTTCCATTCTTAGAAATTTAGGCTTAGTTAAGGTAATAACCCCCAGGGTGTTACAGATAATGCTTCCTCGAGGAAGCTCTCTTTATCTGCTAGTACAGATACAACGCTTCCTCAAGAAAGTGCTCTTTATCTGTTAGTACATGTACAATGCTTTCTTGAGAAAATGCTCTCTGTTCGCTAGTAATATACAACACTTTTTTAGAAGCACTCTATATGAATAGATAGCGTTCAAATAGAGTGTTTTATATGTACTTTCTAATGGCAAAATAAGCACTTTACATAGCAATTTTTGGCGTAATAAAGGATTTTGGTGTGAGGCCCACAATATTTTTTTCTTTCCTTTCTTGTTTTTTTGTGTATTAAAGGAAGCAAAGTTTTTTGATAAACGTGTTTTTTTCTTATCCCTTTTTTCCTTTCACCATTTTTAGCCCTTTTAAACAAAGGATTAGTTTTATCATATACGTACAATATAACATTTATTAAATTTCTAAAAGTCTAGAAATCCAAATTTAAATACATTTAATTGGCAAAAACTCCCTTGATAGATAGTTAACAAGAAGGGAGCAAGTCTTATGGCATCCTAATATTGTTATTAATTAAAATGAAATAAATAATTAAAGTACAACTTAATAAAAAGCATTTCCAAATAAACAAGAATAAATTACAACACAAAGAGGTCTCGAGAGAGGATTCAAATCTATTGTCCTTATTCGTGTCTCATTCCCTGTCCCACCCATCAAAATTTGACATCTCATTTAAAAGGACACAAGTGATTTGAATCCAATTCTCAAATTGCTCTTCATGTTATTCCTCTAACAGAGCACGTAGTGAAATAAAATCTATTTGTAATTGCTTATACTCTCGCAAGCTTCCTTAACTTCATCTCATTTTGTCAGAATTGAACTTCATTCTATGACATTGTCTTCCTTTGGTTCTCACAATTCCACTTCCACCACTAATTACAATGCCTTCGACATTAACACCACATTGGTTGACGAAGTAAAGCAAGAAGAAATAAGAGACCATGGTTAAAAACGATTAAGAAAAACTGGGTAAAGCATATATAATGTCATGATAGATATAAAATAGGACTTAGCCTATTGCAAAAATGATTGCAATGTCATCAATTGTTGTAGGGATATAATTTGGGTGGGCCCTCTCCCCCCCACCCTATATGTTTAGACCATCAACATCCCTAATGCTTGCGCCTCCTTCATTTGGTTATATGGCCCAATCTTTAGCTTGGTGATCCCAGCTCATTCTGGGGTATAACAGTGATCACTACACCTCTTGCTTCGGCTGTCGCCACCTTTTCATCTTTTGTTTAAAGGAAAATATTAAGGGAGGTTCACTAGAGTCTTTTACTTTAGGTGTGTTTCACTAGAAGTCCCTTCTCTAAAGATTGCTGCTTTGGGGATGTTACTTACCCAAAAATAGGTAAATGTAAGAGAGATGACACATCATATATAGTGATGGTCATCTCCTCAACTAAGAGGTGAAAAAAGTTGATATTCTTTTGCCACTGCTCAACAAAAGTAACAAGTGGCCCTTGCTAACCATGTGGCAGCATGTAGTTAGAAGGGGTTTTCCTCTATCGCCTTTATGTGCTTATTCTCTAATATGAAATCCTTCACCTTTTATCTATGACTGACCAACTTCAGCTCGTGACAATCCTCTCCCACCCACAAATATTTACTAACATGGTAAGCAAAGGACTTGAGCATAGATAGGTCTTAAGGATCTCCTAGAAAAGCTTCACTAGCAGGTTGTATTGTTTGGAATCTTGTGGAGGGATGTCATCAGCTTGCACAACTTCCAATGACAAAATAGGAAGTTGTTGTGCTGCCTTTTGTTTTTGAGTTGAAGTAATGCGTTGTGTGTGCCTAACACTAGCACCTCTTATACATGTCATCTGTAGGAATATGTAGATTTATCACAACATGCATCAATCAATGATCTCCAAGAAATAACATTTTGAAAACTAGTTTTTGGTAAACTACGAAAAAAAAAACAAAATTCAATGTCGAGAAGATTACGTCAGTGACAAGTTGAGTGGGAAACAAAGAGGGGACGATGAGAGGGAATGAAAGAAAGGAAAGAAAAGGTTGAGAAAGGAGAAGGGGTTTATCTAGAGAAGGAAAGGGAAAGGGAGAGGTTGAGAAGGGGTGTGTGAATGAGGAGTGAGTGGGAAGGAGGAGAAATTATTAGGTGGTCCTAGACCACCATGGTCCTTATTAATCTGCATATAATATGTTATCAAGTGTTATTAATTCTTTCTTGTGAATTGTAAAAGTTGAATATGTGTTATAAACACATTGACTGAGACTATAGACACTTGATAGTTTTAAACTACCTAATAATTTCTCGGGAAGAAGAGGGATTTTGAATTTTAAAAAGGAGAAAAAGACATTATTGGAATTTTAAAATTGATAATGAAAAAGGTTTGTGTTGAGAAAAAAAGGTGTAACCAATATTACGTTGGTTTAAGTGAAATTGAATTCAAATTTCTTAAGTAATGTTTTGGGTTCGAGTTTTGCAGATGAAAAAAATTAGTTGAGCGAGGAGACTCTACTAAAGATGGTCAGTTAAGTTTCCTGATAAAGATTAATCATTAGCAAAATTGGTAAAAGAAGATGTAAATAAAATGACTTCGTCCAAAATCATTCAAAGCCCATTTTCTTCCATGTGGCTCTAGCGCCTAGCGCCTTTTCAATTGCAACGTCGACGCTGACCAAGAATATTGCAGCTCGGCTTTAGATTGCTTGTGGTCGGTTCGGTAAGATTGCTTTTATAATTTCCTTTTTCTTTTGGGTCCATTGCGTTATTTCCCCAGCTGGGCCTATTCTTGGGCCCGTTTCCAGTTTGTTTAGTACTTGGATTATTATCCGTTGGACCCAAAAACAAAAAATTGCACTGTCAACTTTATAATAATTAAATCCATTCCAATCTATCACTGACAGTGTAGATCACTTAGTAAAGGATTATTTTAATTTAATCAGGAGTTTTAAGTTTCATTTTTTAAAAATACAATTGCATTAAAATTTAAAAGAAATTCGAATTATTCGAATGTTAAATGTAATATAATTATCCTAAATAAAGCAAAAATCTATTTCAATTTGGTCTCTCCAATAAGAAATAGATATATTTATTTTTCTTCACACAAAGAAAAAAGATATTGCTTTTTTTTTTTTGATATCTAAAAGATATTGCTATTTGTGTGAAGCAAATATGATGGTATATTGTTGTGATTAGAGTCTAATTGAAATGTAAGAACGCAATTCTTGTATATATAGTATATCGTTGTGAGGCTAAACTCGCCAACACTGTCACCATTAATTACTAAACGAAAGATGCTCCTAATAAATGGACCAACAAATATGCTCCCAATAAATATTTAATTACTTGGTTTAAATTGGTCGAAGTGCGGTTCATAATTAAATTATTGAAAATTTGTATGTTAATTTAGAATGTACATGTACTCATTAAAAAAAAAAAAAACTGGAATGTATATGCATTTTCAAAACGATAAAACTAAACTTAGATACAGTGAGACGTACATAGCATTATTAGTGCCGTTTTTTAGTTAAAATTCACATTTTATTTCCATAATTGTTATTAAAATAAAATGTTAATTTTTTGATTAAAGAATAGTATTAATAAGACTTGTAATATTGCATTTCAATTTTATTGTTTTTAAGATGTAAAAATAGCACATTCTTCATATACAAGTATATATTATATAATTTAAGTATAAAAGAAACTGTTTGAACACTGTTCACATGTGTTTGGCTTTTTGGTAAGAAAATCATATAATTAATTTTTATATAAAGAAAGAAGATTATTTTTAAATAAATAAAAATTTAAAGTTTATGATTGAAAGTTAACAATTATTTTTTATTTAACCTTTATTTTTATTTATCTTCAGCAATTAATTATTCTAGATAATTTTTTTTTTTTGTAATTTTTACAATAAAACAATTCTTCTGTACAATTTAAATGAAGTTGATTATTTTAATAGTATTTTTCATTTAACATATTTAAATATAAATTTATTTTCTTATAGTCAATTTTAACAATTATTGGAATAAGCTTTTTTCACATCAAATTTAACCACATACTTAGCGGTTTCACGAGAAGGTTGTGAAAAAGGAAAGTTATGTATAAAATATGAGACTGTTTGAATAAACTTATCTTTTCAATAACTAATAAGTACTCATTAGAAAAATAAAAATAAAAAATTAAACTTTCTTATAAATTAAAATCAATTTATGTATTTTAATTTATAAAAAAATTAGTCGAGAAATTTTTTAAACAAGATAAAGTATGTAAAAGAATTTTAATAAATAAAAAGAATTAATTCATTTTATCTCCTTATTTCGTTTTATTTTCTTCACTAAATTTGTTGCAAACTACATTTTTAATGTTCAATTCTTCGTCAGAGGACTGATCATTACTTGGTCCACTAATCCTCTCCGCTCTCCATATTCCTGTCCGCAGCTTAACAATGCAGAAAGCAAAAGCAACAAGTAAGGAGAACAAATGGATGGATTAAAGAAGCCAAAAGTGAACAAAAGCAAAAGAAGAGTATAAAAGCAGCACTTCAGCTATATTCCTTCTTTCCTCGAGACTCATAGCTATAGTTACCTGTCCACTCCTCGTTCAGAAACCATCTAGTGATCCAGAAAGCATGCTACGGTCTCTGTTGGGTTTGTTTCTCACCCCCAACAGCCCCATGCACACAATGTCACTACTAGTCATTCATCTCATTCTCTCGTCAATATTTCTCACCCTCACAAGCTCTCAATCCGGCGTCTGTAGATCTTCCTGCGGCGACATCCCCATCAAATACCCATTCGGCATCGAGGACGGATGCGGAAGCCCGTACTACAGACACATTTTCGCATGTTCCTCCTCGGGAAAGCTCGAACTCAGAACCCCTTCAGGGAGGTACCCGGTTCGCAACTTGAGCTATTCCGACCCGCACGTTGTGGTCACTGATCCGTTCATGTGGCGCTGCGAGGATGGCGAGACGTTTCGCCCCACGAGGCCCTTCAGCTTGGACACCGGCATGCACTTCAAGCTCTCCCCGCAGAACGAGTACATGTTCTTCAACTGCAGCGAAGACAGCGTGATCATTCAGCCCAAGCCCATGTTCTGCGAGCACTTCCCCCAGCACTGTGACTCCTCCTGTGACAGCGCTAGCTATCTCTGCAGGCACTTGCCGGGGTGCTCCTTTGCGCTGCCTCGCACTACTTGCTGCTCTTACTATCCGAAGGCCACCGAGTCTCTCAGGTTGATGCTCAAGTATTGTGCTAGTTATGCTAGCGTTTATTGGAGGAACGTGGGTGCTCCTATGCCTTATGATCAAGTCCCCGAATATGGTATCAGAGTTGATTTTGGTATCCCGGTTACCACGCGCTGCCTTCAGTGCCAGGATCCATTGAAAGGAGGCGGGACCTGTGGATTTGACACGCAGAACCAGAGCTTCATGTGTCTCTGTAAGGATGGAAATTCCACTACTCATTGTAAAGGTGTGCTCAAGTTCAATATATTCTCCTATTTAAGATTCATTAAACTAATCATTTGGCCTCTCCAGGTGAAGAAATTTTTACATGATCCAATACTACCACATGTCTTTGGTCCCAGCGAATTCATACGTGACATATCACTAAAATTTTCAATTTACGAAAAAGTGTTTATTTATACGTGACTCAGTTGTGTATCACCTGCAGATTATTTGGAACTAAAATAATTCCGAACCATGTAATAATTTCTCTTTTTAAGTGATAGTTGTTTTAAAAATTAGTCTCTGTATGAAAAAATATTAAGGTTTAGTCCTTATACACCCTTATTAGTAAACATTGTTATTATGTTTCTTCAGTTGTAGTCTCTAAAAAATTTAAGTTTTAATTCTTGTATGCTCTTACATGAACTGAAACTTAAGTTTTTTTTTTTCTCGTACAAATTACAAAAACTAATTCCTAAATGAGTGTAACTCGTGGATCAATTAATTAGTTTAACCTCTACATAGATGACTAATAAAAATGATGGCTTGGTCTTTAGCCCGCCCCCAATAATTTCAATTGGGAAGGTATGTAACGGGCTAGTGTTTGTTTGGCAGATTATGATATTGCAAGGCACAGTAGGAGTGTCCACGTAATCGCAGGTGAGAGAATTAAAATAACGTTCGTATCAACGTAAGTTTTTGAAGTGGATACTTAGGCTCATGTTTGTGGTTGTGTGTGTTGGAATTGTGACTGCAGGGACAGTTTCGGCCGTTTCTGTTGCGGGCGCGTTTGGAATTGGAGCTGCTGTTTGGTACTCGAAGAAAGTGAGAGCTAAAGCACCAGTCACGTGTGGAGTTCAAAGCAACGAAAATAGGCTATTCTGAAGACGACCAAATAATGTGATTATGTGAACCTTACATACACATCTTTCCTTTTGTTACTTTTTTATTGTGTTTATTTATTTATACGATAATTATACATAGTCATAGAGTTGCATCCCAATTTTTCCGAGTTTGATATTGTCTTCTTTATTAATTAATGTCGGGTTGTATTTTATGTATAGTTTATAGTTTATTAGAAAGGAAATACTCTGCTGGAGAATCATATCTTTAACTTTTTATTGGCAACAATCGTTAAGAAAGGAATCTGGCAAGTGTCATATTTCTGCAAAGCAGTTAATTGGTCTACTGTGATACATGCCTCAAAAACGGGGCTTTCGGAATCAACCAAAACATGAAAATTGAGAGAGAGGGAAAGATACAAATGCAAGACAAAACTAACATGCTTTACCAACAACACAACTCAGCAGGGGACCCGCATTGAGAGTTATTGCGGGCACCAGGGAAGCAGGTGCAGCAGTAAAAAATTGAGTAGGCGAATAATTTGGGGCACAACTTCCATACCCAGATGGAACAAAATAAGCACCATTTAGGAATGCATCCTTAGAAGACCTCCATTTCCAATTCTTCAATTTTCCCTTCATTTCCCTCTTGGTAACCTGTCATACAAGAAACCAGCTCATATGTATTACTATGTATTAATGGGGTGGGGTGTTTCATGTGACTCTGTTCCTTACCTGTTTTGTAGCAGGGTTATTCGGAGCTATGTAGTAGTTTCCTTCACTTAAAATGGTTGGGTTAGAACTGCCACCTATGGCATACATCTTCCACCCATCATATTTATTGTTCACTACATGGGCATAACCAAATCTTACCCTGCATGCTTACAAACAAGTTAATATATATACTTCTTTTCACCTATTCCATGAAAATTCAATCTATAAATACACTCTCACCTTGGCATCCTTTCAATTAGGCCACTAGCAAATCGGTTGAAGGCTATTGTTACCTTCATTATTTTATCTGCTGTGTATTCGTCGCTGTGTCCAAGTAGCATTACCTGCAGTGCAGGGACATAGCTCAATCAGGTGTCGTAGGTTCGTAGTGATGGTTACTCAATACATACATAAGAAAAAGATACTCCATATACAAATGAAAGGGATGATGGTATTGCAAGCTAGCTAGTTAGGAGGAATTAAGAACTTGTTCTGCTTACTTTGTCGTGCTGGGTAAAGTAATTGTTAGAAATGGTAATGGCAGTTGAGGCATGAATAACGTCAATCAAGCCATCAGCACAACGAGCCAAAAAGCAATGATCAATCCAAACATTTGAGGAGGCAAATATATTAATGCCATCCCCATCAGAGCCTTGACGATGGCCAACATGAGATGGGGTACTTCTTACAAGGCCAGCCTTGCTTGGTTTACAATCATGGATGCTAATGCCATGTATGATAACATGGCTAACACCTTGTATCGTAATGCAAGGCCCGTTTCCTATCTCCACTTTAGCACCTCTTCCATCAATGGTCTTGTAGCTATTCATGATGAGCTCATTCTTGAGCCTAATTACCATATCTTTGGCAAAAATGATCCAAAGGGGCTGTGTTTGGATTACACCATAACGAAGTGTGCCTGGTTTGGGGCTTACGGGGTCATCAGAGGGATCGGTGACTTTATATATTGATCCGTATTTGCCTCCAATGGCATCTTTGCCAAAGCCAATTGCACAATCAGCCAAGGCTTGGCGGTTTGATGCCCAATTTGTTTTGGCCCGCCAGCAAGAGTCTATCTTGTTTAGGACTACACTTTCTGTTGAATAGGCATTGATACGGCAATAGGCAAGGTGTAGTGTGATGCATGAAAGCAAGAGGAGTGAGGGAGAGGTGGCCATGCTTGTGATGAGGTTGAGGCAACATATGGAGTGAGTTCATTTAATAGATGTTCGATGAGGTTGTGCACACAATTTAGGGGCTTGACTTTTAATTTCTTTGGTTTTGTTAAATGTGCTAACAAAAAACGTGGATGCACGAGCTTTGCTTGTTTGACTTGCTAATATTACAATCTAAGTATACGAAAAATGTAAATACAAAGCCAATGTCGTGTATTTTAAATTTGAGTAAAACACTAAATTGATTTCTAAATTATAGTACCAAATTATTTAGTATTTGATTTTCACACATATTATTCAATTTAGTATCTTAATGATATTGCTAGTTTAATTTGATCCCTAACATTATAAAACCAATTAATTTAGTCCCTAAATTTGATAATATTATCAATTTGGTTTTTGAATTTGAAAAATATAATTCAATTAGGGACGAAATCGAGTGATGCACAACAAAGTTAGAGACTATATTCAGTAATATGCACCAAAGTGAAGGGCCAAAAGGACCGATAGTTATCAAAATTATTAGAAACTAAATTAGAGACCAAAATGATTGATATACAACAAAGTTAGGAACTAAATTCATTGATAGGCACCAAAGAGAAGGACCAAAAAGATTACAGATATCAAAGTTAGGGACTAAGTGCATGTTTGAATTTCAATTGGAAGAACTCAAAAATACTTTTATTTCTAAAGCAACAATTTCTTTATTCTTCATTTTTCTTTTGTTGATTCATCTTCATTCTTCATTTTGTATATTGGAATTTGAAAATGTGCATTGAAATTCTCATAAATATTTTTCTAACTTTTATCCAAATATAAACTAAATTGATAGATCCTTAATATTAATTAGGGACTAAAATGATTAATAGTTATTTATATTAAGAACTAAAACATTTTTTCTTCATAATTTCAGAAATTAAAATGATTGGCGTTTGTAGTTTCAACAACTAATTTCATGATTTAAGTTGTGTTTGTATTCACATTGCAGCACGTTGAATGTAAATCCACAATGAGACAAAGATTCCTGTTTAACGTGCTTTGAAAAGTGGAATTAACTTGAAACAAACACATACTTACTCTTTTAAATTTTATAATTATGACTAACGGACATGATAAGTACATTCCTCATTCATAATAATATTTTATAATTATGACTAATGTTTGGAAAATATAAATTTTTACTCTACAGATTACAAAAAGTAAATTTTAATTAGACTTAGCCAATTGTACAATTATATAAAATACTTTGTTATTTTTTTTTTTGACTTATTATCTAGCCCCCGATGTCTCAAAATTTTATTGAACATTCAATTAGTTTGATTTGAGTTGAGTAGAAATATTATGAGCAACAAAATATTTTCTAGAAAATTTTAATAGAATTACTTTCATGTAAATTGAATATGAAATAACTAATTAAGGTAAAATAATCTCATATTAGTTGATCTATATGATTAATGATTACATTATTTAGTATTGTCAAAGTAGGTTGATTGGTCAATCCATGGTTAAGTTACTAAAATAGAATGTGGGGTGGTTGATCTAAATGCTTTTTCTCAATAACTTTTTTAACTTTTAGTTACTCAAAATTAATCCTTAGAATTGACATTAATAATTTTATTTTTTAAAAAATAGGCAGGGATGACTAAATCACTTTTATGATTGGTTAGCGAGGCAATATGGAGTGGAGAATAATAAAAATCAAGTTTGGGTTGAGATTTTTTTTTGGTGTACATGGGTTGAGACTTTTAAAGATTTAAAATTAAAAAATAAATAAAATTAGCCAATAGGTCAATCCTTCCTCCTGCAAACTAAAGATTACATGAGGTGAGTTTTTTTTTTTTTTATTATTGAAGAAATATAAGGCGAATTATAGAAACTAGTGAGTTATAAATTATATGGAAATGATATTTGATTGAACATCTCAATTTTTCAAACACCTAATCAACATCCTTCATTTTTTTTTTCTATCTCTCTCTACCTATCATATCATATTATCTATCATACTTTTATTTTTCTATCTTTATCTCTCTCTTACTAAGTGTCTAATAACACTTTGGGTGTCCAAAAATCATTTTTGTAAATTATAACGTGAAACCTAACTAAAATTAACAAGTTAAAAAATCACTTTGGTGATCAGACACTCTATCATTATTTTGTGAAGATAGTTCAGAATATATTCAAGTCACAAAGTCTCGTTACTAAATCTAATCATATATATATAATTCCTTTTTTGTTCAAATGTTAAGTTGCAGGTAGGATAAATCATAACAATATTGTAATTGTTATATATATGCTTCTGTAAGATTAATGCTTTCAAACTTATTTCTATTCTCGAGAGAATATTAAACCTTTATCCTGTGTTTGGATGAGTAAATTTAAAATTTCAAAGAATTTAAAATTTTAGAAAATTAATTTTTCTTCAATTGAATTCCCTTCATTTCTAAATATTTTTGTTTGGTTAGAGTATTTAAATTTATTAATTCTTTAAATTTTTTTGTTTGGATAGTTATCTATATGCATATATGTAAAGAAACAAGAATTTCTTTTGTTTGCGTCACTCTCAAAGCCTCCTCAATTAGAGATTCCCCCTATCATCTACCTAGCCTCATCATCCATCCAACTCCAAATTAAGCAACAATAAACTACTCAAAGAAGTAAATAATAAAAGAAAAATCAAAAAACACAAATTAGAAAAACAAAAATTAGAGTGTGAGAGAGATCAGAGGGCAGAAAAAAGAGAGAGAAAAGTGAAAGAAAGAGTGAGAGGAGTTCACTAGAGAACTACCCCATTGATGTATATAGCCATCCTCCACCCTTGTGAGTAACGGTTTTTGCCGATGTGAGCAATGGTTTTTGCCATTGCACGCGATTGTTTCCCCTCTGATCCGTGTCTCACCACCTATCACCACTACTAATGATCTGTCCAATATCATGGCTTGGCTCTTTACCTTTGCTTTGGTTAAGCCTCTTGTAGATCGGAGTTCGAACTACAAATTGAGAGTAGGAGTCGAGAAAATGAAAACAAGTGTACCAACATGAGAGAGTTTGAATGTGTATGTGTAAAGGAGTTCATATTTCTTAATTTTAAGGTGTTATTTTGAATTCTTGAAATTACAGATCTCGATAGGGGGAGAGTTGTTTTGATTAAGCTGGTCTTGTTGTCTCTACTGATTTACTTTCTTTCTTTTTTCAAGGCTTTAAAAGGTATCATCTCTCTTCTTGAATCTTTGTTTAAAAAATTCTTGTTGGATAGGGGGAAGGGCCGAAGAAAATTCACTGGGTTACCTGGGGAAAGGTATATAGAGGTAAGGAAGATAGGGGGTTAGGGGTAAAGAATCTAAGGGCTTTTAACTTAGCATTACTAGGAAAATAGAGGTGGCATATGAAGAGGGAGAGATATTCCCTATGGCACATGATGCTTGAGTATAAGTATCATAGGGATGAGGGAAGCTGGGAAGAAAAGGGTAGGATATGCTTTAGATGATGGTTAGACATAAATTCTTTGGAAGAGGAAAAGTTATGTGAGAAGTTCCAACAGTTATACAATATTGTAGGAGAGAAGCAAGCGTTGGTGGCTGAGTTAGGTGAATGGAAGGAAAGAACATGGGTGTGGAAGTGGGGTTGGAGAAAGGCTTTGTTTGAGTGGGAAAAGGAATTATTGGTAGATCTTGAGGCTATATTGGTAAGGAGTGACTTGAGAAAAGGGGTGGAAGATAGGTGGGAATGGAAGGTGGACAAATCTGGGTGTTATTTTTTGAAATTCGCATATCAAGAAATTATGTCCAAAAACAGGGAAGAGCTAGGTGAGTTCTATAGAAAGTTGTGGGTAAAATGTTTACCACCAAAGGTACAATTGTTTGTGTGGAAGTTGTCGTTGAATCATATACTGTCTCTACAAAACCTGGCACAAAGAAATGTTATTGACTATAATGATGGACTGTGTAAAGGATGCAAAAAAGCAGTAGAAAATGCAACACACTTATTTTTTGAGTGTCAAGCATCAGTTGGAGTATGGAATGAGTGCTTGAGTTGGTGGGGTATTAGCTCGGTTTTACATCATGAGGTGCAAGTGAATTTCTTATAGTTTGCTGGCTTGTTTGAGTGTAAAGGGAATAGTAAGATGTATTGGCTATCAGTGTGGTTTGCGATAGTCTGCTCAATATGGGTGGCTAGGAACTCACTAGTTTTTACATTAAAGCCTATAGATAAGGAGCAACTTATAGAAAGGATCAAGATCCTATCTTGACGGTGGAATAATACAAAGGGAGGTATGAGCTACCCTTTCTCTGGCTAGATAATGAACTCGAGAACATGTACATAGGTATCAAATAAAGTTACTTGATGTGGCAGGGGAAGAGGAGTGAGGTGAGATGAAGGGTTGGGGATGTTTTGGGGCTGTGGTAAGAACTTGCAGGAACGAGTGTTATGCTTATTGTAGGATGTTCTTACAAATTGGGTGTGGGAGGAGATGCACTACATGGGAAAAAAGGTGGGTACTAGTAAAGAAAAGTGGTGGGTAAGGAAGAAAGAAGGTTTGAGTTAGAAAGGCTTGAACGAGATGCGCGCAGGGGTGAAAGGAAGAAGGGGTACGAGTCTTGTGGGAGTACCTTGAGGGTGCAAAGACGTAAGGGTAGGAGGGGGGAACTATGCGAAATGAGATTATCATCGGCTCTGGGTCAAATGTGCATAATAGTAAGAGAAGGGACTTGAAAAAAAGGCCCTGAGTGGTTGGCAGGTTGTGCTTAATGGGGCTGTGTTGGACGCACGAGGGGGACTGAGGAAGAGAGAAGATATGACTGTGGTGGAATGGTATGTATGTCATGGTGGGATTTTCTATGATTTTATGGATTACGTATGGAAGCCAATTGGATGCACAAAAGGTGGCATAGTGGAATCAAGTAATGTGGCAGTGGTCTAAAGCATAGTAGTTAATCGCGGATAGCGGCAAGTAGCGCCCTCCCCTGAAAACGCTATAGCAGGATAACGGATAGCGGGATGACCGCTATTTTGATCCCTAAGTACATTTATATTACACAATGTATCTAATATATATATATATATATATATATATATATATATATATATATATATATATATATATATATATATGCTGAAAAATAAAGAAAAAACACCAAATATAAAACATAATCTGATTATTGCTTATAAGTTGCATAACCAAAACAGCAACCAGCATGTCATATTGTCAATTACATTAAAGGAAATCATCAAATCAAATAAAAAAAAGTTTAAGCCTTTAAGGCTTAAAAGCTAAGAACAACTACTAACCATTACAATCATTCAAATATCATCATCATCCTCAGCTGTAATGTTTGGCATCACATCCTTAATCTCATCTTCATCACTTTCATCACTTTTGTAGATTTTTCCCTCTTATTCACTTTCACTACCAGCTTCCTCTTCTTCCTCCTCTTCCTCTTCTTCTTGCACTAGTGCTTCCTTTCTTCCCAAAGGCCTAGAAATAGAAGCTGCACTTGCCTTCTTAGCTCTTGCATGCTGCCTAGTATAGGTAATAGGCTCCCCAGCCTCAGTTACAGCTGCCACAACTCCCCAAGTTAGATCATCAAACACCAACTCATCTTCTTGGACAACCTTTTCATCTACATTGGCCATTCCTCCTAATATCCATTCATTACTTTCATCAACCTCATTCAATATAATTAGATCCATCACATCATGGCAATCAAAACGCTCCTTAAGTGATTGGTTATATTTTATATTAACCAAATCCTACAACCTTTGATGCTCAAGCCTACTTCTCTTTTTAGAATGAACCTATTTTCTTAAAAAAAAAATGTTAGTTTCACATTCTTACATGAAACTTTTTAAAATGAAAGTAATTTCAAAAATTACTTACATGCTCAAAGATGCTCCAGTTCCTTTCACATCCTAAAGAACTACAGGTTAAGCTCAACACTTTAATGGCAACTTTATGTAAATATGAAGTATATGGTCCATAGTTCTTCCACCATTCAGCTGCAATGCAACAACTCATTAGCATTGGCAACATTTACAAAATTTTGTAATGATCATTTAAAATTATAAAATGATCTTTTACTTACCAAGAGCTCAGGAATATCTTTGTCTTATAGTCACCTTCAAACCAAAGAGGCCTCCAGTTCTTCTATAAATAGGTAGCTCATTGTTTGCCTTATCTTCATCCTCCTTATTTGTAGATAGCCTTTCAATGCATTTATGCAACCCCTCCATCGCTTCTGGATCATTTTCAAGTATTGGATTGCCATAAAAGTATTGAGGATTGAGATAATGACCTGCTACATACAATAGGTGATAGAGTTGGCACTCCCATCTTCTATCAATTATATCTCCTTATACTTCTCTTACTTTCCTTGAAATGCATTTTGGATAGCTTTTTTGGCCCTATCCATAGCCTTATATATATAGCCCATTGTAGGTTTTTTCTCTTCATCAACTAGCCTGAGAACTTGTACAAGAGGTCCTATTACCTTAAGAGTGTAAATCACATCAGCCCAAAAAGTAGGCATGCGCACTTTGTCAGTTGCCCTTTTTCCTTCACTTTCCTTGGTTGCTTTTGACTTTAACCAATCATTGGATGTGAACATCTTTCTAAGGTTGTTTTTTTGATTATGCAACCTTTGCAATGTGAGGAAGGTTGTGGCAAACCTCACCACCCCATATCTAACCAATTCAGTTTTGTCGGTGAACCTTCTCATGGTATTCAATGCCAAAAAGTGGTTGTAAATGAAGCCCACAAGACTAATCCCCCTTTGTATAGTCTTCTTGATTCTTGCTATATTTCCAATGTCTTCTAGCATTAAGTCAATACAATGGGCAGCACATGGGGTCCAAAATAAATGTGGTTTCTTGGCTTGTAACAATTTACCTAAAACCAAATTTCACAAACTAAGATGAGTAAAAAAAATTAACAAGTGAGAATCAAAATCATCTAGTAATAACCTAGATTCTTACCGGCCAAAACATAGTTGCTTCAATTGTCAGTGACCACTAACACAACTTTGCTCTCTCCAACCTCTTCAACAAATTTATCCAACAACTTAAACAATTTTTCTTTGGTCTTCATATAAGAGGATGCATCAACACTCTTGACAAACATAGAACCAATTGGACAATTTACAAGGAAGTTGATCAACGTTCTATTCTTCTTATCGGTCCATGCATCCGACATAATTATGCAACCAAAATTTTCTCTTTCAACCTCATGATTTTTCATCAAATCTTTCTTGTAGTCCAACTCTTTCTTTAGAAGAGGAATTCTACACTCGTGGTAGGATGGGACCTTTAAATGTGGGCCATAATTTCCAATTGCTTCAATCATTAGCTTGAAACTTTTTGACTGCACAACGTTAAAAGGAATGTTGTTTCTAACAAGAAAACGCTCTATATATTGTACGGTCCTTGCTATTGCCTTTTTTTTACAAGCATTGTTGATGCTTGTTTGCCTCTTGTTATTGCCTAATTTAATAGTATCTTTTGGATTTCTGAACAGCAGTAAATCAATGTGACCTTTTACATTTTTCCCTTTCTTGGTAGTGGAAGCAAGGTCAGTTGAGGTTGCACTTGATGTTGTTGCTGTAGTTGTAGGCCCTTTTCCAGTTAGAATTGTGTGGATTTCTTCTACCTCTTCCTCCTCCTCATCTTTCTCTTGAATTTCAATCAAATATGCATCCTTATCAATTTTCTTCTTCACATATGCTTCCTTGAGCAATGCTCTAACATTAGATGGAGCCTTGGTACAACTATCAATGTCTCCCTTCAATCCCATCTGGTGTCTTTTTTGCTCGGGTAATACCACCAGTGGTGGTTTTTAAAGAAAAATCACAAGTTACTGTCTTCTTATTATTGATATCTCGAAGGCTATTCCACTGCCAAGTCAAGTCAAGGTTATTTCCAGTAGGCTTCACCAATGCACAGGAAGAGGCTAATGGTGGCTGAACAGGTTCAGAGGCTGATTGAACAGGTTGAGATGAAGCCATTATGGCTGAACAGAGAATAAAGAAGAAGGAAATATGTAGATTTGAACACGCTGGAAGCGTTGCTGGAAGTTGTAGACTTTGTCAAAAATTGAAGATGTTGTTGGAAGCTGCAACTCTGCCACCACAAAGCTAATTGACAGTAATAGGCCTTGCGGGAAGTAGCGCTTGTCGCCATAAATTGTAGAGTTGCCAAAAAGGGGAGCTGGCAATGTCGACGTATATGCAGGATAGGAAGCTCGAAGTCGAAGGGAGCGAGAGGGAGTGACTAGAAGTGAAAATGTGAAAGGTGAAAATAGAAATGTAGGTCTGAAGGTTAAAAATAAAGACCCGCAATTTACCCATTTACCCTTTAAAAAAGATCCCAAAACGAGACCGTTTCTTTTAGGGTTTTCTTGGCCCTCTTTATCAAAAATGGCAGCAGCAATTTCAGGCGCCTCTTTTTCGGCCCTCATCGTCAAAGTTGGGAGCGGCGATTTCATGCCGTTTTGGCTGCGATTTCATGTGGTTCTGGTTGCTTTTTGCGGCACGACAATCGCGACAATGAGGTGTGATGTGATGCACTCTGTAGAAGAGGGGGGGGGGGGGTTTGGGTCCACGACGCTCTGCAACACCGTGATAGCGGCGCAAACGTGTGCAAGTCACTACTATGGTATGAAGTGGGGACTGGCGCAACCAATAAAGCCTACACACATAAGGGGAGTGTTTCATGTTGGGTGTCCATCAAGGCCATAAGGTTAAAGGTGGGTAAGCTGCAACTCGAGCATGACAGTATTTTGGGTAAAAGTAATGGGATAGGGACCACGATTGGGAAGATACAAATGTAATAGTCTCAGATTTAGATGTATGGGACATGGGGTATTATGTAACTGGGGGTGATCTAGAGCTGGGCTCCCTTGTTCTGAGTGGGGTATGTGTACCTCATAAACTTTGTTCTTTGATCTTGCACCCAGCACATTTTGTGCTTGGTGTATCTTTCTTATATAAAATTTCTTTTGCTTATTAAAAAACGTTTTAAAAAAAATACTCCATAAAATTCTTGCACTTTAAAAATTCCAAATATTTGATAGTCAAACAAAGCATTTTATGTTGATATATTTTAATTACCCCCTTAAAATAAATTACCTCAAATTATTCTATCCAAACATACGGTTAGATCAGAAAATTTTCTTCGTCAGTCTCTTGTTTTTACTTTTTGAGATTACAGGACTCCTTCAACCGACTAGATATTATATATTATATTGAACAAAGGAAATTACTAATTGTTACGAATTTGTTAGCGACGAAATCTGAATATCAATACAAACTCGTGATTTTCGTCCATTTCTAACTATATTTTATTTTTTAATTTATAATTAAACCAATTACATAAAGACATCTGTTTCGTATGAGAATTCACGGTAAAACTTTTCTACCATATAGCACTGCAGTTGAACAAAACCCATAAAACCTTTACCCAATTTAATAAAAAATATTTAATTTTTTGGCAGGCCTAAATTTTAATTAAAAGAAAATTAACAACTTGAAAAGAGAATATTACTTTTTGAGTTTAATGGCTATGCATTATCAATGTAAAAACTTTTACACCATCAATCAATCAAAAATTACTATAATTATTATAAAAGTCAACAAACTTATTATATATAGTGATTTGTAATTGAATAATAATGTAAAATCATTTTATACTGTCGGTGCATAGCCTATTTTTTTTTACTTTTTTTTTTATCATTTAACACTTTTTAATTAAAGAAATGAGGAGAGAGAGAAAAAAGAACGAAGATAAATAATTTCAATTCATGGTTGATACATTAAAACCATACACGCGAACAAGAAAGTTATGATTACATAATTATTATAATAGGGGTGTTTAAAAAAATATTTAAACTTATCGAAATGACTTATAATTTTTTATATTAATTTATAATTTAATTAAAATTTATAGAAAAATTTATTAAAATATTTTTATCTTAATTTATTTTAATAATTTTTATAACAAAACTTGTAAATAAATTTTTATTTAATAAAATTTATTAAATTACTGTTTAATTAAGTTATTTATCTACCCGCGTTCTAAAATCGATTTAGGACTAATGGTTTCAATATTACAGCTAATTTCGGGAAAAATTGTCTCGTTTATTTGAAAACAGGAAAAATATTTCCACGAGTTATTAGTTTATTATTGTTATATTATACTTGTTGTATTCAAACTTTATTAATATATACTGCTAATAAATTGGTGAAAATTATGCCACGTCATTATAAAACTATTTAGATGCACTTACAATGTTAGTTTGTTGGTAACACGTCCAGAACTATAGATGTCTCATCTTTTTTGGGAATTAATTTGAGAAAAGTAGGATGTTGATTAGTAAACTGATTCGGAATATATTCAGAAAATACAAAAATGTGTTGGAAGAGATTAAACAAAAGGAAGATGCACTCTGCTGGGTATGCAACGATATTTCACTTTCTGCCATATATAAAAATGACCGTGAAAATAGGTTGCATAGAATTCTTTTCGCACACATAACATTCGGTACATGCATGCCTTCTGATGGAGATGCCAAATTGGGGCTTCATGACACAAAATCTTAAAAAAGAAGAAGAAGAGAGAATTATAAAGAAAGAGATGAAAATGTTGGACCGACTTAACAAGCTTTGTCAACAACACAATTCAGTGGCCCTGCATTGAGAGTTAATAAGGGCACCATGGATGCCTCGGCCGCAATAAAAGTCTGAGCAGGTGAATATATTGGGGTGCAACTTCCATACCCAGATGGCACAAAATAAGCACCATTCAAGAATTCATCCCGAAAACTCCTCCATTTCCAATTATTCCACTTTTCACTAGTTTCCCTCTTGGTAACCTGTCATCAACGAATTAACCATCCTCAGTGTCAGTGTATTCATAAGCTGAAAATCCTTAATCTGTAACTTATGACAATCTACGACCTTGTGCCCTTTACTTAATTTTAATCCCTTTCTTACTTGTTTTGCAGCAGAATCGTTTGAAGCCATAAAATAGTTCCCTTCACTAAAAATGGTAGGGTCGGCACTGCCACCAATGGCATACATAAGCCACTCGTCATACCGGTTGTTGACCACATGGGCATAACCAAATCTTACCCTGCATGTCATCAACCAAATAAGTAAATTTGAAAATTACGTGATGAATCTTTAAAATGGAAAAAACTCGTTGTCTTTCAAACCACTCTTACCTTGGCATTCTTTCTACTAAGCCACTGCCAAAGCGGTTGAAAGCTACTGTTACTCTCATTATTCTATCCGCACTGTATTCATCGCTGTGTCCTAGCAGTATCACCTGCAAGGAGTGCATTTAGCCTAATCAGAAGACCATTTTAAAGCAAATGATCCTTAATATGTTGGTTTTGGGATGGTGAGCAAATTAATTTGACCAGATCAGAATAGTGGTTAGTCAAGGGACTCAGTATGTCTTTTGTAGGCGCTACATGTAGGCATATAAAATCAAACTTTGCCCCTTGTAAAAATTATTAGGAGGTTTTGAACTCCTATGATCTCCATTAATTTTTACATCTAATTAAGTATTTTTAATTCTTTATGGTAAATTGTAAAAGCTAAATGTGTTATATAAATAATAGCTGAGATCATAGATATTTGATGGTCATAGACTATCTAATAATTTCTTCCCAGCAATTGAGAGAGAAGTCAATATTTCCTGCACACACAAAAAATAAAAAAGAAAGTCTTATATCCAAGTTGCTAGTCATTAGATTTGCTCTCGTATACATGGACACCTACATAGTACATAAACTCAATTAATGCTTTTCATTTCTCTTTCAAAAAAATAATTTTTGAACACTCAAAAACCTATTTGACACTAATGAGAGAGAGAAAAATATATGTATGATGGATGATATAATGTGCTAGGCTAGGAAAAGAGATAAAGAAAAATGATGAATCTTAATTAGGTATTCAAAAAAGTGAGGTATTCAAAAATCATTATTCTTTTTCTTTATCTCATTTTTCTAATTACATTATATCACTTATCACATCTACACTTCTCATTCTTCTATCCATTTCTTTTTTCTGGATGTAGATTGGCACATGAGTGTCCATGAATACTTTTGCTCATTTATATAGACTTTTTATCTAGAAATAAAATTATCAATATAGATATTGTAAGTCTATATTAATAAAATAATACATCAATAGACAATTTAATTAATATAAGAAATTAATATATAACATCAAGGAATCAAACTATTAATCTGATATATCTCATATTATTAGTATAGATTTACAATATTTATTAATTTTTATTAGAAAAAAAAATCATGGCAACGGGAGAAGCAAATTTGCTCCCACTGTATAGCATATAGAAAAAAATGATATATATTATTATGAAAAGAAAGGTTAAAAAAGAGAGAAGCCTTTTTTTTTTTTTTTATTGCTTACTTTGTCGTGCTGGGTGAAGTAATTGTTAGAGATGGTGACAGCAGTTGAGGCATGAATAACATCAATGAGACCATCGGTGCAACGAGCCAAAAAGCAATGGTCAATCCAGACATTGGAGGAGGCAAATATGCTGATGGCATCTCCATCAGAGCCTTCACGATACCCAACATGTTCAGGAGTGCTCCTCACCATGGCAGCCTGGCCCGGTTTACAATCATGAATGCTAATTCCATGCATGATGACATGGCCAACACCTTGAATTGTAATGCAAGGCCCATTTGCAATCTCCACGTTAGCTCCTCTCCCATCAATGGTCTTGTAGCTATTCACCATAAGCTCATTCTTGAGCGTGATAACCATGTCGTTGGCGAAAGTTATCCAAAGGGGCTGTGTTTGGATTGCACCATAACGGAGTGTGCCTGGTTTTGGGTTCACAGGGTCATCAGAGGGATCGGTGACTTCATATATATCACCAAACTTTCCTCCTATGGCATCTTTGCCAAAGCCAATTGCACAATCAGCCAAGGATTGGCGGTTAGAAGCCCAATCTGTTTTGGCTCGCCAACATGAGTCTATTGTGTTCATGACAACATTCTCAGGACTCTTGGGGATGTAGCTTGAGATTGGGGAGAGGGCGTTGAACTCCTTTGTTGAATCTCTATTCGGTGCTGAAGCTAAGGTGGGAACTAGAAAGCACGAGAGCACTAGGAGAGTGGTTAAAGTGGCCATGGCTTGAGGATTTGACTCAGCAAATTAAATGGCTGAAGGAGTTATTCATATAGATGCCAAATAATATATAGACGAGTACTAAACAAGGTGGTGCACACGATTAATCGACGAAGGGTACGCTGTGAAACTGTTTCAGAGTTACTCGTCGAGAGTTAATCGGTGTGCTTTGCCCAACAAAGACGTGGGTCGGTTGACTAGATGATTGTGATCTATGTATCAAGAAAATATAAAAGTTAGTAGAGGTCAATCTTGAACCAAACATGCTCACCATACACACAATAAATAAACAAGATATATCCTTGACAGATTAACATATCTTTTCTTGGGACAACATCCAAGAAAATTTTAATTAGGCTTAGAACTTAGTAACGACATTTCAAATAACTTTTTAAAACGAATAATTTTATCTATGTGATATATTGTGATGATCATGTATATATAATTTTACATAATTTAGATATTGTAAATATGTAATCAAATAATAACTATTTAATTGTATTTTAAATAACATATTATACCTTAGAACAAAGTAAGGCAATGGAATATTATTATTTTTAATTGTGTAAAATTTTGTAAATTTGATGTAATTTATGAGAAATTTAAATTAAATGTTGGATTGATAAAATTTACTTTTAATAAAAGTTACTGTATGTATTATTAATTTTATTAAGTTTTAACACTAGATGATCTTGTTCTCCTTTTCTTGTTAAATAATAAATATAATTCCCACAATTTTTTCTTGATTTCTTCTTAAATGATTTATTTGGTTTTATGTTTTATCTCTCTGTATTTTAAAGCAGTTTAATTTTAATTTTGTGAAAGTCTTGAAATCATTTTTATTAATATTTCAAATAGGCATGTGATTCTATAGATGTTAAACTAAGTGAATTTACTTAAAAAACACCAAAAAAATTGAGCACGGGATATTGTAAAAAGAAAATTATTAGAAGAATGAGATTGTTAAGTTGAATTGTAAATAAACTATTTTAATTTGAATTTGGATATTGTTCATCTAAAGTAATCAAGCATGTAAAGTGAAAAAGTAAAAGTGTATTTATCATTAATTTAAAGTGAATAAGTTTACGAGATAATTTAATTTAAATCAATGATTAAGATAATTTACTTTATTAGGTGATCGTTGATTTTTTTTGTAAAATAGATTAGAGTAAAATTTGAATATAATATTTCTTTACTTTTTGGACTGTCCGACCATATAAGCCAATCAAGATACAAAGTAAAGGCTGAGTCTTAGGAGATGGTTGAGACAGTCAACCATTATACCATGGACCATTTGAGTGGGCTGGCAAAACCCACAAATGCAAAGGAACTAGGCCCAATATTAGGATTCTAGAGCTTTTCTAACATGTGAGTAGGGCCTGATACACACACGCACACACACATGTAGGAGAAGTGCAGGAGGCACACACGTAGGAGCAACGCAATATGTACCACCCCTCTAACACATAGCAAGAAACAATTATGAGAATGTGATACCTTGACTATCACACCTAGGTCACACATAATAGGGTTTGCGGAGGTCTCTTGAGTTTTTTTGGCTCTAGGGGTCCTTGAAGTGTGTTCTCTAGCATGAATAACTTTCATTTCCTTTACAAGATAATTTACAATATAAATAGAGAGATGTCACGAATTTTATTTGATTAGATACATTTATTAAATATCCATTGAAATTTAACATAAAAGTGCATGTAAATTGAATCCATTTCATTTATCCATGATTTTTAAACATTAGTTTATAATTTTTTAATAAAATAAATTAAATAATTTTAATAGTAAGATCTCTTCTAATAAAAGTCGTTGGAAACGATGTGAACCCAAAATTATTGGATATAACACTTGATTCGTTTAGTTATCCGCAAGCCTAAAATTATAATGTCACAATTCATGACTCAAGAAATTAATTTATTGTGATGTTTTGTGGTTGACAGAAACGGAGAAGTGACACAATGGAGTGTGGTGTTGGCAGTTCAAACGAAGAAGAGACTTTAGGGATCAGAATGAGTAGGGTCCGGTACTATAGTATTTGTTCTTATACCTGTGTTTTAAAAAAAAAAAAAATACTCACATTCAGCCTTATATTTGCGCGGATAACAATTTTAATCCTCATTTCCATATTCGTTGGGTAGCTGTATACCCCTACTTGCACATGTTACCTGCACTTTACTTAAGTGCTAGCTAGAACCTTTGAGGCCTTAATCGAAATTATATTCAAAATTTAATTTTATATAATTTGTCAAATTTTATTTTATCAACTATGAAATTATTGATCAAAGTTTTATAATTAAGTATTTCTAACATTATACTATCAATATATAAAAAGTCAAATTCATTCAATCTATCCTTTAACATAGTTTTTTTTTTAAGTAATCCTTTAACATAGTTAATATCAACTAAAGTTTAAATAATTCTAATTTCAAAAAAAACTACATTCAACATTGACAATAATTACAAGTATTTTCAATAATATTTTAGGAACAATGCATGCAATTAATTTTTTTTGATGTTTTGATGTAATTTAATATTTTTAGTGGAGTTTAAATTATTTTTAGAATTTAATTTATATGCAATGTCAGTTCAAAACTTTTTTATGCTTCTAATAAAATTATTTTATTACATCATCCTATTCATTAATATAATGCCATGATATGGTGAATTCCTATTGGATACATATGTAAAAATGTTTTACATTAATAATGCATATAAATTAAAGTCTTATTTTTGTTTGTACTTCATTACTTCTTGCAATATCTTTATTTTTAAAAATAAATTAAGATCGTTAATATAATAGCTACTAGAACTTATATATATATATATATATATATATATATATATATATATATATATATATATATATATGAGAGAGATATTTTAATATATACATGCATACATACATACTTACACACACCCCCACATATAGGGTCAGGATTTGTTGATACTAAGTGTCAAAATTACACCTTCAATAGCTTTTTGTAGAATACAAATTTAACCAATCTAACCATTGAATTATGTGATATTATGTTCATGAACATGTATATCAAATTTCACATCATTTGGACTTTTCTAGATATGTCACCTAACATTGAATATTTACATATATTTTAATTTTTTATTATACATTCAAATAAAGTAATGCGATAAATTATTGAATAATTTTGGAATTGTGTGAAATTTTGTATACTTAATCTAATTAATAAGAACATCAAATTCAACAGTTAGATTGATTAAATTTGTATTTTACAAAAAGTTATTGTAAGTGTAATTTGACTAAATTTGACACTTGGTGTCAATGGATCCTAACATATATATATATATATATATATATATATATATATATATATATATATATATATATATATAAGTGTGTGTGTAGAGAGAGAGAGAGAGTAAGGGATTAAGTTACTCCAAAAGTAACTTTAAAAGAGTTACTCTCCATCATAAGCTTTTACATGTATCCAATAGGAATTCACCTTTCCATCCTCACATCCCTAAGCTTCATCAAATGTAGAAAGTATTTTTGAAAATGAAACAAATTTATAAAAGTTCATAGGAATGCTGTCACATTTAGCCTTTATTACTTTGATAGTTGGCATGAAATCCAGCTTCTATTTGTGATTAGAAACGCTCCATTTTTTCTTTGGATTGCTTACTATAAAGTTCTCCATTATATAAACATTGTCGTCTTGCAAAAGCTTCCCAAATAGTTTCATATAATCCTTCATTATAGTAGCATGAGTTTTAATACATTACAAAAAATAATAGCAAATCAAAGAAGAAAATTAAAAAAAAAAAAAATAGTTAGATGCTTTATCTATTTTGTCCTCTTACCTTATCATCCAATAAAATTAAATCAAGACTATTGTCTTGGCTCGTATTATTAAAATCAATACTCAACCACAATCGAATGATTCAAACTAAAATCTTATACTTATCCTTCCGAGCTTAATCTCATGAAACCATATACATCCTTGGCATCATTTTGCGAGAAGTATTAAACAAATAACAAACACAAATCAAACAAAATAATGATATTTATCCAAGAAAACTTTGGTAAAGAGTGGAAGTAGAGTTTTGAGGTAAAGAAAATATAAAAACTTTTTTTTTTCCAGATAACCAAATGGATTGTATGATGGGTGGATATTCACAACAATAGAAGAGAAAGATACTCATTATATATTAAAATTTGGTGAGAATTGATTTTATTAAGAGTAACAAAAAAAAAAAATTAGAAGATTGTAATTTGGAGTAACATTATATGTATTTATATTTTTAGAATTTAATGAAATTTGAATTCACTAAATAGTGTTTAATAAATCCCATATACTATAATACATATAAGAATTTAAGTAAAAAATAATGAAAAATAATTAGAACGGGAATAATAATAGGTAAGAATAAATGTCTAAATTCAAATACACAACAAATGAAAAGAATAAATGGAAAGATATAATAAATTACGTGATAGATTACAATACATATAAGAATTAAATTAAGTAAAAATTAATAAAAAATGATTGAAACGGGAACAATAATAGGTCAAAATAAATGTTAAAATTCAAATTCAAATACAAAATAAATGAAAAGAATAAATAGAAAGATCTAACAAATTATGTGACAAATTACAATACATATAAAAATTTAAGTAAAAAGTAATGAAAAAAATAATTGAATTGAGAATAATAATAGGTCAGAATAAATGTTAAAATTCAAATTGCACTACACAATGAATGAAAAGATATAACAATGATTTGATAGATTGTAGCAACATCTCAATCCTCAATTGTAGGAGATAAATTGGTTATTTGTTTCAATTTTTTTGCAATTAGGCAGCTGATCTTACAAATAGACGTAATTGTCTAAATAATTTAATTATTAAATTATCCTTATTTTGAGTGAAAATAGAAGAAGTAAATTATTTTGTAGAAAGTTCTGTGAAAAAAAATAGTACTTAATTGTATAAGAATTTCTTGCCTAAACTACTTTACTTTAATTTATTAATATATATAAAGATGTGGGTTAAGTTATAAATTCTGAAAAATCATTTGAACCCATCTTCATCCTTAATGATGTGTTATAGTGAATAAGGCATGCATATATATATATATATATATATATATATATATATTGTTATTCAAATTTATAATTTTAGAAGATGTGTACTTTTCAAAAGAGAAATATGATAATGTATTTTTCAAGATTAACCGTTAATTTGGTCTAATATGTATAAACAAACGAATGCGGCAAGCATATATGCTTGTTATGCTACAATAGTAATGAGGCCAATATAGATTTAAAGAGAAAATAAGATATGGAATTTTTTTTATATTAAAATTTAATCATTTAGACACACCAAATTAATTGTTAAAAAAATTATTTTAAATTAAAAACTTTTGAAAAAAGTTAACTAACTCTATGTTTTTGACCACTCTTCACTATACTCTCGCATCTTAAAATCTTGACTCCCTATTTTTTTTAGCCACCTTCTTCTACCCCACTCCTCCATCTAAAAACCTCAATTTCCATTTTTTTTGGTTACCTTCCTCTACCCCACTCTCCATTCTCAAAATCATAATCCTTAGTTTTTTAGCTGCCCTCCTTTAACTCAAACCAGAATCTCCCATTTTTTTTTTTGGGTCACCCTCTTCCATCTCACTTTCCAATCTTAAACCCCAACTTCTTATTTTTTTCAGCTACTTTCCTCCACCCACTCTCCATCTCAAACCCCAACCCCCATTTTTTTTTGTCACCCATCTTCTCTCCACTCTCTTTTCTCAAAACTCTTACCTCCCATTTTTTCCAATTACCCTCCTCTACCTCACTTTCCCATCTCAAAACTTCAAACCCTTATTTTTCTGGTCAACTTCTTCTATCTCACTCCTCCGTCTCAAAACACCAACCCCTTATTTTTCTGGTCACCATCTTTTGCCCATTTCTCCATCCCAAAATTTTGCCATTCACTCCATTTCAAAACTCAAATCCTACATTTTTTTAGGTCAATCTCCTTTGCTTTATTTTTTCATCTCAAAACCTAACTTCCATTTTTTAAGTCCTTTAAGATTTTTTATTTTTAATTTAATTAAAATAATATAATCTAATGTAGCAAAATAAAAATATGTAATTGACTCTCAATGTAAAATAGTTTTACCCTCACAGTGATTAAACTCAAATTTCAAATATATATACATGCTTCAAAAAGTTAGTGTCAATGTTATCTAATGCAAATAGGGGACATAAGAGCAACTTTAACGCCAGTTGCTAATGGGTTGCTTAACCATAAGTAACTGTTACTTATTTTTTTAACCCATTGGAGGAGGTTTAGCTAGCAAGGATAGTTGCTTAAACTTAAGCATCGTTCCTTCTACAAGCAATGGTGTCTTAAGATTAAAAAATTAATTTATTGCATCAACCAACCAACCAAAAAAAGAAGGAAACAAATGGCAATAGATAAGGAAGATCAAACAAATTCTAGAACATAGATTTCAGCACCAAATTCCATAATTAAAAAAATAAATTACATATTCACAAAAAAATGAAGTGTTTCAAAACCAGATTTGGAAAAATTACACAATCAGAAAAAATAAATAAATTTAGAACTAGATTTGGGCACCATGTGAGACTTGTGGATACCAAATGCGCGGATCTGGGGTAGTGGTGATAGATCGGACTTTAGCTATGACGGTGAGGCTCGACGGTGATATGGCGAGGTGCGATGGCGTGGTGTTGTGGACATGAGATAGTGTGAAGGCACCATGATCAAAGGTGTGACAATGGGAGCTTGATGGAGGTGGTGGATTCACGTCATAGTTGGAGGCATGCCAGCGATAGAGAAGGAGGCGCGCCAGTTGCGTAGACGGAGGTGGTTAATAGGGAGAAAGTTTGAGAGTGGAGAGGTTTTGAAAAAAACAATTTTGGGAGGAGGAGGAGAGTGAGACGAGGAATATGGAAAGGTTGGGACTTGGGAGAGTGAGGAACCTTCACGAAGTTTAAAAGCAAAATGTAAAAAATGATAATTTTTTTTTAAAGCAAAGACCCTAAAACATTGGCTTGTTCTTTGATTAAAATTTTTTAATCGTTGGACACTTAAATTACAAAAATTATTATTGTTGGATTGTTTTTGAATGTGATTTGTTCTGAATTGATGAAATTTGACCGTTTTAATTGTCAATCACTTGTTACTACTGTTGAGGCATTCAACTATAAATATTTGTTGAGTTCATACCATTTTGCACATAATTTCTCTATGCTCAGTCTATTATTTTGTTACTATCAAGTCTCAATAATTTTTATTTTCTGTCCAATGGATCCCAATTAGTTTAATTATCAATTGCTACATAGTTTTTTTGCAAAACCAACCACCCCCTATTGGTGACAATCCTTAAAATCCTCAGTATTTTAAGTATCCAACCACCAACCAACCCCTTCATGTGGTATAGGCCTTCATTGGATACTAGTGGCAATGCGGAGTCTCCTAACAATGAACCCAAATCATCATTCAAGTTGATGTCTGAATCTCTAGTTGGTTTGGAAAATATCAGCTCAACGAAGGAGGAGGACAAGTTACTCAGAAAAAAAGTCGTGCCAGGTTCTTAGTTGAAGAAGACACACTACTTATTTAATCATGGTTGAACATTTTGAAGGATGCAATTATGGGAGTTGACCAAACAAGAACTGGTTTTTGGTTGAGAATTAGCAACAATTATAACAACTATTGTGGGTGATTTCAAGAAAGGGAAGTAGGTCAACTAAATGCATGGTGGTTTCGAATAAATACTGCGGTTCAAAAGTTTGTTGGCTGCTACAAGGAAGATGTTAATCAAAAGAAAAATGGGAGCTTAGATAAGGACATCATGTCTAACGCATATAAGATTTTTTCTCAAGATGTACGTGAAAAATTTAATTTTGAGCATGCATTGCGTTTGTTGAAGGATGAACCAAAATGGAAGGGAGAATCATTGGAAAACTTTTTAAAAAGAACAAAGACATTTGCTTTCGGGGGGTATTCATTGTCTTGTAACATAGAGATGCTAATCGATTGTTCAAAATATGAGCCAGTATTAACAACGGCCTGACCAATGGGACAAAAGGCAGCAAAAAGGAAGAGCAAAGAAAAAGGAGCTGAAACACATTCTAACAAAGTCAATTTGACTAGCATGAAAAATGCTATTAAGGAAAAATATGTTATCATAGGAAAAATAGTTGAGGCAAAAGAGACAGAGAACATTCGTATGTTGTATGATATCCTTATGAAGGATACATCTGCGATGTCTAAAAGTCAGTGCAAAGATCATGAGTTGTATTGTAGTTTTATTAGGTGCAAGTCAGGAAACTAAATTAATTTTGTACTTTTTATTTATATTCGTTGTTATGTTCTAGTCATTATGAAAAATTAGTCATTCAGGAAACTAGCCGTTATGATAAATTAGATGTTATGAAATTAACCATTATGAAATTAGCTATTATGACAAACTAGCTATTATGGAAAACTAGCCGTTATGGAAGACTAGCCATTATGAAAAACTAGCTGTTATGGAAAACTAGCTGTTATGAAAAACTAGCCATTATGGATCATCCTATATAATTGTGCAATATTCTCTCATCCTCTCATGAGATTTTGTAATCTTCTTCTCTCATTCTCTTACACTTGAATAATTCATACAATGGATCCAAACACCAACTTTGATACACTTTGAAACCAAATTGTAGATGAACAACTTGAGGACAACAACGAAGAAGAAGCCATGAGGTTAATACTTGAGAGCCAACAACAAGCTGACAACACCAATAGGTGCAGACGAAGAAGAATGGTGATAGATCAGAGTTGTGGAGAAGGACATCAGCGATTGTTCAATGGCTACTTCTCTAAAAATCCTATATACACAAAGGCTCAGTTTTGACGAAGGTTTGGAATGCGAAGGCATATCTTGCTTTTTGTTGTAGAAGCCCTTGGTAATCATGATGAATACTTTCAGATGATGGTTGATGCAATTGGTATAATGGGCCTTTCACCCTTACAGAAGTGCATTGCCACTATTCGTATATTGGCATATGGATCATTTGCTGACAGTATGGATGACTATGTTCGAATTGGTGAAAGCACTGCACTAGAGTGCTTAGAGATATTCATATCAGGTGTTTGCTTGGTATTTAGGGATGTGTACCTGAGGAGGCCTAACAATGAAGACCTTGAACAACTACTACAAGTGGGAGAGGCATGTGACTTTCCAAATATGTTAGGTTTCATTGATTGTATGCATTGGGAATGGAAAAATTGTCCAATCGCGTGGAAAGGTCAATTTAGTTGCGTCATAAGACTTGTGGATTTGGCATGCATTTTTTGGCGCTGCGGGTTTAAATAATGACATTAATGTGTTAAACGCATCTAATGTGTTTAATGACGTTTTGTCAGGACAAGCTCCTGCAGTGCAATACACAATTAATAAAACCCTATATAACATAGGATATTTATTATCTAGCAGATGGTATTTATCCTGAGTGAGTTACATTTGTCAAGACCATCCTAATGCCGCAAGGAGAAAAGAGAAAATTATTTGCACAACGACAAGAAGAAGCAAGAAAGGACGTAGAACCGGCATTTGGAGTACTCCAATCTTGATTCGTAATTATATCTGGTTTGGCACGTGCTTGGCACGTGAATAAAATGAAGAATATAATATATGCATAATATATGCATGCTTCATCTTACATAACATGATTGTTGAAGACGAATGACACACATACAATGGTAATTTTGAATACGATCATGTAGATAATGAAATCTCAACAGTTGAGGTATCTAATGGTCCTCATCCCAATTTTGCTGCAACATATCTGTAAAGGAGAGCACATCTTCGTGATAAACAAATCCACCGCTAACTTCAAGTAGATTTGGTGGAGCATATTTGGGAACGTTTCAAACATGAAAATAAAGAAAATTAATTTTTATCTAATGTTATGTATGTATTTCTCATCATTATGTATTTTCACTTGTTTAATATAATGTTATGCATTTCTTGTTTTTTTAATTATAGAATTTTATGAAATTGTTATTCTTTTTTATTTATTATGGTAACAATTAATTAATTTTTATGTATATTTTTTTATTATTTATATTTTAATTATGTGTATTAATTAAAATAGGTGAATTCATATTTTAATTTGACACAAAATGAAGTGTAAATAAAAAAAATATAAAAGTGTGTGTTGCTTAAAATTGTATGTATTGGAGAAAAAAGTGTATAAATTGATTAAGAGTTGCTTAAAAATAACGTGGTACAATGAGACCCACTTAAAAAACCTAAAATAGGTTCTTAAATTGTTACCATTGAAGTTGTTCTAAGAAGTCATCAAGATGACTTTTGTATAAATAATAGTAGTCTTTTAAAACATGTTGATTATGCTGGTTTTATTTTTTATCATATATTTAGGAGAAAAGGTTCACTTTAATGATATATACTTCAAAAGAATTAATCTCATATAACTTTGAAGTCAGAGATACCCTCAATTAAAAAGTTAAAATTAAGATGATTTTTAAACTTACTTTTGACTTTGTTGACATGAACAAAATTGAATTCCAAGGCGGACCCATAAATTCTTTAACCCCCAAATTTTTAGTATTGTATATCACCCATGACAACCCCCAAAATATCATGGACTCAGGTTGATTGTTGACTAGCTGTGTTATTTTTATTTTTGACACCAGAAGGTCAGAGGGAAGGAAAGATCAGTGCCTCTGTAACGGTTTTTCTGGTTTCCAGGAAAGACTGCGTTTCGTTGAGACTTTTGTACAAGCAATTAAATGTTCCGTACGGCACTTGTTAATCTCACTAGTAAGGTACAAATTAAATTAAAATCGATTGCACCACGTGAGTAGTTATATAATTCATTCATGACAATCAAAAGCGCACATCCTCGACTCGCCTTTGCATAGAACATAAGTATGAATCACGATCTGCGTAACAACACAAAAAACGACTTCTTATCGCATTTGCTAGACATTTCACATTTCTTTTCCATATTTTTAGAACTTAGTGTATACTTGAAAAAATAAGGCCATCTAACTTCGTTACTTAACCACACATTTAACTAGCTAGCTGGTTGAATTAGACTGCTCCACTAGCACACTGTTTGCAGCTTTCCAATTCATATACAATCACCTTAAGCTCATTGATTTCCTCCAACAACCTCCATTCCTTCTTTATATATAGCCAAGCACCCTTTGGTTTCCTCCAAGTAAACCATTCATATTTCAGATATGAAGTCACTTCAGATACTCTTCCTTCTGACCATGCTAATGGCTTTGGTCATTGCTGATTCAGAAACACCACACAAAAAGAATCACCATTCTTCACTTATGTTAAAAATCACAATTCAACTAAAAAACTCGCTACCCCATCTTCTGAAAGTGAAGAATTAGCCTCTCTCCGAGGTGCCAAAGGTCTCCATGGCCATAAAACTGTGCGCGGGGCCATGACTTGTGATAAGTACCCAAGAGTTTGCCATGTTAAGGGCAGCGAAGGGCCTGACTGTTGCCGGAAAAAATGTGTGAACGTGTTAACGGACAGAAACAACTGTGGCATGTGTGGAAAGAGGTGCAAGTACTCGCAGGTGTGTTGCAAAGGTAAGTGTGTGAACCCTATGTTCGACAAGCACCATTGTGGAAGATGTGGCAACAAGTGCAACAAAGGGGATTTGTGCGTCTATGGTTTGTGCAGCTATGCGTGAATGAATCACAGGGGACATCAACTCCGAATGAATGCCAATAATTAATTCATTATTTTTGATTATTTGGTAGATATATATTTGTAGAATTAAAGATATAATGGTCGAAGAAAATATAATCAATCTGTTGTATGTGACTAAATAAGCGAGCACAAGTGATCATTATAGGATGATAGATGATCTTTGCCGCTGTGTGATAATTTCACTACATCCTGTATGTAACTATTATTTTTTTCATCGTGGTTGAATAAATTGACTTCGTTAATTTGTTATATTTATAAGTTGTGTTGTTACTCTTTTTTGTCAAGAAAAACAAATTTATTAAAGGAGTAAAAGAGTACTCCAACCCTTATACTCAAGAAATCCCCTGCACATCTTCACAATTAATCCTTACAATACGAAGGAGTTACATATATAACTTTGATAATAATTTTCATAAATAATTAAAAAATAAAATTAAATCAATCAAACAATCAAGTAAATCAAATCAAATGATTTAATTGATTAATTAAATTTAACTAATTGATTGTCACAAAATATGTTAAAATTATTATATATATAAATATATTATAAACCGTAAAATTAATTTGTATTAACGAATATGATTTGATATAAGTCTAAAGATGTACACCTGGTATTAACGAATATATACACACACACTCATCCGTATTAAATTTTGCAGGTAAATCTTTGGCTTCATCCTCATTAAATGAGTATTTTTCCTATTTATTGCAAATATTTTTAACAAATACCTATAGAATTTAGGTAAAATTCTCATTCCCAAGAGCATATGCTATGAATAGAAGGAAACTTTGTTCAATGAATTCTAGAATTTTATTGTCCATTTTTTTAAAACCTAGAGCTAAAAATAAGCGGAGCGTTGGCAGTTGAAGAAGGAAAGTTCAGCTTTTAAGTTCTAATAAGGGCGCTGCCTTATTCTTTAAAAAGATTCTGGTTGAGTTGTACTCCTACGAAAGTCATGGCTTTCTCTTGCTCATGTACCATGTGAAGCTCTCCAATCAATTTATTCCAACACGATACCGTATATCAAAACCAACAGAAAATAAGTATTCGCGTCTCATACCATGGAGCCATTGACACTCGTGAACCTTCACAAATTGACCACGTTATCTGCGTCCCTGCATAAATCCAAAGAAAATATGTGTAGAAGATTCAAAAGGAGTTTGACAGAGCATGCAAGATATATAATTGTTGCTGATCGAAGATAATAGTCCTTTTTACTAGGTTGATTTTGTAGGGATCTTATCAAGCATAACCCGTAAGTGGTTTTATTGGGGTCAAAACGCATGTACTAGAGACGCTTGTTTTGTTTTCGTGCTACTGCTTAGCACTCCTTATGCTGGTGTGGTTATTTATATTAATGCTAATATCTTGGCTTTTCAAAAAAAAAAAAAAAGTTTTATAAAACAAGGTCTACAATCGCAATTTCAGCCTCAACATTTAAATTTGAGTAAATAATAGTGACATTCCGTGAATATTTTTTAGATTGCACATAATCTTATTGTTTTAAAATTTACAATAACTTCTCTTATAGGAATATATGATATAATGTATTTCAAACAATGAAAGAGGTTAGTGTAATGTATAAAAAATGTCAGTATAATATTTTTCAAACAATTACGGGAGTTAATGTAAAGATAGAAAAAAGAGGAATATCGTGTGTAATCTGAAAAAATCTCAAAAAATATCAGTGTCATTTATTCTAAAATTTTTGAGATCTCAACAAACGCAATGTAACTGTAATTACAGTTGCATCAATAGCATTCTTTCCAATATGAAAATTCATGATGAAATCACAACCGTAATTGCAATTTAAAACTATAAAAATGTGGTCTAGACTTTATGCTGGGCCTGGCTCTAGACTTCAATGCACCCATAATTCAGCATATATGCCTGATTAAAGCATGTTTGGAACAAACTAATTTTTGGGATTTTAGCTATTTTTTGAGGGGGAAAAAACAGCTGTTTGCAAAATAAGAAATTGATGAAATTTTGGATGCTGCCTTGGTTTACAACTTTTTGCTCAGCTTGGTTACACCTTAATTAATAAAATTATTTTTAGGCTTGTGGATATTATTAAATTGGGCTCATGGTCTCGGACTACATCCAATTATGTGGTTCTGTTTCTATTTCTATTTCAAATTGGTATTTTGCCCTTTGTTATGTATGTAAATCCTTTGTATTGTAAGGAATAGTTGGGAAGATGTGCAGGGGATTCTTGAGTATAAGACTTGGACTACTCTTTTTACTCCTGTAATAAATTTGTTTGTCTTGACAAAAAAGAGTAACAACACAACTTATAAATATAACAAATTAACGAAGTTAATTTATTCAACCACAATGAAAAAAATCATAGTTACATACAGGATGTACCGAAATTATGTCATGCAGCGGCAAAGATCATCTATCATCCTATAATGATCACTTGCGCTCGCTTATTTAGTCACATACAACAAATTGATATCTATAATTCTATAAATATCGACCAAATAATCAAAACTAATTAATTAATTATTGGCATTCATTCGGAGTTGATGTCCCCTGCGATTCATTCACGCATAGCTGCACAAACCATAAACGCACGAATCCCCTTTGCTGCACTTGTTGCCACATTTTCCACAATGGTGCTTGTCGAACATAGGGTTCACACACTTACCTTTGCAACACACCTGCGAGTACTTGCACCTCTTTCCACACATGCCACAGTTGTTTCTGTCCGTTAACACATTCACACATTTTTTCCGGCAACAGTCAGGCCCTTCGCTGCCCTTAGCACGGCAAACTCTTGGGTACTTATCACAAGTCATGGCCCCACGCACATTTTTATGGCCATGGAGACCTTTGGCGCCTCGGAGAGAGGCTAATTCTTCACTTTCAGAAGATGGGGTAGCGAGGTTTTTAGTTGAATTGTGGTTTTTAACGTAAGTGAGGAATGGTGATTCTTTTCTGTGAGGTGTTTCTGAATCAGCAATGACCAAAGCCATTAGCATGGCCACAAGGAAGAGTATTTGAAGGGACTTCATATCTGAATGGTTTTCTTGGAGTGAAATGAAGGGTGCTTGGATGGCTATATATAAAGAAGGAATGAGGTTGTTGGAGGAAATTCAGTGAGCTTAAGGTGATTGTATGAATTGGAAAGCTGCAAATAGTGTGCTAGTGGATTGGTCTAATTCAACAGCTGGCTAATTAAATGTGTGGTTAAGTAACGAAATTAGATAGGTTTTTTTTCTAACAAGTATAAACTAAGTTCTAAATATGTGGAAAAGTAATGTGAAATGTCTAGCAAATGCGACACGGAGTCGTTTTTTATGTCGTTATGCAGATCGTGATTCATACTTATATTCGATGCAAAGGCGGGTATACAAGTATTTAACTACTCAAGTGGTGCAATCGGTTTCATTTTAATTTAATTTGTACCGTACTAGTGAGATTAACATGTGCCATAAGGAACATTTAATTGCTTGTACAAAAGTCTCAAGGAAACGCAGTCTTTCCTGGAATAAACCAGAAAAACCGTTACAGAGGCACTGATATCTTTCCTTCCCTCTGACCTTCTGGTGTCAAAAATAAAAATAACACAAGTCAACAACCAACCTGAGTCTAAGAGTGTGTTTGATAAAAGAAAAATAAAACGTTGTAGAATTATTTTTATTTACTTATTTATTTTTATCTATTTCTTTACTATTTTTTTAAAACTAAATACTTTTATTTTCATTTTATTTTTCATTTATTTCCATTCATTTTTATTATTTCTATCTATTCTATTTTTCACCTTTTTTTTTTATCATACGAAACGGACCTAAGATATTTTGGGGGTTATCATGGGTGATATACAATACTAAAAATTTAGGGGTTAAAGAATTTGTTGGTCTGCCTTGGAATTCAATTTTGTTCATGTCAACAAAGTCAAAAGTAGGTTTAAAAATCATCTGAATTTTAATTTTTTAATTGAGGGTATCTCTGAGTAGACAGTTATTAAAGATGAATTCTTTTGAAGTATATATATCATTAAAGTGAATTTTACCTTTTTAAACGAAGTCTTTTTTCACATTATTCCAAACGAACCTTTTCTTTTAAAATATATGATAAAAAATCAAACCATAATCAACATGTTGAAAAAGACTACTATTATTTATACAAAAGTCATGTTGACAACGTCTTATGTCACCAGTTTGCATAAAATAACATTGACACTACCTTTTTGAAACATGTATATTTGAAATTTATATTCGCCTCATCACTATTGTAGTATAAAAAGCATATATACTTGCTGCATTCATTTGTTTATACATTAGACCAAATTAGCATTTAATCTTGAATACTACGTACATCATTATATCTCTCGTTTGAAAGGTACACATACATCTTTCTAAAATTTGAAATTTGATAACAATTAATAAATATGCCTTTCACTATAACACATCATCAAGGGTGGAAATAAACGTAAAAAAAAAAAAAAAAGGATGGAAATAGTTCAAACGATTTTTCAGAATTTATAACTTAAACCCACATTAGGTTTAAGTCATGTCAAGTCTATTGTAAATAAATCAGGTCAATATTTTTTTAAAAGTCTTTAATTAAAAAATAGGTTAAATCATTCAAAAAGTCTTTTATTCCCAACAAGTTTACTTATTTAAATAAATACAAATAATATAATAATAATATTGTTATTATTATTATTATCTTAAATTTTGTTATAACATTTTGAGATTATATATTAATTAATCTATTTAAAGACTTAAATTCGTTAGTCTACATATAAATGTTTGCCCATTAATTTATTTAAAAATGTGTTTATAACTTTATATTTAATGATTTTTACTATAAAAGAAAGTTTTCAAATAGGCTTTTGGGTTAGGTCAACCTTTTAAAAATATTAGACAAAATATAAAAAAATACCTATACATATTAAGAAAATAGATTAGACTTGAGCATTTAATTTGAAAAGTAAACCAGATTTAAGTATTGTAATTTGTAAAACCTAGTCTTCCACTCTTACGGATTGCTTAATTTGCCCCTCAAGGGTAGGTTCTTAATTAAATTTTTACGTATACATTATAGTCTGATTTATTTAATTATCCAAATGTTTTGCGGGTCTACTGTTTATTTTAAATTAAACAACGCTACTAAAAAAGTTTGGTTAACGTGCCTTTTGTAGGCAATTATATCATTTGTACTCGTTGATTTCACGCATTTGGACATGTTATTGTTATTATTATTATTTTGGGTGAATTTAGTATATCTCTCCAGCCAAAATTCAAGGACTAATCTTTCGAGGTACTGAGATCTATTTAAGATGTTTTTTCATATATACGGACTCGGAAATCAAACCTCTAACCACATATTTAACGGACAATGTTATCTACCAACCATGTCATACCATGTTGGTTTATTGTTGTTATTATTAATTATTCGCATTCTTTTTTTTTTTTTGGGGTGCATTTCTTAATTATTTTGGTACATACATAAATATTAGATATATGTGTGCATATCCTCAGCCCTTTTTAACCCATTTGTAAGCATTGCTAAACATACTTAATTATATTCATTTTTAGAGAGATTATTAGGTGCTCCCTGTAACATCCCGGGCGCTGACGAGGGCGGGGAGTGATCGCCGGTGCAAAAAGAGATGAGGCACGGACAATGAGCGGCTCCTGGCAGGCTTCCAGCGGGAGGGGTACATGAATGAATCGAATACACACCCGAACGAGAGGGATCCAGAGGCTGTGCGGGTATGGGACTGTACAGTTGAGGATAGCTTAAAGGAATTAATAAGTGCTACCTATACCAACAAGATGCATCTACTTTTCGGTAGCCCATCACTTAAGAACTCCATAGTTAAGCGTGCTTGACTTGGAGCGATTTAGGGATGGGTGACCTACTGGGAAGTTTCCCAGGAAGCGTGTGAGTGAGGACAAAGCACGCTGAAAAGTCTTGTGTTGGTTTGTGGGGACAGTCACTCATCCTGCAAGCGGCCGGGCGTTACACTCCCCGTTTAAGAGAAACATATTATTTTATTATATCATTGAAAGTGTCTCACATAAACTAGACAATAATAACTTACAAATGGTGTTCCTTGGGACTAGAAGGGTATAATCAGTGGCTAGATTCGAAATATGTAATTAGCTTCTTCTTTTTTTATGTTGAATGAAATATGTAATCAACTAATATTTTATTTGAATACTTGATCATATTTTTTATATTTTTGTCCCTCAACCCATTAATCATGGATTAGTCCTTTATGCCAAGATTTCTATAAAATTAAGGAACATACATAATTATTTATTTCATATAAAAAACCAATTAAAAGTTATTCTTAATAACAATCAAGTAACAATTAAGGAAATACATTATTCGTGTACAAACCAAGTAATCAATCAATGCAAAGAATAAATTTTAATAAAACTAGCAGCACTCCTCAAGTGTTGATGGCTGCTTTATTGATCACAGTTCAGCTCTCAATTGGTCCAAAGAATGGTCGTCTGTTTCAATTCTATGCATAGCTGCACATCCCATAAACGCATGAACCTCTGTTGTTGCACTTGTTGCCACATTTTCCACAATGCTTCTCGTTAGTCTTAGGGTTCACGCACTTGCCTTCGCAGCATATCTTTCCGAAGCTGCATTTCTTTCCGCACCTCCCGCAGTTAAGTCTGTCTGTGGAGAAGTTGACACATTTGTTGCTGCAGCAATCAGGGCCTGCGCTGCCTTTTATAAGGCAAATCTTAGGGTTCTTGTCACATGTTAAGGCCACCCTTCCATTCTGGGAAAGGAATCGGCTTGTTCCTCGCAGAGACTTTGGTTCTTCACCTTCGGAATATGTTGCTGACAGAGTAATGGCCAAAGCCATTAACGAGGCCACAAGGAAGAGGGTTTTCAAGGACTTCATTATATTTTTTGTGTTTGTGTTATAGCTAGCTAGGAGATAGAACAAGTTGAATGAAGTAATGGGGTGGACATTTTGATTCAGAAGAATGCTCCAAGTATTTATAGAAGGTTCATGGAGTCAGGCCTTTGCACAGATTTCGTGCATGATCTAATAGTCTACGTGTTTGTTGTTAGTGGAGTAGTCTGAATCAATGGGGCGCCAAATTAAATGTCTAATGAAGTTAGGCTTGTTTGCAAGAACTTCAAACTTACTATAACTAATCACTTGAAAATGGAGGAAACTGTGTCCAAGAACCAATGAAATAACTGCACTAAAACGATATATGCTCGAATAATGTTAACTAAAATTGTTTTAATTATAATTAAGTTGATGATCTACTGAAGCCTGGTCGTATGTAAAGTCTTAAGAAAACCAACTAGTCGTTTATATACAGTCTACGGAAACCCGAAAACGGTTACGGAACCACCATACTGTTTCATACATCCCAATCGCACAGTTTGATCTTTTATGTACGTAGTCGACGGATAGGAATTTGACTTCGCATTTCTTCAAGCCAACGTAAGTAACAAATTAATTTAGATAACGGTATTCTTATTTATCCAAATGAAAGAAGTTTAGTTTGAGTCCAATTTTGATACATTTTCAATACAAATATTTTTACATTGACAAAGTTTTTAAAATAATTATTATAAAAATTAATAATTTTTAATTACATAGCAATTATTATTTAATGACAATTTATAATCTTTTATGTTGAATCAATATATTTCAATTAATTTCTTAAACTTTTTTTTTTCATTACATATCTATGATCATTTCTTTTGCTCTTTCTTTCTCTCCTACTTCTTCATATTCCATGGCTCATCTTATTTTCTTGTGAGGCCGTAGGGGGATTAAACTGTTCGAAGTATAGCACAAACGAGCAGCTAAGGATACCACTTGACATATTGTATATCATTTTCTTCTTCTGCTTCTAACGTAGGAAAAGTTTGGTATTTGTTTCATTTTCAATATTGTCAACTAGATACTTTTTGAAATCAAGCCATTCTAAAACTTGATAATATTCTTCTTCTTCTTATTTCATTTTTTCTTAGAATGTGAGTTTGAGTCTAACTCAACCTTACAAAACCAGCTTGTAAGGTGAGGGTTGTCCCCCATTTATAGACATATGTTTGGTCATATCACTAGTCGATGTGGAATATCCAACACACCCCCCTCACACCGAGGACTGGACATCTTGAGCGTGAAGTTTGCAAGACTAGACGTCTGCGAGTGGTCTGATAACGACCCAATAGTGAATGGCCTGATAGGCCCAACAACAATCGTTAGGATAGGCTTTGATACCATCATAGAATGTGGGTTTGAGCCTAACTCAACTTTACAAAACTGGCTTGTAAGGTGAAGGTTGCCCTCCACTTATATACACTTGTTTGGCCATATCACTAGTCGATGTGGGATCTCTAACATTTTAGAATGTGGGTTTAGGCCTAACTCAACCTTACAAAACTGGCTTGTAAGGTGAGGGTTGCTCCCCACTTATACACCTTTGTTTGGCCAAATCACTAGTCGATGTGGAATCTCTAACACCCCCCCTCACGCTGAGGACTGGACATCTAGAGTGTGAAGTTTGCAAGACTAGACATTTGCGGGTGGTTCGATAACAGCTCGATAACAGGTGACTCGATAGGCCCAACAACAATCCATAGGATAGGCTCTAATACCATCTTAGAATGTGGGTTTGAGCCTAACTCAACCTTACAAAACTGGCTTGTAAGGTGAGGGTTGCCCCCCACTTATATACACTTGTTTGGTCATATCACTAGTCGATGTGGGATATCCAACATTTTTGTTGCTAGGTAGGGTCAGAAAGATAAAAGGTTATTATTCTGAACTAGGTCCTTGCTAAGATATATATAGGTCCAATCCAATAAGCTTGACCTAAAGATATATAGGCTCTAATGTCCAATAAGTCTGATTCCCACCTCAAATCAAAGGAATCCCACAACACTTTGATTAACAAGAGTCACTTTCTACATCTTAGCCAGGGCCACTAGTCGAGTTGTACATAGCTCAAGAAGGGTCTCATCATTCATCAAAGGTAGTGCCTTTGCAATTAAAAACTAAGCCCAAGGAAGCTACACTAAACCACAATTACGAAGTATAATGCAAAAACAGTCATTCAAGTTGACACTCGAAACTCACGTCAAGTTCATGTGATAAAGAATTTCCAGCTTATAAAGAGAATTATGAACATCCCATTGTATAAAAGATTCAAATACAAAGTTTGTAATAAACTGATTATAGAGTGGTACATCTAGCCAAATACCAATGTGAAAACAATTCAGTAAAAGGTTGAATTTGTTCAACCTTTGCCAACCAAAATTCGGTGCATTAGAAATTTACCATCCAGTGTCAATAAAAATGGTGAAAAGTTCATTTAGTGATTTAATGAAAGCTTGAAATTCTTCAACCCCCAATTGTATTTTACAGTGCAGCAGATTGCACCAAGGGACAACTTCTTTATTAATAGAGGAAGTGAAGTGCAATACAAACACACCTAGCAAAGTAAGAAGCACATCCTCACATGAAACAAAAATAAAGAGTTTCTTAGAGAGAGTTTCTAAGAGAGAAAAAATAGTGAGCCAATTTGTGAGTGTTATTGTTGGAAATTGAGATTTTTTTCTGCTATCATAATAAAATATTTAATGCCTTTGCTATTTTGCTTGTAAACTTGGTTAAAGGTTGCTTATGTTCAGAAAAAGCTAGCTGTAGTTGTGGGCTAATAATGCTTACTTTTAGTTTAGTCATAATTAGTTGTTTGCTCTACCCAACCAAGGACTTATTAGTTTTTCTATTTAAAAACTAACTGTAACACTTCACATGTGTGCAAAGCTGTGTGCAAAACAGAAATAGATCAGAATAATATTTGCTCCTTTCTCTTCTAGTTTGTGTGGTTTTTGTGTTTTGTCCTACAACTCTTTTTATGTTATGTTTTCAACGTGGTATCAAAAGCTTTATTGATCTTTAAGGGTCTATGAGGAAGGAAAAAACCAAAGTCTGTGAGGAAGAGAAACCCCCCCCCCCCCCCCCAAAAAAAGCAGAGTCTGGGTGTAAGAAAAAACTAGCAAGAAAACCCACACAAAAAAACCTTCAAATACAAAAATGGCCTCCAGCAGTAGTTCTTTACCTCTACCTCCTATATCTGCAAGTGAAAACTACCATTTGTGGGTTGCAAAAATGAGAACTTATCTCAAAGCTCAAAGTTTGTCAAATGTGGTGGAAAATAGCAACAACCCACCTCCTTTACTAAACAATCCAATAGTAGCTCAAATAAGGAATCATAATGATGAAGTGACAAAGGAAGGTAGAGCACTTGCCATTATACATGTGCATTACATGATGATGTATTTATCAAGATCCTAACTCTTGAGACGGTAAAAGAGGATTGGGATAAGTTGAAGGAGGAGTTCCAAGGGAGTGAAAGAACAAAAAGAATGCAAGTGTTAAACTTGAGGAAGGAGTTTGAAGTAGTAAAAGTGAAAGAAAGTGAAATTGTCAAAGATTTTTTAGACAAACTTTCAAAGATGGTCACACAAATCAAATTGCTTGGTGAAGAGCTTAGTGATCAAAGGATTGTGGAGAAAATTTTGGTGTCTTCTAAAGAGGTTTAAATCTAAAATCTCCTCTCTTGAAGGATGAAAGAAAATATTGAAGGTGCTTTTGTGGCCAACACCAAAGGCAAAGCCCAAAGCTACAATATTTATGGGAAAAAACCATTTGTTGGGAAGAAAGGAAAAGAGGAGGAAAAAGACAATGAAAGAGGAGGTTGGAAAAATAAGTTTCCACCTTGCTCTCATTGTAAGAAGAAAAATCATATTGAAAATTTTTGTTGATTTAGGCCAAGAGTTAAATGTTAGGCCAACAATCAACTTGGTCATGTGGAAAAGGTTTGCAAAAATAAAACAAACCATCAGGGACAACAAGCCCAAGTTACTAAACATGAAGAACAAAATGAGGAGCATTTATTTGTTGCTAATTGCTATTCAGCAAACAATAGCAAAGAGGTGTGGCTAATTGACAATGGGTGCATAAATCATATGACTCACAATGCTAGCATTTTTTAGGAACTTGATCAGTCTTACTTCTTCAAAGTCAGCATTGGCAATGGAGAATGTGTTGATGTCAAAGGAAAAGGAGTTGTTGCTATTGAAACTCCTTCAGGTATTAAATATATTTCAGATGTTTTATTTGTGCCTGAAATAAACCAAAGTCTTTTGAGTGTGAGATAAATGCTAGAAAGAAATTATTCCTTGTGTTTTGAAGATATAAGATGCACTATTTTTTACCCTTTTCGGTGTAAGCTTATGTCTTTTAAAATGAAAGATAAAAGTTTTCCAATAGAATGGAAGGAAAATGTCACGCATGATGCTATTTTAAAGGAAGTTGAGGATGTGGAAAATGTTTCACTTGAGAAGGTACTTCAAACTCTAAAGTGTGATTCAAATGAGCTCACAATAGAAGCTGTTGCAAAAAGGTTGGCCATCTTTGGCCACAACAAATTTGAGAAGGAGAACAAGCGTTTTAAGTTTTTGGGATTTAAGTGGAATCTTTTTTCATGGTTCATGGAAGTTGCAACAATCATGGTCATTGCTTTGGCCAATGGAAGAGGTAAATCTGATTGGTTGGACTTTGTTGGTATTATCATACTCCTTATCAATTCAACAATAAATTTCATAGAGGAGAACAATGCTAGTAATGTTGTTGCAACTCTTATGGCTAAGGTCCTTCAAGATGGAAATTGGATTGAGGTGGATGCAAGCATTCTTGTTCTGGGTGATATAATTAGTGTTAAGCTAGGGGATATTATCCTTGTAGATGTTCACCTACTTGAAGGGATCCATTGAAGATGTGGGAATGGTAGTAAAGATCAACGAAAAATCTCAAGGAGGAGTGTTGGAAATTGAGATTTTTTTTCTGCTATCATATTGAAATATTTAACGTCTCTACTATTTTGCTTGTAAACTTGGTTAAAGATTGCTTATGTTTAGAAAAAGCTAGTTGTAGTTATAGGCTAATGATGCCTATTTTTAGCTTAGTCATAATTTGTTGTTTGCTCTACCCAATCAAAGGCTTATTGTAAACACCCAATTTTATTCGGGTAATTAAAAAAAAAAAATATAGAAGGAAAAATTAATAAAAACAAAGTTTGGGTTACCATTTATGGCCCAATAACAAAAAAAAGAAAGGTTTTGGATTGATGGGCCTGGGCCCAATTTTGTAAAAAAAACATATAAATGAAAGAGAAACAAAATATAAACAATAATTTTTTTACAAAAAACTTATGAAGCAAGCTATACAATAGCTTGTAGAACAAGTTTGAAAAATCAAAGTGTTTATAAATAGAGTATTAACACATTTCTCTCAGGGGGGACACACTTTCTTTCAATTCTCACAAAACTTTCACTCACAAAATCCCTCTAGAAAACACACTCACCTTCATTCCATCTATTCACATAACTCTCTCTCATACAATCACTCCAGTGATTCTTGCAAATTCCACCTACATCATTACGCAACAAAGGAATTGAAGATTTCATCTCTCTACTAACAAACCGGAGGAGGTATCATCCCTGTCCTTTTCTTTATTTTTAATCATGTGGTGTATTTTTAACAAAGTGGCTAATCCCCGTGTTTAATTGGTGGTTTCTTCTCTTGTTTACTCTCGTATTGCGTTTCCCTTTCTGTTACACGCATCTTTCACGGGAACACAAGATCATACACTCTTACATATTCTATCACAGTATCATACAACACAAACATACACGGATTCAAATATTATGCAGATTCATGAACGTCATACAATACACACTCATCACAAATCCAAAACGAATCTGCATCATCTTTTCATAAGCAATTAAATCGCAAACGAAATTCGCTAATAGAGGCACGAATCTTCCTTTTAAACACACACAACAGTCCTTTTTTCTTTTTTCACATTTCATAAATCTGCATCGCATATTCATCTTTCCAATAGATCCAGAATCCACATCATTATCCATATATTCATAAAAATAAAAAAAATAAAAAACCAATAAAGATTTTGTTGCTAAGGATTGCATCTGAAAAAAATCAATTCGGATCCATCTTTCGTTCCCTGTTCCTCGCGCTGACACCTTTGGGCGAGATACCCCCGTCACAACACCAAAATGCGTCAGCAAATCCGCAACTTTGCCAGAAAGCGACACGCTAATCACCATGAATCAGCGGCCCAAATGCTGTGCAATCCATCACCGTGGCGATGTCGCACCACGCCACGCCACCGTGCAGCCTCACCGCACATCTGTATGCCTCGTGAAGTGGAAACGAAAAGGGGTTACGAAGGAGTTCGTGCGTCACTAGAGAGTAGTCGATGCTCGTGGTGCAGCCGCAAATCCAAAGGGAAAAGGGGTTTCAAAAATGAGGTGTTGTGCTATGACTTGGAGACTTTGCTCTTTGGATCCGTGAAGTTATGCTTACGGATTGGGGTTGCTGATGGGCCAGGCCCACTTGTTCTTTCCATTCATTAGTTTTTCTTTTGTGTTGAAATATATATATATATATATATATATATATATATATATATATATATATATATATATATATATATATATATATATATATATATATATTATAAAGGCCAAGGCAATGCTTCAAGGTGCTGCACGTTTTCTCTCAAATTCATTAATTTTTATTTTATTTTAACAAATAAAGATCTTGACCGAAAAAGGATATTAAATAAATGTATTTTAATAAAAGGGATTTAACTATAGCCATTTTAGATGCTTTCTTTTATTTGGCTGTCTTTTTTTTACTCTCTTTTAATAATAATAATAAATAGTCATAAAATTTCAATATAACCACTTTGGATGCACTTCCAATTTGGTTATTGAGTATGCCTTTACAATATAAAAATAAAATAAGATTGTTATATTTTTTTTACAATATTGAGGGTTTTATAATATTAAACTTTCTCTTTTTAAAAGGATTTTAAATAGTCACTTTGGATGCACTTCCTATTTGACTATTATGAAATCTTAAAAGGTATATTGATAACCACTTTAGATGCACTTCCAATTTGGTTATTGAGTATGTCTTTGCCATACTAAAAATAAAATAAAAATAAAAAATAATAATAAAAACCAATCAACCAACAAAATGTTTTTTTTACACAAAGAACTACGTGAGTCTGATTCCTCATTGCACCTGAGGATACGTAGGAACAGGGGCCCACCCCTATCGATCTCAAAAATAAAAAATTAATGTCTTTCCAAAAATAAAATATTATCTTCTTAATTAAAATTCTTTTGATAAAAATAATAAAATTTGTAAACATATTTTCTTTTCTTTAAGGGGTAAAATAAATATTGTTGAAGCTATCCTTTTTGCACATTTAATTAGGGGTAACCGTCTTTATGACGAACGTCGTAGGGTGCTAATACCTTCCCTACATGTAACTGACTCCCGAACCCATTTTTGGTTTCATAGACCACATTTAAAGGGTTTTTTCAAGGTTTTCCTTAATAAACTTTGGTGGCGGCTCCTCTGATTTCAAATTTTTTTCGTCATCCGGTCGTGACCCCAGTTGCGACACTTATTAGTTTTTCTATTTAAACACTAGCTGTAACACTTCACATGTATGCAAAGCTGTGTGAAAAACAAAAATATATCAAAACAGCATTTGCTCCTTTCTCCTCTAGTTAGTGTGGTTTTTGTATTCTGTCCTACAACTCTTTTTATGTTTTGTTTTCAACAGTTATCCACAAATTGAAGATACATTGTAATATTCTTGTAATCCTATTATTATTGTAGTGGAATTTTAAAAGGCATATAGGTCCCATGGTTTTTCCTTGCTCACATTGAAAAGGTTTTCCACGCTAAAAATTTCTAGTGTTATTATTTTACGTGTTCGCTTAGTGCCTATTTTAAGTTCACAGGAGAGAAAAATTATGCTGGCATTTCCCAACACATAGTTGGGTGTTCACTATCAGCTAACTAACCTATTCAAATATTTATATATATCCTTATCAATATCAAGAAACATATAAAAACTAAATAAAATATCAAATAGATTATCTGATAATAGATTGACATTATCCTATTATCAAATAGATTATTTGATAACATATTGACATTATCCTATTACTCCCCCTCAAGTTGGCATGGGAGGATTGTGAACACCCAAATTGACAGTTAATTCTTGAAACAGCTTCGCACCCAAGGATTTTGTGAATATGTTAGCTGGTTGCTGCTTGGTTAGAAAATACGCAGCAGATATTGCCCTTGCATGCAAATGCTTGCAATGAAGTGGCAATCCACCTCTATATGTTTGGTTCTTTCATGAAAAACGGTTGGATGCAAGGTGGATAGCTACTTGATTATCACAATGTAGGACTGCAGGAAAATCACATTGACTTGCAAACATGTCATTGTAACAAGAGAATCTCAATAGTGGCATAAGCTATGGCACGATATTCTACTTCACTAGAAGATTTAGATACAGTAGTTTGCTTTTTAGTCTACCAAGAACTTCATTAGGTAACCTAAAATTGATTTTTGAGTTAATGGGTAGGAAACCCAGTTAGAGTCACAAAATGCAACAAGCTGTAGATCATTTTACTTAGGCAGGATGATTCCTTGACCAGGTGATGATTTTTAATATTGCAACACATGCATAGCAACCTCCTAATGTCCTTGTCAAGGTTCCTGCATAAATTGGCTTAAAACGTGCACTAAGTATGTGATCTCTGAATGTATGATGGTAAGATAAATGAAATGCCCGATCAATATCTACAATAACAAGGAAGGTTTGGATACAGAGGACCTAAATCTGGTGTTAGCTCACGATTTGGCTCTAATGGGAAGGATGATGGTCTGCACACAAGTATCCCACTCTTGGTTAAGATGTCCATATGTACTTTCATTGACATATAAATAAACCAAAAGATCCACAAGCCAATTCCAAGCCAAGAAAATACTTGAGTGCTCCAAGATCTTTCATGTGAAAACATTTACTCAAGTAATGTTTGAAGTTATTACATATAGAAGTATTGTTTCTAGCTAAACGAGATCATCAACATAAACAAGAACAAGCAAGAAAATGGAATCACGTGAGTAAATGAAAAGACTATGGTCTGCGTGGCATTCTTGAAAACCATACTCTATGAGTGTTGGTGACAGTTTAGAATACCAATTCCGATAAGCTTATCGTAGACCATACAGTGACTTCCTTAGATGACAAACCATGCTCGCCTTAGGAACTTCATAACCTTGTGGAACCTCTATATAGACTTGTTCATTTAGTTCTCCATGTAAGAAGGCATTATTGACATCCATTTGATGGGTTCCTATCCTTTAGCTACTGCAATTGATAGCAAGCATATGGTTGTGGTCATCTTTACTACCTAAGCAAACGTTTCATTAAAATCCTATCCTTCAATCAATGTGTAGCCTTTCACTATAAGTCATGCCTTGTATTTCTCAATTTCATCGAAGGCACTGTACTTAATCTTATATACCCATCTTCAACCTATTGTTTTCTTTCCTTTAGGTAGTAATGTAATCTCACACGTTTCATTTTCTTCCAATGCCTTTAGCTTTCATGTCATGGCCTCTTGCCATTTTGGTTTTCATGCAACCTGCAAATAGGACTTAGGCTCCTCATGGCATTCAATAACTACAAAATAAGCTTTGTGTTTTTTGTGAAAATTAATCATAACTAATATAATCTAAGATAGGATGAACCGTAACTGAAGAGGTTGATGGATTAAGCAATGCGCATGCATGGGTTTTAGTGGTTGTTTGACAAATGTAGTCTTTGAGATAGCTCGGTGGCTAACTGTCTCACTGGGGAGCTCATTTCTAATGCTTCAATAGATGCATGTGTCTCCCTCTTATTTTGAACTTCCCTTCTCTAGCTAGTGTCATTTAAATTTGCTTCATAAATCTCTTGACTTCCATTTTGTGGGTTGAATGAGCTTGCTTCTGCCTACTCATTATCACCACTCAATGAATGTTCATCTTTAATTTGGTGAAGTGTATTGTGAAAAGTGACTATAGGGGGTTCTGCTGTTGTGCCTCCTTCTTGCGTTGTAAAAGAGAAAAATATTCCCGTAGAAGACTATATCACATGACACAATGAACTCTTGTGTCTTCAAATTATTAACCTTCCAACCCTTTTGGACTTCAAAGTACCCCACAAAAATGCACTTTTAGCCTCAAAAGCAAACTTATCTTGCTGCTTGGATGGGTTCTTTACATAACACAAATATCCAAATACCTTTAAACGGTCATATGATGATGGATTTCCAAATAATACTTCATATGAAGTGACTCCCCCACTTGCCACAATAGGTGTCCTATTAATGATATAGGTGGCTGTCAACACACATTCACCCCAAAAGGAAATAGGCAAATTGGCTTGAAATCTTAGAGCCTGCGCTATATTGAGTATGTGTCTATGCTTTTGTTCTACACGCCCATTTTTGTTGAGGTGCTCCTACACAAGATGTTTCATGAACAATTCCTTCCCATTGAAGGAGTGTTTGAACTGTAGAGTCGGTGAATTCAGTTCCATTATCACTTTTAAGTCTATTAATCTTTGGGTTAAATTATATCTTTACCATACTGCAAAAATTTGTTAAGATGCCTATAGTTTTAGTTTTATCCTTCATTAAATATACCTATGTTCCGCGAATGAAATCGTAAACAATGGTAAGAAAATAGTGTGAGTCATTATAAGAAGCAATATGATATCTCCCCCACAAATCACAATGTATGAGACCAAAAATTTCCTCAACCTTATTATCACTAAGAGTAAACGTGAGTCTACGTTGATTCAACTTATAATAGACATCACAACAATGGACTTTATTCAAATCAAATTTATATTTTAGAAAATGAGAAAGATGTTGTAAAACTTAGGATGAAAGATGTAGCATCTTTGCATGCCATAGAGCTGTAGTGTCCTCTCGAACTGTAGCTAGCAATGATTCCTGCACTAGCTGCTTCAACACATAAACCCCATCATGCAGATCACCTAATCTAATCATCCTCCTTGTTGCTCGGTCTTGTATCACACAATGATCATCATAATAAGTTATTGTACAACTTAGATCGTGTGTCAATTTATGAATGGAAATCAGGTAGTAACTAAAATTAGGCACAAACAAAACATTATGCAATTTACTATTTTCATCAAGATTAATGACTCCCATCTTTTCTACTAGCACTATGTCCACTATGGACATAGTGATGTAGAATGGTTTCTCGAGCTTGTATACTCCTTCCAAGAGAAAAAATAAAGGTGTCATGTGGTGTGAAGCACCACTATCTATGACTTGTTATTACCAACCACGGTTTCATGTTGTCCAACATTCCTTCTTATGCATGTTCCATATAGTGTGTGGCCTTGTGCATTTTCTTCTTTCTGACCTTCATCTATAGAAACACGATGTGCACTGGATTGTCCCCCAGCCTTGTTGGGTTCGCGTTGTATTCTTCACCTGTCCTAATTGTATGGATATCCAACTATTTCAAAACACTTTGACTTGACATGACCAATCTTGCCACAATGATCACATTTTGGCTTATGTCCATCTTATTTCCTTTGCCTGCTCCCATTAGGTGTGCATAAGCCTAAACCTAATTCAGGTTTGATGGCTCTGTCTTTTGCTATTGTGAAACGAGCTTCTTCCCTTCGAAGGTGTTTGTATATGCATTGGAGAGAAGGTAATGGCTCCATGTTAAGGATGGTGGCCTTAATATGATCAAATCGCTCATTATTAAAGCTATCGAGGAATAAGTGAACACGGTGATCCTCTTCTCTATGCGTCAGTTCCTTTGAGGCTCCACATGTACATTCTAGGAGGGGCTACAATTCATTCAGCTCATCAAGAAGGCTCTTGAACGTGGTATAAAATTCTGTTACGCTTGTTTCTGGTTCTTGCTCGAATAGGCAAAATGTACGCAATAGTTTATGAAACCTTGGCGCACTAATCTGAGCAAACTTCTCTTCTAGATCCAACCAAACATCCTTTGCAGTGGCTACAACTGAAATGCTCCCATGCAAGCTTGGATTAATGGAGTTTATAATCCAAGCTATCACCATTGAGTCTACCTTTTCCCAGTTTTAATAATCTAGACTGGGAGATGTTGGTTTGTTGATCTTTCCATCAATGAAGCCCAACTTTGTCTCATGTGAGGAGCCATTGAGTGGTACAACTACAAGAGATGTTCCTAAATTGTCTAAGGAAGTAAGACAGTAAAGGGACGCAAGTGTTTTAACAGACGAAGAATTGCCATTGTCAAAGGTATTGCTCTTCTTCTCTGACTTCTTTTCCATATCTGAATTTCCTCGCTCTGATGACATAATGGAATGTCACATGAAGAAAGGTTCTGTATTATTATTGTAGAACTTGGTTACATGATCACCTATATATACAAGTCTATCTAACTACTTGATATACAGGATCTGATAATGAATAGAGCTATTAGCTAACAAACAAATTCAAATATCTATATCTATGCTTATCAATATCAAGAAAAAGATAAAAAGTAAACAGAATATTAAATAGATTATCATGATAACAGATTGACATTATCATATTATCAAGTAGATTAGCTGATAACAAATTGACATTATCCTATTAATGACCTCCAACATATGGGTAAAAAGGCTAGCAAGCCAGATGCTATCTCGCACCTTTTTAATAACCACCTCTTCCGAAATAAATTAAGGAAACACCAACTAGTCTTGACTCAAGTAGACCATGATGCGTAAATCCTTGGTGAAAGGATCAAAGGTATCACACTATGCCATGTTGGGCTTATCTTCTTTTACTAGCCCCTCCATCATCGTCAACTCCCCCTTGTCGGCCTAGGAAGAGTTTTCCTTAGGCCTAGATTTCACCCTCTTTCCCTTAATAGTAGGGACAATAGATGACTTCCTTTTCTTGTTTTTTCATAATTGTTTTTTTTTTCTTTAGGGCAAGATGAAGATATATAATGAGAAAACATAGATTGAAATCATATTTATATTAAAGCTGTCAAAATGGGCTGTCTGGTCCACCAAGTGTAAAAAGCGGGTTGGGCTGAGCCAATCCAAATTTGTTATGGGCAACATATTTGCTGGCTCGACCTGACCAAATTGGCCTATAATTTTATTAAAATTTATATATATTTTACAAAGAAAAAAATAAAAAAAAATATAATACCAAACCAAATAAGCTTGGTACTTTTTGAGCCTACTTTTTATGAACTTGACCTAGCTCGTCAAGCTAGGCCAAAATTTTAATAGCCCAGCCCAACTTGACCTGCCGAACCGGACTAATTTTGCTAGCTCTAGTTTATATAAGAGAAAGATCATCAATGTCATTAAGGCATACGTTAGTTTGATTATATTTCCTTGAGGCTTCTTGGAACCAAAGGACAAGGATTTGAAAATTGGAGAAACAAAAAATATGAGCACAGTATTGCTAAAATCATAAAAAATTATAATGGTTTTTCTAGATTGGTTATACTAAATATTGACATAGAAAGTGACTTTTTAAATCGATTCATAGTACAATTGATCCAGAAAGTCTTGTCAAGAATTTTAAAAGTTGGAAATGATGTTAACATTCTAAATTGGTTGCATGAATAACTAATCTAGAAAGTGTTCTTTATATAACTGATGTAGAAAGTCTTTGTCAATAATTTCAAAATTTGAGAATATCAGTTGATAAAGAATCAATCTTTGAAATTACTTTCTACATTGGTTCTTAGTATAACCGATGTAGAAATTTTTTTCTAGATTGGTTCTAAGGCAATCGATGTAGAATGTTCATCCCAATATGACCAAAATGTCCTTGCCTCATATACTACATTAATTTTGTAGGAATCAATGTAAACTTTTTATGTTAAAAATGTTTTTTGTACCAGTCTACTAAAAATTGGGACATCAATGGCTAGATTCAGAATATGTAAATAATTTTTTGTTTGAATATTTGATCACATTTTTATATTTTTGTCCCTCTATCAACCCTTTAATCATGGATTCGTCCTTGATGCTAAGAAGAAACGTGTCTATATAATAAAGGAACACGCAATTTTTTATGTCATATAAACAACCAATTACAAGTTATTCTTAATACCAATGAGGTAACAATTAAGGAAATATATTATTATTCATACAAACCAATGTAATTAATCAATCAATGCATCGAATAATTTTTAAAATAACTAGCAACACTCATCGAATGTTGATGGCTGCTTTATTGATGACAATCCAACTCTTAATTTATCCAAATTAAGAATGCTCATCCGTTTCAAATTCTATGCATAGCTGCACATCCCGTAAACACAAGAACCTTTGGCGTTGCACTTGTTGCCACATTTCCCGCAATGCTTCTCGTTAGTCTTGGGGTTCACACACTTTCCTTCGCAGCATATCTTTCCGAAGCTGCATTTCTTTCCACACCTCCCACAGTTAAGTCTGTCCGTGGAAAAGTTGACACATTTGTTGCTGCAGCAATCAGGGCCCGAGCTGCCTTTAATAAGGCAAATCTTTGGGTTCTTGTCACATGTCAACGCCACCCTTCCATTCTGGGAAAGGAACCGGCTTGTTTCTCGGAGAGACTTTGGTTCTTCAGTTTCAGAAGATGTTGCTGACAGAGTAATGGCCAAAGCCATCAACAAGGCCACAAGGAAGAGTGTCTTCAAGGACTTCATTATATTTTTTGTGTTTGTGTTTTAGCTAGGAAATAGAAAAAGATGAATGCAGTAATGAGGTGTGGATGTTTTGATTCAGAAGAATGCTACAAGTACTATTTATAGAAGAGGATGTTCATGGAGTCTGGCATTTGCATAGATTACGTGCATGAGCTAATAGTCTACGTGTTTGTTGTTAGTGGAGTAGTCTAAATCAACGGTGCGCCAAATTAAATGTGTAACGAAGTTAGGCTAGTTGGCAAGAACTTCTTCAAACTTACTATAACGTATCAGTTGAAAATGGAGGAGGAAACTGCATGTACGTGTCCAAAATGAAATAACTGTACTAAAACGATATATATATGCTTGAGTAATATTAACTAAAATTGTTTAGTTATATTAAGTTGATGATCTACTGAAGCCAGGTCGTATTTAAAGTCTTAAGAAAACCAAGTAGTCGTTTATATGCAGTCTACGGAAACCAGAAAACCGTTACAGAACCACCATATACTGTCCATAATTCCAATCGCAAATTTTGACCTTTGTTTTATATGTGTAGTCCACGTTCGGAATTTCACTTCACGTTTCTTCAAGCCAATGTAAATAACAAATTAATTTGGATAACAGAATCCTTATTTATACAAATATAAGAAGTTAATTCTTGCATATTTAAACTTTTTGTATTGCATGGCTCACGTTATTTTCTTGGGAGGCTGTAGGATGGCGTTTGTATAATGTTCAGAAAGGGTATAACACGTGCAAGTTTGGTAATATAGCTCGTGCAACTAATATTTCTTGACGAAAGCCAAGTTTGGTATCGTTGTTTACTTTTCCATGTTGTCATACACTTTCCAAAATCAATTTGGAAATTGGAAGCCATTGTGAAAATTGATAATATTATTTTTTTATTTTTGTGGCTAGGTAGGGTCGGAAAGATAAAAAGTTATATCATAATTATAAAAGAAAAATGCTAATTAGTACGAAACGAATTTGTACGAAATCTATTATACCATTATCTCAGAATGATTTTTGCCAAATATTTTTTACATTTTATTTTTACTTTATTGATTAACCAATAAAATTCAAGCAATTGGATTCGTGCGTATTCGTAGAAATTCTTTCGTACCATTTAGCAATGCTCATTATAAATTCTTAAAGGATATTTCTTTAATTTATTACCACTTGTAATCATGTTTACGTGTCTACTTAAATACAATATGTGCCCATCGTTATTATTGATAACATTTGTTGTACATACGTGCGAAGTTAAAAAAAAAATGGAGTGGTACGTAAAATTTATTGAAAATGTTTTTTTATCAAAAATTCAAAAAGCTCAAACATAAATCATATCTAGAGGTGGTTAAGAGGGCCAGTTCAGCCCGTTTAAGGCCTGTCTACATTGGCCCAAATTTTTAATGAACTTGGTTGGCCCGGTCTACAAAATAAATAGACTACATTTTCTTGGTCCGTGTTCACTCCATGTAGCTTGTGAGGCACGTGCTGTGATTAAATGAGTCAGCCCATGGACCAAAAATTAAAAAAAAATTGAAAAAAATATAAAATTAACTATAAAACAGAAAAATATTAATTAAATTGTAATTGAGTTGTTAACAATTGATAAATTTAATAATATGCAAAATATATTAATAAAGTACAAATCAAATAATTAATAAAAAAAGTCCAAATAATTAAAATAAGATAATAAAAAAGAAGGGGAAAATGACATTACTATCTACCAATAACTAATATTACCAAATACTATTAACATGTCAACCAAATATTAAAAGAGAAAATAGGCTATACACTTACACTGTCATCTAATTACAAACCACCATGTATGGTAAATTTGTTGACTTTTACAATAATTACCTAAAAAGTCATAACAACAGTGGTTTGTAATTGATTGACAATATAAAAGTTTTTACATTGACAGTGTATAGTCATTAAACTCATATTAAAAATCCTGATAAAATAAACTAATTATTAAAATTAGTTTATATTTTTTTAAAAAAAATACAATGGTCCAAAGGCTAGCCTATTAGCTTGTGGTCCAAACTTGCTAAACCCATGGGCTATGTAGATTGGGCTAGCAAAGCCCACATTCTAAATGGGTTTCATTTTATAGAGTCTGTAGTTAGCACAAATCACAAACTAAACAAACCGTTCACAGGCCTTGACCCATATATCTAGGTCAAGTTTATTTTAAATATTTAAGTTACATATATATTTTTAAAAAAAGAAGTGTGAATGTGTGTGTGTAAGTGGGGGGAAATTTTAACTTTTTTATTAAGAACAATCGATTAAGTGTAGGATTCACAACACACACTTTGAAAGTGATTCTATTTTACCATCAAATAAAATATTAATTCTTTTAAATCCACTTTTGAAATATTGTTTCCAAATACATATTATTTTTTTAACCTCAAATATCTTTAAAACTCAACTCTTTCAAAAAAATAATGTTAATCTTTTTATCCTATACACTGAGTTATTAATTAATGAAAAAAAAATATTAAAAAAATATATTTATTATATCAAAAATATAAATTACACTTAGTACTTACTTTTATATTAAAAAATAAACATGAACCTATGCATGACAAAAAAATCAAATAATTTCAAAACTATAACAAAGTTGTTGAGTATAGTTATCAATGGGAATTGAATCTAAAAGGAGTTATTCTCCCAGAACATAATGAATCAACATTTAAATTTTCGCTGGAAAAGATATCCGACAGTGTCTCGAATAAGGATTATTTCCGAAGAAAAATATATAGGAGAACAAAACAAAAATTGTGGAATAGTTGGGCATCAATTGGCTGAATTGGTTATTTATCTTCTTCTTTTTATGCACTTACTTCGATGACGCTTTGCTTGAAACCTTTGATGATGATAAATAAAGAGAGAAAAATAAAGCATGATGCCATGATACATAGACTTAAGACCACAGATGTGATATTCATAGAGCATAAACATTGTATATCTTCTTAATGTAATGATGTTAGTGTTATTATTTAGTATCATGATTTGTTTGTTTCGATGTGTATTTGTTCTGATATTTTATGTTTTCCATAGCTCTGATACTTAGTTTTTGCCACAATAATTCATATTTGCTCTGATACTTATTCTAACAGGCAAATGTTTAATTCATTGTCTGATTTGAAAGAAAACTTTAAAGTACTATTACTCTGATACTGTGTTCAAAGATACATAGACATATAATGTTCTGATACTGTGTTCAAAATTTAGGTGTTTGCTCTGACAAGTGTAAAATATGGCTCTGATACATGTAAAATATGTTACCTAAGAACATTTCTCTAATGCCTATACTTCAAAACTTATGTTTCTGTAAAGTTTGCTAAAATTTAAACGTTTTTAACTCTGACACCTCTTAGCTCTTATATATAAAGGTTTGAGATATTTTTTTTAATAAACCAAAATTTTATTTAAACTAAGTGATAACTAAAAAATGCCACTTAACATAAATCACAATACAATGTGAATTTAACCAATATTGAGATAAAGACCGAACCCCAACCCACTTCACAACACAAGATTATTATGATCACAAAAGTACAAAACCCCATCCTTCCATAGCCTAACAATATGAAATTGGCGTAACAGCCAAAAACCCATAGCACAACCAAAACAATACGCTATTTTGAAAGTGTGAAAACCCCAACAATGTGCTGTAACTCTGATGATGTGATGGCCGCTAGCCAACAATTTTGAGACGCACCTCATGGATTAAAATAACTGAAACAGGGGAAAAAAGAGGTTTGTTTTGTATAACTCAGCTTAAACGTGATCACATGTCTGACAGTTACAAATCACATGCCTTAGGCTACAAATCCCATCTCTGACGCGCTTTATCAGCTGCAAGCCACGCATCTGACGACATTGAATAAGATCGAAATGCCAATGTGAAGGATCATGCATGTATAGATATATATCACTCAAGGATTACAATATACTAATACTTCCCAACGAACGCACTCGAACCAAAATAAATATTTATTTTGTAAAATACACATAATAAAATACTAATTTTAAACTTATTTTCCATTAGCAGGACAGGCTAGTGGTCAGTACTCAGTAGAATATCAACTTAAAGAAGCCATAGGGTTATTCAGAAATCCCAACCGCATGACACAAATACACATGATTTTCATTAATTAATAAATTTTCGTGAAAATTATTAAAAAAATTGAATTCATTATTTAATAAAAAATATATCAGAAAATGCGCTGATTAAAGAGGCATTAACATTTATGTTTGAATCAGCTCTTTTTATGGAAAAGAAAAAGATTAATTATATTATAATTAAATTTTTAAAACAATTATTATAAATAGTTAGCAAACTTTAATTGTATCATAATTCATGAGTGAATAATCGACTAGGATCGGCTTAATGGTGGGAGGTTGGGTAGTATGCACAAGGTCTTAGGTTTTAATCTTGTCGTCGTCATTGTACATAAAAAGAAAATAATTCATGAATGAATGCCAATTTTTATATCATAAATATATTTTAGTTAAGGATATATATATATATATATATATATTGGTATAGGGAGGACAAAAGAAAAGAACAAAAAAGAAGAAGAAAGAAAACAACAAGGCTAAACACGATCAAAATGAACTCTAGACGTATCAACTTGAAGATGCAGAAGCATATTAGGCGGAGGAGCATTCCACGTCACAAGTTTAGCATTTTGGAATGCACCATTCTTAGCTAGGTGATCAGCACAAAATTTTCCCTCGTGAAGAATATGGCTAAGCACAACTTCCCAATCATCTACAAGAAGATCCTTGATTTTTCTAATCAAGACAGCATACTTGTAAAATTTGGAAGAACTATTGATGAGCGATATGGCAAAAGTAGAATTTGAAAAGATCATCACCCTTCTAAACCCTTGGTTCTAAGCCAGACGGAGGCCTTGGAAGAGAGCATAAAGCTTAGTATAAATGATATCTCAAGACCCAATATAGCCCATGAAATATATATATATATATATATATATATATATATATATATATATATATATTAATAGTATAATTTTTATACAATTATTTAATCAAAATTATATAATAAATTTATTAACTTTTATAATAATTAATTTAAAAGTCGTAACAAGAATAATTTCCTATCTTTTCAGTCTAATGATTTCCAAACGAAAGGTGAGAGGCTTTTTTTTTTTAAATACACTTTTGGTTTCTTATTGTTTTTTTCTTTTAGTTTAGTCTAGTTTTACTTTGATTCTTTAAAGTGTTTTTGTTGGATCAAATTAATTTTTTTTTATCAATTTATCATATTAATTTGGTCAACCAATGACATGTAACAAACTATAAGAAATGGTACGTCAATTAAAATTGACAAAGTTGGTGTAAAAAATTGACAAGAGGACCAATTTAGCCTAACATAGACACATTAAGGGATTGAGAAATTTTAGACTAATAATTTTCTTTTCTGATTTCTAATTTTTTTGTCTAATAATAATTGCCTATTAGAGTCTTCAATTAAATAAAATGGTTTAATTACTCATTTGGTTCTTATAATTACATAAACTTTAAGTTTTAGTCCCTATAGTTACACAAACCTTATCTTTTAGTTATTGCTGTTTTTTTTTTTAAAAAAAGTTAACACCATTAATTGTGGCTAACATGGTGCTAATGCTACATTGACATGTGTTGTGCTTTACCTTTTGGTTTCTTGCATTATTTTTATGCTTTGGTCCCTATACTTACACAATTTTTACCTTTTAGTCTTTACACTTAAAAAACTATCTATTTTAGTCCTTATATAGATAATTTTTTTATGTTTTAGTCTCTATCAACACCTCTTTCCTTTCCTTTTCCTCCTCCTTCTTATTCTCCTGTCCTTCTCTGTTTCTTTTTTTCTTTTTCCTCATCAATGCCTCTCTCCTCCTTTTATTTTATGGGTTATGTTTCTTTTAAATCCTCTTACATCAACTAATTTTCATTGACCTTAAATCAAATAGTCTCAAGGTTGTAAAGTTTAAATGTGATTCTAAGACAAGGCAAGGTAGCTTGCGCGTAGCAATTTAATCTTGCTGCATAGTTTTAATTATTTTAATCTTCCTAGGCCTACATCAAATGCTTAGGGTATTTGTGTCATTACCATATGAGTAAATTTTTTGTGCTTTAGTCTTTTTTTGTTAGTTGTCATGTAACTCCATTAGCTCCAGGTTCACTAACACTATCATAAAATGCTTCCACCACGCATCGTTGCCAAAGGCAATTTTTGGCGATAATGCGTGGTGAAATCATTATGTCATCTTGAAAATGAATTAAATACCAACTTTCATGTTTTCAAGTGTTTTTTGTAGCAAGAGTAAAATAATGCAACAAGTTCTCACCACCGTAAGGAGTGTTAATATAATTCGCTGCTCACTACCTTGTCTTGTCCAGGAAGAGCGTTTGTACTGTACAACCTCGAGACTCTCCGATTTAGGATCAATGAAAATTAGTTGACGTAAGAGAATTTAAAAGAAGCATGACGGAAAAATAAAAGGAGGAGGGAGGTGTTGATAAGGAAAAAATAAGAGAAGGAAACAGAGAGTAGAAAGAGGAAGAAGGAGAAGGAAGAAAGATGAGAGGTATTGATAGGAACTAAAACAAAAAAAAAAGTGTTCGTATAGAGACTAAAACAAATAATTTTAAGATTAGGAACTAAAAGGTAACGATTGTACAAGTATAAGAATCAAAACTTAAAAAAAATGCAAGTATAGGACTAAAACGTAAAGCACAACACATGACAACGCTATATTATTGTCGTATCAGCGCCAAGTCAACCACCATTAATAACATTAACTTTTTTTTAACGGAATAAACTAAAAGGTAAAGTTTATACAATTATAGAAACTAAAACAAATAATTTTTAAGTTTAAAGACTAAAACATAAAATTTGTGCAATTATAGAGCCGAAGTGAGTAATTAAACCAAATAAAATTTAGAATAAATTACATTGAGATCTCTTGAGATTTTTCAGATAACATATGATACCCTTTCTTTTTCTATTATTACACTAACTCTCTTAATTGTTTGAAAAATATTACATGAACACTCTTTATATTATACTAATCTTCTTAATTGTTTAAAAAAATTACATCATATATTTTTATAAAAAAAATTGTTGTAAACGTTATAAAAATAAAAAAAATTATGTGTAATCTAAAAAGAATATGAGAAGTGCCGGTGTAATTAACTATAAAATTTAATAGAAAAAACAAAGTCATGAAGCGTGAGAGGCGTGTACCTGGGCCCATGGCAATGATTCCCTTCCCAATACGGTTTATATATGCGGGAGATGGGTGGCGAGTGAGATGAGCCGATGGCATCGTCAACATCGCCGTCGCTGAAGGCGGTGCTGGACCGCGTCCAAGAGGCCGCCGAGCACTGTGGTCGGAATGTGCAAGACATCCGCCTAGTGGCGGCGAGCAAGACCAAGTCAGTTTGTGCTCTCCGTCAGGTATACGATGCCGGCCACAAATGCTTCGGCGAGAACTACGTTCAGGAGCTCCTTCACAAAGCTTCCCAGGTAAGTTCGTTACTTCAAACTCATTCAATTCATCCCTTCCTTGCTTTTATTTTTTGGATTCACTCCTCAATGCTTACATTTCCTTTCCCAGCTTCCCGATGATATCCACTGGCATTTCATCGGCAATTTGCAGAGCAATAAAGTCAAGCCTCTTATTGGTACTGCCACCAAAACGACGCTGTTTAATCATTATTGTCTCAATTTCGTTTAATTAAGACATATATTGGATGGATGGAGTATATCATTCTCAAACGTGTATAATAACTTTGCTTGATTCCTGACTGTTCATTCATTTAGAAACATGAGCACGCTTTTTCTAACTGGTGGATTTTGGGAATTTTGTTTTGTGGAGATGAGTTCACCTTTACCACATTAATAATTCGGGTTCACTGTTGAGATCAGGATTCTAATACGTTTTATTTCATGTTTCACAGCTGGTGTTCCCAACCTTGCTTGTATAGAAACTGTGGATGATGAGAAGGTAATTTTTTTTGTTTCTTCATACTTTGTTTTGGCTGACAAGGTAAATATATTTTTCATGGGTATGAGTACGTGTAAGCATGTAAATTTACCTAAATTTTAAATATTTTTAGGGTGGGGGGGCGAGGATGGAAAATTCATAGAACTTGGAAATATGGGTAATATGATGATCAGTTTCACACAACGTAAATATATATAAGCAGTCTTTACGATAGGATCCGCACTTAGACGTTATCCCATTTGTAAGCACACAAGGTGATTTTGGGTTTCACTGACAAGGTAAATATATATAAGCAGTCATTCTAGAAGTAGTTCCAGGCGCTGCCATTTGGTCAATGAGGTTTTTGGGTTTGTGAAAGTAAAATTATTTTACATGTAATCTAAAGTTCAATTTTGTCCCATTAACATTTAATGTTTGACATCAATTTCTTTAGAATTCTGTTCTATGAAGTAAAATTTAATTTAAATTTTAAAATGATACAGAAAATAGTTTATACCTAAAATGTGCTGTCAAACAAGATATTTTAATTTAGTGCATGCATGATCTTAGTATCTTTTCATATTCTATTGCAAATGGTGCACTTATCATCTGGTATTTTATCTTTTTTGCTTTTTTCTGTTTTTGGCTGGCAGATAGCAAATCTTCTTGATCGTGCTGTAGCAAATGTTGGCAGGAAACCGTTGAAGGTTTTTGTTCAAGTGAACACAAGCGGAGAAACATGTATGTTGCACTTGACAGATTTGCCAAACCAATTCACTATTCACTATCTGCAGTATCTTAATAAAGTTGACTTGGTTGTGTTAGATTATTAACCTAATTTTTTTAACACGGCTTCTATATAAAAGATTAATGTGAAAATAGCATCAAAATGACAAGAAAATATAGTTTCCAATTCTTTTATTGAAAATATATTTAGAAAATCATTGATTATAAACATCCTAGATCTATACCTAAATATGTAACCTATATTTATTAGAATGATTGCTTGACTTCTGGTTTACATTATGTGCCCTACATCTTTGTTTATCTCCCATTGTAAAACACAGTTGTTGTCAATGTTTTCAGTTTATTATCGATCTCAAGTATGGCAGTGGACTGCTATTTTCTTGCAGCCAAATTTGGTGTTGAACCAGCTCTGTGTGTTGATCTTGTAAAACATATTACAAACTGCCCAAACCTTGAGTTTTGTGGCCTGATGACAATTGGCATGCTGGATTATTCATCCACCCCTGAAAATTTTAAGGTGGCGACTATACATTTTGGACATGATTCATTGGTCTTTTCGGGACTTCCTATTTAGTCTTCTAGATAATGCTCCAAACTAAATATTCCTTTGTACTCTCCAGACGTTATCCAATTGCAGAAGTGAAGTTTGTAAAGCAGTTGGAATATCAGAGAAGCAATGTGATCTATCAATGGGCATGACTGCAGACTTTGAGCAAGCTGTAAGGAATCCTTTTTTTCCTTGTAAATTAAAAATACATGGCTTACATTGAATGGACAAGTATTGTGATGTTGTCATAATATTTTTTAACCAGCTAACTCTCAAATTTTGCAGATTGAGATGGGAAGTACAAATGTTAGGATTGGAACTGCCATATTTGGGCCCAGAGAATATCCACTGAAAGAAGAGGAGTAGCTGTCCTCATTTTGCAGTCTTGTTTGTGTTGGTGTATTGGTGCTTACATTCACATGTCAAAGTCATAGAGCAGCATGAGCAAATCATTTACTCATGAGCATGATGGTGGTAATCAATAAGCTCTGGGAGAGCTGTGTATTAGGAATAATCTTCGAGACCGAACGTTGTATACATGCTCTGTCAAACATAAAAACCAACCTATTCAACTGAAGCTGAACCAAGATAATCTTAAAAGAATAATGATATACAGCACAAAAAATAATTCCATGAAAGATAACAAATTTGACGTGTTACATTTATATTGAAAAATAACTTTGTTCCATTACCTCTCTTGAATGGTCATGCGTGTTTTTTACTATCGAATTTGAATTCGTGCACTTTTGTCCTTATGACCTGTGTTGCACGCAAGAGGCGTATGTCAGTCTTCTGAGGGCAATAAAAATTTCTCAATCAATTCTTAAAACGAGCAACGATACACTAGTAAAGAAGAGCGTTGAGAATCATTTTTGTTGACATGTGGGTTTTTCTTTCCTTGGTTATATTGGAAAGGTCAAAGCTCCTTTATTTTAGATTGGTTCCTTTATTTTATGATGCTCGAAAACTAGAGGTGAAGGGAAAATTACTTTTCTCTGTAGAATTTGGATGATTAATAGAGAAAATTATTGCCTATAAATTAAAAGTGTTTCATTTCTAAGAAACACAAGTCATATTTTTGTAACATTCCGTAAGCATATATCAGATTAGTTTCTCTCTTGTATCTTCTCTTTGGTTATCGAGAGATATTGAGTGTATAACCAATGAGAAAATACTGTAAGGTATTTGGGATTTAAGTATTGTGTGACTTTTTTGTATTTTCCACATTATCTCTTATTGTAAATATATGGGAGTTGTGTTTTGCATGTGGATGTAAGCTCTAAGCTAAACAACAATTGTTGTTATACTTCTGTGTTATTTGCACAACTTATTATAACAAACTGGTGTCAGAGCACCTATAGCATTTCTTGGGAAATTTGCATTAAAAAAAAGGAAATTACAAATTTTGATATTCAACCGTCCAATGGACACATCAACTTTGAAATGTAGAAGGTTCGTATGATGGTTGTCTTGACTCAATAGAATTTGAAAGTAGCACTTTTTAGAAAAGAAAAGAAGCCTTCCATGATGAAGGTCTATGTGAGATGAGATTGATGAAAATGCTCCTTTTGTTATTCAATTACACATATCTGATGATGTGCTACAAGACAGCCAATTCACTTAAATCTCACTCAGAATCCTTCATCATGGGAGGCTTCTTTTCTTTTCTGTTCTAGAAAGTTCTACCTTCAAATTTTGTTGAGTCAAGATAGCCATCATATGGACCTTCCACATTCCAAAGTTGATGTGAACATTGAATTGTTGAATATCAAATTTTGTAGTCGCCACTTTTTTATGCAAGTCTCCCTATAACGCTTTAAGAACTCTGATACCTATTTGTTAAAATAAATTGCACAAATAAAGCAAAAATATAGCAACAAATGTGGTTTAGCTTAGAGCTTACGTCCACATGCAAAAACAACTACCATATATTTACAATAAGAGATAATGTGGATAATACACCAAGACGATTGGTCATTATCTTCTTCATATATAAGGACTCTAATTTTGTCCACAATGATGTCATTGTTTTCTTTGATAAAACTTTTTGTAACACATTAGTTATGCATAACTGAATAACAAAAAGAACCTTTTCATCAATCTCATCCCACTTAGAATCCTTCATTATGGGAGGCTTCTTATCTAGAAAGTTCTACTTTCAAATTCTGTTGAGTCAAGACAGCCATCATATGGACCTTCTACATTCCAAAGTTGATGTGTCCGTTGAACTGTTAAATATCAAATTTTGTAGTCATTTTTTTATGCAAGTTTTCCTATTATGCTTTAAGCGCTCTAATATTTGTTTGTTATAATAAATTGCCCAAATAAAGCAAACAATGCGGATCAGCTTATAGCTGACGTCCACATGCAAAAACAACTACCATATATTTACAATAAGAGATAATGTGGAGAATACAAAAGAGTCACACTTCACTTAAATCCTAAATACCTCACAATATTTTTCACTAGTGTATACACTCAAAATCTCTTAATTAACAAAGAGAATATATAAGGGACAAACTTCTCTAATAGATGCTTATGGGATGTTACAAACAAATGATTTGTGTTTCTTGAAAATAAAACACTCTTAATTTATAAGCACTGTTTTTCTCCATTAACCATCCAAATTCTAGTACAAAAGTTATAAAATAAGAATTGATTTAATTTTGAAATAATCTTTCCCAAGCCGCAACTATTAAGTGTTAGGGTTAGAGCAATGCATGAGCAGTCTCTAAACCCTTTATGTTTATTAATGCCCTGAGACATTGGTATTCAAGCATAGCTTAGCAGCATCAAGGAATGGGTCATGTTTTCGTACAAACCAAATCCGCAATTGCTGCTGAGACGAAGTGGCCTAAAACGGTCCGTGGTGTCACTACCACACCCATCTTCACCTTCAGCTTCAGCCACCACCAACTCATTCAATGCCATTATCAACCACCATTCATCCCAAGGTGCTCACCGTCAAGTTCTTGCCACCTATGCCTCTATGCTCAAATCCCATGTCCCTTCAGACGCCTACACCTTCCCCAGTCTTCTCAACGCTTGCTCTTCTCTCAACCTCTTTTCCCTCGGTCTTTCCCTCCATCAACGCATCCTCGTTAACGGGTTGGCCCTTGATGCCTACATTGCCTCTTCTTTGATCAATTTCTACGGTAAATTTGGGTTCGTTGATGTTGCTCGCAGAGTGTTCGACTTTATGCCTGAGAGGAACGTTGTACCTTGGACTACCATTATTGGGTGCTACTCACGCATGGGTCATGTTCCTGAGGCTTTTTCTATGTTTGATGAAATGCGACGCCAGGAAATTCAACCCAGTAACGTTACCATGTTGAGCTTGCTGTTTGGAGTTACTGAGCGTGCTCGCGTGCAGTGTTTGCATGGTTGTGCAATTTTGTATGGGTTTATGTCTGATATAAGCTTGTCAAATTCTATGCTGAATGTATATGGGAAGTGTGGAAACATTGAGGATTCTAGGAAATTGTTTGATTACATGGATCAAAGAGACCTCGTTTCGTGGAATTCGTTGATCTCTGCCTATGCCCAGATTGGGGATCTATGTGAAGTTTTGGTTCTTCTCAAGACAATGAGGGTACAAGGTTTTGAGCCTGACCCACAGATTTTTGGGTCTGTCTTGTCTGTGGCTGCATCAAGGGGTGAGTTGAACTGGGGAAGGTGCTTGCATGGGCAGATTTTAAGAGCTGGTTTTGACTTGGATGCACATGTTGAAACATCATTGATTGTCATGTACTTAAAAGGTGGGAACATTGATATTTCATTTAGAATGTTTGAAAAGTGTTCTGACAAGGATGTGGTTTTGTGGACAGCAATGATCTCAGGCCTTGTCCAGAATGGGTCTGCAGACAAAGCACTGGCTGTTTTCCGACGGATGTTGAAATTTGGAGTGAAGCCACCTACTGCTACTATGGCCAGTTTAATCACAGCTTGTGCACAACTTGGGTCTTTTAATTTGGGAACATCGATCCATGGTTATATATTAAGGCAGGAATTACCATTGGATGTTGCTACTCAAAACTCTCTTGTTACCATGTATGCAAAGTGTGGTCACTTGGATCAGAGTTCCATTGTATTTGATAAGATGAACAAAAAGGACTTGGTTTCCTGGAATGCAATAATTAGTGGATATGCTCAAAATGGCTATGTTTGTAAGGCCTTGTTCCTTTTTTATGAAATGAGGTCTGATCATCAAACACCTGATTCAATAACCATTGTGTCCCTCCTCCAAGGGTGTGCGTCCACTGGACAACTCCATTTGGGAAAATGGATCCACAGCTTTGTGATAAGAAATGGCCTTAGGCCATGCATCTTGGTTGACACTTCTTTGGTAGACATGTACTGCAAATGTGGTGATTTGGATACTGCCCAAAGGTGTTTCAACCAGATGCCAAGTCTGGACTTGGTCTCATGGAGTGCCATAATTGCTGGATATGGCTATCATGGCAAAGGGGAGACTGCATTGAGATTATACTCAAAGTTCCTGGAAAGTGGGATGAAACCCAACCATGTGATTTTCCTCTCAGTTCTATCTTCTTGTAGTCATAGTGGACTTGTAGAGAAGGGCTTGAACATCTACGAATCAATGACCAGAGATTTTGGGATTGCACCAAATCTTGAACACCATGCTTGTGTAGTGGATCTCCTCAGTCGTGCTGGGAGGGTAGAGGAGGCATATAACTTGTACAATAAAAAGTTCTCAGGTCCTGTACTTGATGTTTTAGGCATAATCCTTGATGCTTGTCGAGCAAATGGTAATAATGAACTTGGTGATACAATTGCAAATGATATTCTCAAGCTGAGGCCCATGCATGCTGGAAATTACTTACAATTAGCTCACTGCTATGCTTCAATAAACAAGTGGGAAGAAGTGGGTGAGGCATGGACCCATATGAGATCTCTTGGCTTGAAAAAAATTCCTGGCTGGAGTTTTATTGACATACATGGGACCATCACTACATTTTTCACAGATCACAACTCACACCCCCTGTTTCAAGAAATAGTGTGTATGCTAAAATTTTTGAGAAAGGAAATGATCAAAATGGAGGAAGTGGACTTTAACCTTGAAAGCAGCCACATCATATCACAATAACATATGCTGAAATGTTATTTAAACAGGAGTGTTTCCAAGACTGGCCGGCACTCATGAAGTGTCATTAGCCACCGCAATGGTTTTGGATTTCCATCAGAGATTTTGACCCATCACTTTCTGTTCTTTTGATTTTTTTGGTTGACATGGCATCAGATTTCTATCCAAGTCTTATATACATTTGGCAGATGACTTAACATAAAGAAATACATTCATACAAGCATGCAAGGAGTTTTAAGCAACATCAACATTTTTAGTATGGAATAGGGGTTGCACAAGGCGAGGATAAATACAGGCACCTCAGAAAGAGGCAGTTTTTAGGATTTGAACCTGTAACCTCCAAATCCCAAGCCAATAACCTTGTTGTTGTATTAAGGCTCGCTTTCATTTTTAGTATGGAATAATTCTTTATAAATTATTCTTTTTCAATGAATCATTAGATAATATTAATTTTATTGATACTGCTTTTAGAATTATTTTTTTTTTAACTTTTGAAAAAGTATTAAAACAGCTTTTTCAACTTTCTTTAAATACTTCATTATTATTATTATTTTTTAAAACATATTGTTTAATTTAAAAAGTATTTTTTTTTAAAGTACCAAAAAATGACCTTATAAATTGTATTTATTGTAAAAGTAATCATTTTTTGTGATCAAAGTGAAGTAACCACCCTTTAATTAAATGACTTTGGTATAAAATATATATGGTTATGCATTGTATTTTTCAGTTAACACGTAAAAAAAAAAAAAAATCCCTCAATCAAAAGCTCCAAAAAGCTCACCTCTTCTCCCCATAATTTTTACTTATTAAAACAAAAATGAAACAAAATTAATAAAGTGTATCGTTGGGTCAAAACAGTTGAAAAATGTTTTTTTACAACAAAAGTAGAACATTTGTTTATCTACGTTAATTTTAGAACAATATTTTCGAGGTATGCATAAAATAAAAATAAACAAGGAATCAAAATAATCATAAATAATTTCAAATTACTAACATGACGCTCAAATAATTAAACAGCAAAAAGTTAGTCCTACAAAGCGAACATATAAGGGTGATTTACTACGAAACAGAACTGCCACAAGCTGACACACTCTTCAGGGTATTAAAAGTATGGATTCGTAAATGAGATAAGCTGGCTTGAATTGATTAATTAACAATAAAATGACCGAAAATAAGGAGAGAGGGTATATATGGAAGTATGGGACGTAAGAGACACACACGTAAACATGCGGGTGCAGTTTGGTGAGAGTGAGACAGATACGCGAATCTTGAAACCAATTAATTCCCAGTCAAGATCCTCTTCCCCAGCTCAGTACCGCATCCAGAAATTAAACTGAAACAAAATTAAGGATGAATAGGAGACAGCATAGGGTGTTCAAGTTGTTGATATGGATTCTGGGACTCTTTCTTGTCGCTTACATTGCAGGACGACCTTTGCATTGGCATCTCAACGAGACCCTCAATTCCACCTCTCAACCTTGTCCTCCTTGTCACTGTGATTGCTCTCTTCAACCTCTTCTCTCTCTCCCCGAAGGTACCTCTTCTTCCTTCTCTATTTAATTTAAAATGACAAAAAATAGTCGTGAGAGTTTGGATAGTTTGCATGCAGTCCTAGATTCAAACCTTATCATCATCGTTGTACCCCAAAAGAAAAAATGACAAAGAATTGAGTTTTAGAAAACTTATGATGTGTTTGGTTACCCCTTTCAAAGTCATTGTAAAGAAGGGACAAAAAAAGTGAAAAGAATTATTTATTTATTTATTTATTTGTTGCATTAACCTAAATGTTCATTAGACTCTATTACAATGAAAAACCAAACACACACTTGGCCATATGTTGTTACACTGATTGTAAATTTCATCTAGGAAGATTTTTTATTTTTTGGGGTACCTTTACAATGTGAAAATTGAAACACCGTGTGCTCAAATTGTTATGCAAGTGTTAATTCCTTCATCGTTTAGATGCATTCCGGTTCTGGTAGATGGGTTATTTACTGTATACTCCGCTAAATATAGTTTGTAAGACCTAGTAGTATTGATTAATAGATTGGCCAATCAAATAGTGTGATCAAATACTGAACTTTATTAAAACAGAATCTGTGGCTATTCAAAGGAAAACAGGAAAGTTGATAGGGTCTTTGTAGATGTTGTTTCTTGTGCTCTGACATTGATTGCTGATTGCTAACGTCACTAACGTGGTGCCTCTGCTTGTTTTTCTACTGCAGGATTGACCAACAACTCCATTATAGGTTAGTTCTTCTCCCTTTAGTACTCTAGAGAAACGCAACGGTACGAGGTGATGATTATATATACTCTTTGGTTAAAGTATCTACCGTATCTCACATAGGATGATGCATTCTGGGGTCAAGCCTATTTTTATTTCTGAACAATTGATAAAGGATATGGATATTACTAAATTGCACTTTCTTCTGAAAAAAAAAAATTGTAGGGAAGGTTTTTAGGATATGTTTGGATTGACGTTTGGGATCCTCCAACATTTGTTTGAACTACTAAACTCAGTTTGTTATCATGTTTGGTTGTCTTCCAAAAATAATTTCCTGACCTACGTTTCACTCTAAGCTCAATTTGTAATGAAAGTAAGATGTGGCTTATTTTTGAAAACTCATTTTTTCATTGGTATCATATATGCAAGTGTAAAAGTACTTTTTGATTATTATTATCCAAATAAATTTCATTTTGTCAACATATTTTTTAAAAAATATATATCCAAACATAAATTACATTATAATAAACTCATTTTTTATCAAACTTGAGTTTACAACATATTTTTCATTCAAACTTATGTTTGTAAATTTTAACCCAAACATGCACTTAATCTCCCGTTTTTGTAACCACTCGCACTCTTAAAATAGGGACCTAGATTCTTTCCAGCTCAAACTCTCTCCAGCCCCTCTAACTCTTTTTTTTCTCCATCATCTGTTTACATTTTTATTTTTGTGTGCTTCTATTTTTAATTTTTTTTGCTGGAGAAGCAAGAGGGGATCGGTTTTCTTAAAATAGTGTAGGACTTTATTTACTTCGAGTAATCTTGCACACTAATTTAGATGGAGAGCTTTGGCACAGTGGTATAAGGTCTGATTGTGAAAATAGTCTCCCTACTTATTGGATAAGTCTGCATATATCTAATCCTCTCCCACTTTGTAGTAACAACATCAAGTAAATATACTTTTGATTAGTGTTATCCAAACAAATTTCATTTTATCAATATACTTTTAAACAAAAAATATTCAAACATATATCATGTTGTAGTAAACTTATTTTTTTATCAAACTTAAATTTACAACATTCTTTCGATTCAAACTTATGTATACAAACTTAATCCAAACATGTACTAAGAATTGCGATTAAAATCACCTATCTCATTTTTTTGTTCTTCCCATTAGAAAGTGACGCAATTAAAAATAACACTTTCTTTCTTAGTTGTTAATTATTTTTGCTGATGTTATTTTTTAATTAATGGGAAAAACAGAAGAACAAGATATTTAGTTCCTCAAGACTTTATAGCTAGTTATACATCAAATGATTTCAACCCAAGATATAAGTCCACACTTTTAGTCATACCAAATCAAAACACTTCTCTAATGGCAAAAGCAAACACTAGTCCAAAACACAAATGCCACCTAACTGGTTGCCAAACATTAAATTATCTACTCAGAAGAGAATTTTTTTTCTTTTTCTTTTCACAATAAAAATCGTGCAAAGTGGCATTATGAGTAAAATACATAGGCATTTCAGGTGCGTCCAAGGTCCCCCCCGTGTGGACAATAATGTGTTATATTTTTAATTATGTCCATGCTGTTAAAAATGTAAAATGATGTTAACGTGTTAGTCTGATATAGGGGGAAACTCAAAGAATATTTGGAGGATAATACTTCCAAAAGACATGCCTAATTAATGAATTCAAATTCTGGTGCGTTCCATCCGCGGACAATTTCAGATTTTATTTAGCATATGTTGTAGATTGCATGAGGCAAGACCCAGAGGTGAGTGAAGAGGTGGGGAAGAGTTTTACAGATCTTTTAGCCGAAGAAGTAAAGCAAAAGGAAGCTGAAGCTGAGGAAAAACAAAGAATTGCAGACACAAAACTGTTAGAGGCTAAGAAAATAGCATCGCAGTATCAAAAGGAGGCTGACAAGTGCAATTCAGGGATGGAGACATGTGAGAAGGCCAGGGAAAGAGCTGAAGCAGCACTTGAAAATCAGATGAAAGAAACTGCTTTGTGGGAGCTTAGGGCTCGCCAAAGAGGATGGAATAAAGATGCTTCAAAGAAAGCTCGAGCTCATTTTTAAATAGGTTAGAGTCCCTTTGTTTGACAGTAGTTCCTTCATTCTTCTATTTTTTTTAATTATTGTGGTTACTTGACATTTTGTTTAATGAAAAATAAATACACAAGATTACTTTTGGTTTTACGTTAGATTAAGTCATCTACTTCTCTAGTTAGCACTCAACAATTCAGTCTGCCAAGGAATCATTGATTTTTCTTACTATTCATTTTGTTGTGAGCAGTAGATTTGTGATATCAGCCTATTATATTGCTGTGGAAATGCCATTATTTACTTGATAGGTAGTGTTGAACCTTAACTTGCGTTCCCATAGCCATTGATTAGCACTGGTTGACTCTTGACCATATATAACAAACAATTTGCTTCTTGCCTTGTGTTTGAAGAAAGTTGCGTTACATGTGTGTTTGGTTATGCGTTACCTATCCATGTTTGCACACAATTTAATGTCAAATGTCTAAAAATGCAGAAGCTACTTCCTCTTTTTCCTCTGGCTTTAAAATTGACGCGCGTTGATTGGCATGAGACACACAACCAAACGCGCAAAATCTTTAATTAATCTCTCTTCTTTCCTCTTTTACGTTCCAAAAATACTGCTGAAGAATCTGATGATATCAAGTCTCAATCATCCTGCGTCCAACTAAAAAATATATATTATGCATGAAATAGGGGAATCATGTGTAGTGCCTGGCGAGTCTGGATAAAAAAATTCCTTTCTTAACACTAAGGAGTTTACAAGGGTAAGTAATCCCATATCAAAATCAGCAACTTAAGTCTTGATGACCTGTCTTTAAAGAGGAATATGACTTTCTAGCTGCTTAGCTTTGTCTTTAAACAGGAATATAACTCTTGTCTTGTTCATGAATGAAGGTTTGCAAGTGTGTTTCGAATAACTACAAAAATTAAATTATTTTAATAATCGTTTATATGTATCATTAATTATCGTTATAATCTATTATAATCAGATTTAATTTTTGTTTGAATATGTTTGTTGAAAACAACTTTTAAGATAATTAATTTTGTTTGAATATAACAATAAAATTAGCTTTTACATAATAAATTACCAAAACAAAGTCTGTATGAAGCTGAAAAAAAAAGTGATGAAAATTTTGGAAATAACATGTTTGAAAAGAAAAAAAAAACTACTGAAGAAAATCATAAGCTACTACACTAGATTATTGAAAATTAGCCTTTTTAAAGAAAAAAAGAAACTTTTTACCAAAATTTAGTTGATGTTCCAAATATGATAATTATTTTTCAAACAATTTTTCCTTCGAAGACACAAATAATCTGTCCCAAACACCCAAATATGAAAAGAAAGTGGATCATTTTAGTTAGTAAATCTCATATTAGTATCTAATATTAGTAAGGACATTCATTAGCTGAATTAGTTCAAATTTAAAGTAAAATCAAATTCAAACCAATCATATTTAATTAGATTGATTTTATTTAAGTTTTAAAAAACATTTCAACCAATTCAAACAAACTACTCCAATTAAATTCAGGTTGATTTATTTCAAGCCATCACATTATGATAAAAAAATATATATTATATCTTTTCAAGCTTTTATCTTCACTTACTGTCTGTATTATATTAATATAAAATAAAAATATTTTATTTTTAATTAATAATTATTATTTTATTTCATATTTAATTTTGTCTATAATTATCACTTTACATATCTCATTAATTTCTTTATCTAAAATATGATAAAATTATATAATAAACATAACCAAATTAAGACATGAGATAACCGTGGATAAGATCATAAGATCAAAATAAATGAAAAAAAGAAGGAAAAAAATTTAAGCACTAAAGTATAAAATATATTAATCTAAAAATTAAAAAGTAATTAATCGAATCATGGAGTTAGTTTGCGTGGAAAAATAGACCCCTGCCCTGAACATTTCGGAAAGAAAATTCAAAAGATCCATAACGTAACACATAGGGTAGGATTCCATAGCCCTAACATTTGGAATTAAATTCAGAAGACACCCCACGGACCCCCAATGTTATGGTTTGGCAAACACGTCGCTAGCAAGACCTTCCTCTATCGGAGTTTGAGGGGCCGGGATAGAGAAGGGAGATAGACTTATTTTCAATCTGCCATGAGAATTCCAACTATCCAAAATAAAATTTCCACGTTACTAAAGAAATTATACTTTTTATATTATAACTTACTATTTCGTGTGATTATTGTTTTAAAATTGTGGTATAATATATAAGACCTCTCACTAAGCCAGATAAAATGGTCCTATCAGCTCATAACATCTGATCCGCAGCTACCTTACCTTACCCATAAATTAACCGCAGCTACCACTTTTTACCTTCAAAATCTGTTTGTGTGGAGTATGCTGTATAGTAATCCCATCAAAATCTGTGTGTGGAGTATGCCATTTGAAACTTGTAGTGATCCCATTCCCCGTCCGAAGTATATGTCTAAGTAGGTCAGTCAATAATTAGTATAGGGCTAAAGAGCAGCTTTGGAGAGAAGCGCAAGTCATGGGGGAGTGGCTAATAGTGCAGAAACTTCAAAGTGGTCAACAACTCCCTCGCTCAGTAAGCGCATAGCAGCTCCCTGAGAGAATTTCCTAGCAAACAAAAAGCACGGAACGGATGTGGAATTGATACGACACCATTCTATCCGGTACTCGGTCTCAAAATAAACATGGTTGATGCCCTGTTTGAAAAAAACAAAACAAAGCAAAAACCAAGAGACACAGAAAATAGTTGCATTAAAAACATGTAATCATTTTAACAAAAACATAGGCGACTAAATCTATCTTCGAGCACACAAGAAAAAAGAGGACTTGGGAATTATTTGCCAAAAAGTAGTAAGATAGACGACAATCTTTTTTCTTCATTTTCATTTATGAACCTTTATTCAAGTCTTCCAACAAAACCATTATTGGCTTTCAACCCAGAAACCAGGGCACTTCAGTCTTGTCATGAAACAAGGTGGCAGTTTGATTACTGAATATGAATTGTACCATGATATAGGATCAACACTAGTTCCAACCCACAGTATGTGCCAGACCAATAAAAGACATTAGGATTTTATTAACTGAATCCTCCTTTTTTGTCTTAAGCCCCTCCTCCCCCCAAAAAAATCCCTGATGGATTGCTGGAGATTTAGCCTTCTCATTTATCCACCCCATAAATGGCTAAATCTATGCTTAAGTAAAGTATGAGGCATCAGAAGAAAACCTTTATTTCCTTTATCCTTTGAGGGCCAGCACTTGAATAGCTGAAAGTAATAGGATGCCAGCCTTTATTCTCCATTTTTGTTGTAGACTGGTTCCACAGGGTATAGGTCAACGTTCTACGTTCAAGTTCACCTTCAAGGCCATGCATCTATAAAGAGAAGAGAAATAAATATTAAGATTACAAACAATATCCATGCAAGTTAATCCTTGAAAAGTTATTGCACATCAATGACAACATTTTATCAAGGTAATATGTGAATAAAGCAGAAGCAAGAATAAATATGATTGAAGAACACATCCCCCAGACAAACATAGATAATGATGATGGAAAAACTATCTCAGTATCTTACTGCAAGCAATGTCTGCACATAGTGTTCATCTGGGATACAATTGTGCTGCTTCTGAAGTTTCTGCAATTACACCAAAACCATAGCAAGCAATTATCAGTATGAAGAAAAAAAAACTATATTATAAAATGAGTACTGAGTAGCATCACAACATTATCACTATAAACATCATTGGGGTCTCAGCATACTTCATAAAATTATATTGTTGAACATAACAAGAAAGAAAAAAGACACATTCAAAAGCTGTTCTATGGGGTTGAACAGTAACCTATCAGAACATACTTTGCAATCAGATGTAAATAAAAGGCAAAATAATATAGGGGAGCAAAGGAAGAAAACTTAAACATCAATTTCCCACAATGCTTAAATAATCACTCATCTATTAATAAAATCACATGCTATTAGAAAAGGGTAAACAGGAACCTACAAACTCCTAGTCCTAATAATTAAATTTCCCAATATGTTTTGAAACATAATTTCTCAGAAGAATTTCACTAACTAATAAATTACAGACACATCCTCCCTCCATATCAAGTTTTTGAAGACTATACCAGTCATTGAAGCAATAAAGGGCAGTTCCCCCAGTTTACTACTTTTAAAGCCAGTTTTCAGTATTGTGCTTCTTGGTTAATCTGAAAGCTTGATCTGACTGGCCAGTGATCCACTTTTCTGGTTCAACAGTTCAAACCAGCCAGTCCAGTTTTCAGAATCAGAACTAGGCTACTAATATAAGACATATTCTACAAGGCTATACATAGCAACTAATGATAGAGATAGAAACTTGACAAAGCTCGGACTAAACATTTATAATACATTGCTCAGTTAGCCAGAACGCATGCCCCAAGAAAAGTGTTGTTTTCCCAAATATAAATGATTTTGAGCTCTCAATTCAAAGCCTTCTTCTAATGTTACATCAGCATTAAACCCATTTTTGCTTGACCATGATGATCAGAGAGATTCTGTTAGCCAGTTACAATTATTTGGAACTAACAGCACAATCAACAACATAACTTCAAAGTAGCCAGCCTGCCTTGAATTAATAATTTCCAATCAAAAGCAAAGAATGTGCGTGACTATTATGCATAACAGATTAGGATAACATGATACCATCCAGTAACATCACAAAAGTAGAAAACTAAAATTAGAAGACGTACCAGATTCAGCTTTCCCTTTCTGGTATCAATTGGTGGACGTCTCTGCGAAGTGAGAAGAAAATTAGACACGCTTTTATTTATTATTAACACATTACAAACTTACAGTTGGTATTTAGTAGTCTTGTATAGTATTGTATGCTAAAGCATTCAATTTTGAATTCTATGACAACTTTCATATAAATATAATACCAACCAACTTTAATAAATCAATACAGGAGCATCAGAAGAATCCACATAGAATTGTAGTTAAACTAACTTGTGATCGATTACATACCTTACAATATTTCTTAAAGACAGAAAAGATAGCATCATCATCTACAATCACTTCTGCATGCTTGCGAACTATGGTGACCCACTGGAAATTCAAAATAAATTCAAACTAAGACATAATTTCCAGAAACAAATGTTAAAAAAATTTATCCTATAACCTCAATGTAACAAATAACGTCCATTTGATATCTAAAAAAGTAACCTCATAGCTAAACTCTGGTTAAACACCCAAATTAGAAATTGCCCTCATAACATGGCAAGCAGAGCTTCTTGACTTTATTAGAAAGCACTTGGCAGAGTCAAATCTGGGTAGCAGCATTGGTTTTAGTTTTCAATCACAGAACCAAAAACCAAGCTTTTCTTTAACTAATTTGAAAAGGGAATGCATATCTTGCCTGTATATTTTAAACCATTAATCAACTCAATTAGTTGTATTAATCTATATTATCACATACAGGAAACACAGCTTAAAACTATCTCTACCTGAAGAGCAGAGTGAAATGGAACCTTCAGCACAGATTTGCAACCCTTATACCGGTTTAGAAATTTTTAAAATAAATCAGTCATATAAATTCAGGTTAACTTGTAACTAGTTAGAATTTATTGTTAGTCTGGTTAAAATTTGTCACCGGTTCCAAAATTTTGTAATCAAATCCAAATTTAAATATAGAGAAACAAAAGATAAACCGAGAAACTTATAATTCAAATACTGAGAGAAATTAAAGAGATAATGTTAAAAACAAAAGAAAAATTAGGGAAAAATAAAAGACCATTAATACAAGTGGAATATAATAAAACCAACTTTATATATTGGTTTTGCCCGAACTGCCTTTAACTTAAAATGGATTAAATAAGAACTAGATTAAGTTTTTGGTACTTTCTAACACTTAACATTTGAAAAATGGTTCCATTGTATCTAGTTATCTAGCTTCTAAACTGATGCTTTTATTCAGCAAGTAGTATCAGCTCAAATTGTGTGTTTCCAAGAAAAGGCTACATCTATGATCTAACCAGAAGGTTCGTACAGACTGCAGAAGAAAATATTCTACTAAGCACCATTTGATCAACAGATTAAAAACAAGAATGATTGGAAAGAACAATATTGAGGTATGGCAAAGAAAAGACAAATGACCTGGGACCCTTTACGCCATTTTTCCCTTGGTATTTTAGGTGACATTTTTGGGTTGTAGCGGCCATCCTTTGCATCAAGAAAACTGCAATATAAACAAACTAGTTCATTCCATCTTTAACGCATATCCTTTTCACAAAAAATGGAAAAAAAAAAATGCAAGTTTGAACTGATTACAATTGAACATTAAAAAAAGAATTAGTGCTAAGCACCTCAAGAATGAAAGCCTTCTTCTACCTGTCCACGAAACTCCTTGGAGAAACCATGACATAATTGTACATGTAGGAAAAGTTGTACAGAGGAACACAGCTGCACATGGAAAACAGAAACTCAGATTCTTACCATGGACAAGTAAGTATGCAGAAACGTATGCCAAGTCCCAACCCACCCCTACCTTCAAATAGGAGTGACAAAGAAACAGAAACAGAGGTAGAACAACAACTCCTAACGGGAATTTGTGTTAGTACAAAACTTGAAAACACCAACCTGTCCGAGAGAAGAACAAATCTTTGATTTGCAGGGTCCTCCAAAGCTGCTGCCAGTAACAACCTTTCAGCCTGAATCATACTTGATTCTCCCCATAAAACCTAAAATATGCAACACTGAATTCATATAAGTAAGGAATAAAACAACACGTTCAAATACTGAACAAAGCATCACGGTATTACACTTCTATGTTCAACCACATCTGCATGCACATATCATGCTAAAGGCATAAATCCTTGCAAAAAAAAAAAACGTCCAAAATTACTAGACTGTTACAGAATATACCATCACCCCATTGGCATTCGTTATTACAAGGTGTGCTTGGACGATTTGGCCAATATAGAAATAAAAAATATATATATATAAAAAAAAAAAAGGGTTCATGTTGTCAATTTCTACATCATGTAAGCAATATATCATTTAAGTTAAAAGAATTCCCCCTTGATGGAGAAGACAATATAAACGTGCATCCCCTTTATCCTATTTCTATGGGACACGAAGGAAAACCTTATTATAGAAGTAACATTTTCACTGTTTCCAACAATTTCGAAAAGGAAAGTACGTTTACAGATAAGTTGGCATCGCTTTCTGAACAACCGATTCGAAAAAAAAAAAAAAAAAGCTCACCTGAATGCTATTAGTGAGTTGTCGACCGTAGAAGAAGTGCGACCTGGAAGTTGACTCATCCAACACAAACCCCGGCGCGGAATGAACGTAAATCGAGAATCTCGAAACGTCGCCGTTCTGCAAAAATACAAACCGTTGAGATATTCCCCAAATTTCAGATTATTTTGAAATCATAGAAAAACAAAAAACAAAACCTGGAAGAAAGCGTCCCAGAGGAAATCGAGAGGGACGTTGCGGCGAACGAGGAACAAGAAAGCGATCTTTGGAGGACCTTCGAAGACGCGAGAAACGGAAATTGGGGGTTTCGTAGAGTGATGAAATCGGAAGAGAGAAGCGACGACTAAAACGACGACGCACGAGAGGGAAGCGGAGAAGAGGATCAGCATCTTCCTACTCATTACGTGGCGTCTCCTCGCGCCTCTTATTGCCGATGCCATTCCTCCCTCCTCCCTAGCTCAGCTACGGTAACTGTTGCAGCAGTAATTGTTGTGATATGAAGTTATAAGCATAGCATAGCATTAAGGAGATGCTGAAATTGAAACGGATGGATGCACATGCAGTGATGCAGATGCAGGGAAACAACTGTTTTCAATAATTAATTTGGTTCTCTCCGTTTTCTCCATGGAGACAGGTATCGCGACTCTTCCGAAACGTCACACGCTACTTGGAGCACGGCAATACGTCGTCGTCGCTAACGAGGCGTTTGACCTGTCGGGGTCGTGGGTCCCACAGCGGCACCCGGAATGAATAATTTGCATCTAGCGCCAGTGAAAGCGGCACCACTCCCGCCGGCCTCCTATGTACACTTGATTCGGTGACCTAACAAACACTCAACGCCGTTTTCTTTTTCTTTCTTTTGACAAAATAATCGGATTTTCTTCTTGTGCGAGCCTGCAAGGATCGTTGGAGAAGGCAAACGTGGCGTTTTTCCAATTTCGCAAACCAAAAATTGGACCGGTGAGAATTTATGACGTGTTACAAAAAGTTCAATACTATTTGACTTACAAATATTCTCAACTTTGAAGTTTACGCAATTATATGTTTAATATTTACTATTTCAGATAATTTTTTAAGAATAGATGTTGCTTTTATTGGACTCTTTTTTTTTTTTTTTGTGTAATACCAACACTAACGTTAGAAATTATGATCTCATATAAGTTAGAGCTATCAAATGAGTCGAGCTAGACCAATCTGATTTATGTTTGGACTTCATTTTTGTGTGGCCTAGCCCAACCCTATAGGTCATTAGGCCAATTTAGCTTGAATTTTTGTAGATTGATTAACATTATTATGTATTTGATTATCATTTTTTGCTAAAAATTGTATAAAATTAAATTATTTAAATCACATTAAATATTTAAAATTAAATTCTACATACTTTTTAACATAAACGAATATTTTTATTCATATATAATTTACTTAATTACTCAATAGTTTCATTAAAAATATATTATATTTTTACACAAATTTTTTTTTGCAACGTCAAAAAACCATTTCTTTTTTAATATTATATATAATTTACTTAATTACTCAATAGTCTTAAAAAACTGTTACTGGTGGTGTGGTTCCACTTTCAAATGGAATCTATTTTTTTTAGTATACACCCTTTCTTTTTCTTTTTTTTTTTAACCTATATTATGTAATATATTTAGTTTTTTGTTAAAATATAAGTGTCGACCAGAGCCCAATTGGTTTGTTGGGCCAAACGAGCCAGGCCACAATGGCCTAGTTCCTTCTGGACTAGCATTTTTTGTGCCCAGCCCAACCCTTTTTACAGTCTAGGTCGATCCATCGAGCCGGGCCCATTTTGCTAGCTCCAATGCAAGCTATCCCAACCCCACCACTAGTTGTTGTTATTGTTTGATAAAACTATCAGTGTAATAAAGGTTATATTAAAAATATTTTATTATAAGTAAGAGTTTTTGCAACTTGTAATTAAAAGTTGTTAAATTATTTTAGCTTAATTTTTACTTTTTTTATTTTACCTTTAATAGTTAATTATTTTGAATATAAATTAATTATTACACATAATTATGTAAGTAATTGATATTTAAGGGAAAGAAAAAAATTATTGAAAAATGAAAATTTAAAAATAATTGATTTAAAACATATGTTATCAATGTTTAAAGGGAAAAGTTAACAAAAAAATGTCAAAAATAATTAATTTATGAATATTATAAAATATAAAAAAAAAGGTATTATGTATCTTAAAAATAGAGTAGAATAAAATTATCTCGTTGCTAAAAATAATGGCTCCATTTGACTATATATGGGTTAATTTTACCCTAATTCTAAGTTGATTTACTATATAAACCATGTGTTGATTATTCTATAGTCAATGTAAATGGGCTACTTTTCATTTTCAAAATAACACTTGACAATTAAACATGTTTTTTCAAAAAATAAAAAGAAGATAATAAACAAACTTTTCAACTTTCTCTACAGTATAAAAGTCCAGCAGCTAAAGAGCCCAGCAAACATCAGACCCACTAACCTGATTGCTACAAGTCGAAATTTACAAGCTAAAAGCCCATAAGTAATGAACCAATAAAAGGAAAACAAAAGAAATCATCAATATACCGATAACCGTACAGGAACTCAGGAAGTCAGAACCATTGATACGATCTCATCCCAATCTCAATGATACTCACCAATATTGCAACAGTAATAATTCCTAAAGAATAAATAGATAAAAAAAAAGTGTGGAGTAAAATGAATAATATGATATAAAAAAATATTATATAAATTGTTGTATAACTTTATTGTATAAATATAACTTTTTTATAAAGAAAAATAGACTATGCAGCAATATTGTAAAATAGTTTTACACTGTCATTTAATCACAACTTACCGTGTATGGTAAGTTTGTTGACTTTTATATTAACCATCCTAAAAGTCACACTAAAACTGATTTTTGATTGGTTGACAATGTAAATATTTTTATACTGAAAGTGCATAGTAATTAAACTCTTTTATAAAAACAAATCTTATCATTACAATTAACAAGGAGATTAGATTTATGTATTCTTTCCGTCTTATATTATTTATCTTTTAAAGTGATGTATGCTTTTGTTATATGAAAATAATGTATGTCTTTTAAAGAAATATTAATTATATAAATTATTACAATAAAATATTTTTCTTTAATAAAATTACGTTTATTAAAAAATAAAAATATAGTTATCAATTCATTTTAATATATCGGTGAACGAGGGAGTATAATGTTACATATGCCGTGTTACAGCTGCCTAGCCCTAGATGTCCTCTGCCTTGGTCATGATAAAAAGGGTCACGCACGTGCAACATCAAATAAAGCTGAAAGTCCAGGTTGCACTTCTTCTGTTTTAAGTTATGCACCTCTTAAAGCTGAACATAAATCATTCACTAATTGTCATTAGCTTATGAATTACCGTTATGAAATTAGCTAGCACAACAATTAACTAACAATAATTTGCAAAGGTGGCTGTTGCTTCCAGGAGAATGTATATAGTATAATATAGCTACTACGTTAGTGCTTTTACCGTTTTATGGTCCAAAATAGCATTCAAGATCTTTCCACACACGAAAACTTTTTGAGACCCCGTTTAAAATGCACAAGAGAATAATTTGTGTTTTGGTGCGCAAGAACATTGCCCAATCATTAAAGAGAGCTTATTTGCCTCTGCTTGAGGGCATCAGGTGTTTCCGTGTTTCCTTACGACATTCACCTGCCAAAATATCAATCTTCCTTTGATTTACCACATGTTTGGCACTGTGTTGTCCAGTTATTGACATGCATCAAGTAGAAATTAGTAATATTTACTTTTTCGTTTTTTTGAGCAATTTGACATGAAATTACAAGAAAACGCAGATCATCACAGCAGATCCAAACATGCTATTAGAGTTTTGGGCGCCATTACTAATGTTGAATTATGGGCCCTATTTCATGGGTCGAATCTCGCATGGGGAAGAGATTTTCGCAAGATCCTTATGGAATCCGACTCAACTACTGCTATTAAATTGATCATTGGTGGTTGTCCCATTACACACTGAAAGATTGAAGCAGAAATTCATCGCGAACAAAGTTGAAAAGCGAGAGTGGAATATGGTTCAGAAGGTAAAAACGAGAATTCTTATTCCATGTCAAAAAATGTAGGTACAAGCTATATATATATACAAGCTAGAAAGAAAATACATCAGCAAACAATCTAACTAAATTAAAACTGTTACAGCTGTCATCTATTTGTAAAAGAATGGAAAACTTCATTCAACATTACTAGAAACATCAAAGGAAATGCCAAATTTTGCTAAGCTATTTGCAACTTGATTAGGCTCTCTAAAAATATGAGAGAGAAACGGACACTTCCTGTCTGCTTCATAATGTGTTTTATCTGATTCACCAAGGGGAAAGCTGAGTGTGTGTGAAAGATTGAAGCAAAAATGGATATGAATCATTCCAAGCTTGGCATGAAGGTGAGTAAAAGGTCCAACATGGAGAGGTTTTGTGAGAAGATCAGCCACTTGATCCTAGGATGGCAATGGTAAAAGATGTATGGTACACGCACATAATCTGTCACGAACGAAATGACAATCGATTTCAATATGTTTAGTGTGTTCATGGAAAATAGGGTTGTTGGCAATATGAAGTGTTGACTAATTATCACAATATATGGTGATAGGCTTATTGTGAACAATATGAAGGTCCTATAGAAGGTATAGCAGCCATTGTGCTTCACAAGTTCCTTGAGCTAGAGCTCTATATTTTGCCTCTGTAGATGATCGTGACACTATAGTTTGCTTCTTACTTTTCCAAGATATTAGAGCATTGCCAATAAAGAAACAGTACCTAGATACAGATCGAGGTGTATCAGGGCAGGCACCCTAATCTGAATCAGTAAAGCCCTTTAAAGTTAAGTCAAAATTCTTGGGGAAAAACAAACCCATAGTGGGTGAAGATTTGATGTATCTAAGTATGCAGTATGCTGCTTGCAGATGAACATTAGTAGGAGTATCTAAATACTGACTTAATTTGCTCACTGCATAGTTGATATCTGGACGAGTATGGGTGAGGTATAAGAGTCAGCCAATTAATCTTCTATAAGAAGAAGGATTAGCAAGTGGTGTTCCCGAGTTCTTACTAATTTTTTAGGCAGGGTCCATAAGGGTGGAGCAGGGTTTGGAAGCAAGCAATCCAGTATCCTGGAGCAAATCCAATGAGTACTTGCATTAACAAATGTGAATGTCGAATTGAGACCGGGTTACCTCAATTCCTAGAAAATATTTCAATTCTCCTAAGTCCTTGATACTGAATTTGTTGTGCAGAATACTTTTCAGTTGCTGAATCTCATCAAGATCATTTCCAACAATCACTAAATCATCTACATATACAAGAATTGCAATGAATCCATATGTAGTAGTCTTAGTAAAAAGGGAATAATCTGCCCTTGATTGATTAAAACCAAATTCCAACAAAGTGTGTGTTAGTTTATCATTCCACTGACGACTTGCTTACTTCAGTCCATATAAGGATTTTTGAAGCTTGCAAACTAAGTTAGGATGAGGTAGGTTGAGACCTTGGGGAGGCTTCATGCATACTTCTGCTAGTAAATCACCATGTAAGAATATAGTAGCAACATCAAGCTGATGGAATCAAGAGTTGTTGCTAGTGATAAAATTAATCTCACAATGCTCATCTTAACCACTGGACTAAAGGTTTCCAAGTAATCCAAACTAGTTGTTTGGGTAAAACCCTTGGCAACTAACCTAGCTTTATGTCTTTCAATCAAACCATCAGACTTGTACTTGATCTTAAAAATCCATTTACAGCCTATGGCCTTCTTCCCATATGAAAGAAAGGTGAGTATCTAAGTGTTATTTGTAGATAGGGCTGCTAACTCAGTAGAAATGGCTTGCTGCCAGCATTTAAGTTGAATGGCTTTTGCATATGTGGAGGGCTCTGTATTAGATGAGATGGATAAAGTGAAATGTTTATGTTTGGGTGATAAAGTATTATATGTAAGGTACTGTTCAATAGGGTATTTGGTTGTTGGTGTGAGGGCAGTAGATGACAACATAAAACAATGATAATCTTGGAGATATGTAGGTGGTTTACGATTTCTAACAGAGTGTCTTTGTGGAGTTTCAGGTGGTTGTGTCTGGGGTTGAAAAGTGAACCAAGGATCAAGAAAGCTAGATGGTTCAAGGGATGAAATGTGAGGTAATGGATTTGACTGCTGAATACCTTTATTTGTAACTGATAAGGAGAAAGGAAACTGTGTTTCATAAAATGAAACATCTCTAGATATAAACAGCTCTTTGCTGTTAAGATCAAATAAAAGATAGCCCTTCATTCTTGTTTTGAATCCCAAATGGACACACTTACGTGCTCTAGGATCAAGTTTCTTTCTAAGAGCAGTAAGTGGAGTAGCATAGGTGAGACATCCAAACACCTTGAGAGTAGTCACATCTGGCAATTGATCATACAAAATCTGATATGGAGACTTGTTAGACAGATATGGTGTCAGTAATCTGTTAATAAGAAATACCACGTGATTAACAGCAAATATCCAAAAATGTTTTGGAACATTGGATTGAAAAATTAATGCACGAGCCATAGCCATGATGTGTTGGTGCTTTCTTTCCACAATGCCATTCTGTTGTGGGGTTTCAATACATGAAGTTTGATGTTCTATACCCTTACTTCTGTAGTAATCAGTCATAATAAACTCCTTGCCATTATCCGATCTGATTACTTTAATTTTGGCACCAAATTGGGTTTCAGCCAAATATAAAACTTCTTATATGAGTAGGAACTTTTGGTTTCAATTTCATAAAATATATCCAAGTATGTCTAGATGCATCATCAACCACTATAAGAAAATATCTGTGACTATGTAAAGATGGGACAGAAATAGGTCCCCATATATCTAAGTGCAATAAATCAAAAAGAGCATTAACCTTTGATCGACTATGAACAAAAGGTAATCTTCTATGTTTAGCTAAATGACAAATTTCACAAGGCACAGTAGTTTTATTATAAAAGGAAATGATTTTTGCAACTCAACAAGTTTGGCGTGGGATGGATGTCTAAACCTGAGATGCCATGTATCACAAACATATGAATGAAAATTGTTTACAAAATGATACAAGTAGTCATGACAATTCGGTTGGTAGCAGATTGTATAGAGTCCAGTTTTTAAACTAGCTACACCAATCATCTTCAATGTGGTGTTGTCCTGTATCAAACAAGTAATGCTGTTAAAGATCAACTTGCATTCAGTAGCCTTGGCCAATTGTGAAACAAATATCAAATTAAAATTGAAGTTAGGTATATATAACACATCAGTCAGGACCAGTTTGTTTAAGAAATACACTATTCTAGCAATATCTATTGAAACTTGCGATCCATTGGGCAATCTCACAATGATAGGTTTTATTCTTTTGTGACATTGAAGGAAATATTTGGAATGGTATACATGATCTATGGCTCTAGTGTCTAATATCCACAGTTTTGAATTGTTAATTTGTACAGGATTGCAAATAATACCTGTGCTGTCATTAGGTTGAGTGACCATAATATGATTGACATTGTGGCTAAGTGAATTCTTCTGTAACATAGCTAATAATGCCTTATGTTGTTCAGGTGTAAAAGATAGCTTAGTAGCATCTTCAGTGTACCCTTTTGTCATTACAAATTCAACGTCATCATCATGAACCTCACCATCTGTTGTGCAATGATTCGTAGAGCCTTTCTTCTGAAAATAGTGTGAGGGATACCCATGTTTCTTAAAGCATACATCTACTGTGTGTCCAGTTCCATTATAGTAGGTGCACACTTTGTTATGCTTTCCTCTACCTCTAAATCCTCTTCTAGCAGTATTGAGCCCCTTCCTCTATTTCCCTTACTTGGATCTCCTCCTCCTCTGCCTGAACTTTTGATGTTGATCATCAAAACCCGAGCATCTCAAGACTAGATATTAATCTGTCTTTCTTGTTGAACAAGCCATGAGAAAACCTTGCCAATGTTAGGAAGTGGCTCTATAAGCATGATTTGTGATCGCATTGTGGAGTATCGATCATTGAGTCCTTTAAGAAATCTGATGACATAATCATTTTCCTTGTGTTTCTTGATAGTTGGAATCAATTCACATGAACAAGAAACTGCATATGTACACGATGGTATTGGCCTGAAGTTACTGAGTTCTTGCCATAGTCCCTTGAGGTGTGTAAAGTATTCAGTAATGGTTGAATCTCCTTGCTTGTGCATATAAATTTCTTCTTGCAACTCCGAAATTCTGAACACATCACCTTGGTAGTATCTATCTCGAAGATCTTTCCACACTCACTAGTTGTATCTATCCAAAGTACACTCTGTGCTACAGAAGGCTCCAAAGAATTGATGATCCAAGATAAGACGATTGTGTTACATCGATCCCAAATTGCATAATTAGGGTTACCAACCATCGGTTTTGGTAATGAACCGTCAAAGAAAGGGATCTTGTTCTTGGACCGCAGAGAGATTTCCATAGCCCTAGACCACTTGTGGTAGTTTTCACCATTCAAGAGAGATGTAACAAGCACTGAACCTGGATTCTCGTTCGGATGCACAAAGTAAGGATTAGTAATATCTGTAACCAGTTGTACCATTAATGAACACAGGAAAATCAATCAAGAATTAGAGATGTAGTAGCGATAGTAGAGCCCCTAAGAAGGAGTTCTGATACCATGTGAAAGATTGAAGTAGAAATCCATCGCGAACAAAGTTGAAAAGCGAGAATGGAATATGGTTCAGAAGGTAAAAACAAGAATTCTTATTCCAAGTCAAAAAATGTAGGTACAAGCTATATATATATATATATATATATATATAAGCTAAAAAGAAAATACATCAGCAAACAATCTAACTAAATTAAAACTGTTACAGCTGTCATCTAACAAATTCTGTTATTTGTAAAAGAATGAAAAACTTTATTCAACAAGTAAAAAAATTTATTTTATTCCTGACTTTATTGTTTTCCCTTTATTAGCAAATGCTTCTTTCACGAATTTTCCTTATGGTTTCTAGTTTATAATATCCTTATTTCTCAACAAAAAAAAGAGAGTATTGGGTGCCAACATGCAATGCCAGAAGACACAAATTTTGCGGCGCCCATAGCATCAAGATTGTTTTCCAAGTGCTATATAAGTCAGCAATAGGCTCTAACATATAGTGCCACTACTACACATTAAGACTTTTTAAACCAATTTAAAAAGATTTTTCACATTGGTTATAATGGAGTTATAAATTCAAAAAATATAGAATACAAAAAAAATTTAAATTGATTATTGAACCGATGTAACAAAAGCTTTTAAGATCAGTTACTACAAAACTGATCTAAAAATTCAGACTGAAATTGAACAAGTTCACCACCACGAACCTTCCCTTCATGAGCATTTCATCAAACAAGTTTTGCGCAGGGGAAAACAGCATCAGCAGGAACGACAACATAAGGAAACACTATTCCCGACGACGTACGGGCGAACATGGTGGCCGTGAACGCTGATGATCTTGTCCCAAACGACGTCGTTGGAGGTGAGTCGGTAGTAAGAGGTTGTCACGGAAATGCGTGGTGTTGTTGGTAACAAAATCTGATCTAGAGAAAACACAAGTAACTCCTACACACACAACAACGATAGATAAATCGGGTGCAAGCTCGGATACTAACTATTTTCCTTGCATTTAAAAAGCATGGTTTTTAAATCCTTAAACACAAAAAAATGAATGAAGAAAAGAATGAGACCATCAATTGCGAAAAGCAAAGGTTGGGCAAACCAAGCACTAACAGTACAAATCGGTGGAGAATCGAAACGGAGGTGGGTGGGTGGAGGAAGAGAAAGCATTGCGACGAAATGACAGGGTTGCGCCCAGGCACTGCATGCCTTGAGAATAGAATGAGAAAGAGAATAAGAAGGTGAAAGAGAAGAGAATGAGAAACAGGGTGGGTGACAACAGGGAAGGGAATGAGAATAACAAGGTGAAAAGGTTCAAATTTTTAAATTGGTTTAAAAGGTAACTAATTTAAAAAATATTTTTTTTACATCGGTTTTAATTTTAACTAATATAAAAATGTTTTTTAGATCGGTTAAACTGCAAACCGATCTAAAAAGTTTAAAAATGCCACTGTTTTTTTTTAAAAAAAAAACTTGTTAAAGAATCAATCTAAAAATCTATTGTAGTGATGATGTGTAAATCATACTGATATATATAAAGTGAACTTTTATCAAGAGAGGAGTTGGCATTGTAGGAATGAAGACAGGTTTTTATCTTTGTTGGAGCTATAGGCACCTTTGAGAAAGGATCTACAGCCTTGATACATCATCCATCCATTTTTCAACTCTTATCTCTTTATTTCTTTGTGTTTAAGTAAGAGTAGTTAAATTCTCTTAGATTAAGATAGGTGAACCTGAACTTGATTCATATGTAATATGATTTAATTTCTTTTATTCAATACAAGTTGATCCTATGATAGGTACACTATTATTTATTTGTTTAATACTTTGTTATAGTTGACTAACATTGAATTGATTTTAGGTTTTACCTTGTGATTCGAAATTTGGTTGTGATACTAAAACTGAGATTGATTGTCATAATTATAGTGATTCTAACAATAAAACTTCGTGAATATTGTGTTTAGATAAATCATTATTTTCAATGCTTAATTAAATTGGAAATTATCTAAAGGGATTAGAAAATTCAATTTGAGCAAAAAGGTTGAATTAAGAGCCTATTTTTGTTAATTCAAACTTCAATTTCATGTTATAACTTGAATTGAATGTGAACTTACTTGCATAAAAAGATAAGGAGGGGGAGTCATGCCTTAATCATTTGGTTCATATTGAAATCTTATAAATATTCTTGGAGTAGTTGTGATCTTTGACAATTTCGTGGATTATCTATTTTTTCTAACTTTATGAGAATTCTACCACTTATTGGAAATATTCTATTAAATTTGTCTTCAAGAGAGTATGTCTTATAATAAAGCAAAGGAAAAGTTATTTGATTAAATTTACTTTAATTTTTGTTAGGACTTTATTCATTTTAATCTTATTTTTGATATTTTTATGTAAATGGGAAGAGTTAATGATATGATCCATAATAGCATCTTCCATGACCAAACCTAAGAACATGAAAAGCCAAAATAAGGTGTAGCTAATAAAGACTGCAAATAAAGTGCAAAATCACTTATTTTATTATGTAGGATTTTGAGTTATTATTTGTAAATCTAATTAGAATTTGAGATTGATTTCATTAGAATTTATGATTGATGTTATTAGAAAGTGTTTTAATTTATTTTTGGGATTTGTTTCTTATTACTTAGAAGTCTATCATTTATTAGGATTTGCCATTATTAGGATATGTTTTCTATTATTAGGATTTTTTCTTATTACTTGCTTTTAATTAATCTACCATGTTACTCTATAAATAAGAAGCTATGTAGTAATACAGAATTATCAAGTTGAATTTGAATAATATGAGTTTTCTCTAATTGTGAGATTCCCTTTAGTTTGGAGGTAAAGAACTAAATATGATCTTATTAAAGCAACTTGTGGTTCTCGAAATCACATGACTTATCACTTACCTTCTCAACTGTGTTTTGAGTATGGCGTCAATATCTTTCTTCAAAAAAATTGAAAAAAAAATCCTTAAACTTAAACTTTTCAAGGTTATTCGTGTCCATTTCCGTGTTCGTATTAGCTAAACTTAAAACAAACAAGAAAACCAACATCAAGTGTTGAGTGCTGAAGAGTAAACATCAAGTGTCTTGAGGTTCAACACTCAACATCTTTATATATATATATAAAGTACGTAAGTCATTGTAACTTTAGGATAACTTTTTCCCACCCATATGAAGGGCTTTTTTGTAATTTTGTCCATAGTAACAGACGCAGACCAATGTAAAGGATTTTTCTTGCAGTCACGGTTTTAGATAGAGTAAATGAACAAATTAGAGAATACACTACCATATACTTGATTTGATATGTATTTTTATAATAATTATTAAAAATACTTAAAACACACTTTTTATATATTCTCAAGTAATATTGTATTGTTATAAACAACAACTAATTGAAAATTTATTTAAAACGTGTGATATTGTAATGAAAAGTATAGTTTTATGAAAAATATTTAAATACCATTTCCAAATATTGTTCATTTTTATTATTATTAACTTTGACATAATTAAACATATAAAAACGGAGAAGAGTATTAAAAAAGCACGTATACGATATTTTTAACTTTTAAAAATTATAAAACTCATTAAATTAATAAAAATGGGTTTAATGATAATATGTGTTGCCTATTTTTCTTTTTTTATATATTTATTATATATTTTGTGAACAATTAAGTTTGATCCTTAAATCTCATTAGCAATCTAAAACCCTTTGAATATGTATATAACAAATTTTGTTAATGTAAAAGACTAAGTTTTGTTATGGTGTCAGATATAAGTTTTCAAAATGCAAATGAAATATTTATATTGAATTTCAAAAATATATTTCTAACATTTTTTGTATTGAATTTTGGATGGTTCTCTCGTGAGCATAGACAATTTCTTTGTTTTTTGCCTTTTATTTTCAATTTTAAAATTTTCAAAGAAAATTATATGTCATTACTTTACATGAGATGAAATTATATGATATGTTATTAAATGTAAGTAAAACTTTTTATACTTATAATGAATTAAAATTAAATTTTACATGTTATCTTTTATAATGGTATTTAGATTGTAATTAAATAATTAATTTATTATATTTTCTTATTTTATTTTTTTATAAAGGAGAAATAAGGTGGGAGAATTTTGACCAATTAATACTACATTATAGAGCAAATGCATAGGTTAATACGATATAAAGAAATATTTAGTGATAAATAGAGAACTTGCATTTTGTTATTGTGGTTGGAAGTCTCTGCTAATCTTGCAAAGTAACTACTCATGCTTAATCTGAAGGTAAATTTTATGAAAATGTTAATAAAATCTTGATATTTTTTATAAACTTCTGTTGTACTCAATTTTGTTAGAAATAATAATAAATATCCCGTGCATGACACAGGTCAAACACTAGAACTAAAAAAATGTAAAGGTACATTCTTAATGATTACTTATTGGCATTGAATAACAGTATATCTTTTAGATTCCAACATAAACAATTTCTTATTGTTATTTCTTTCGTAATAATAATAAATAAAAGTCAAAAGATAATCACTAAAACATGTGAGTATTTATCTTCCAAAATTCATTTTCATTAAAACTATTATACCTTTTTTATACAATTTTTGGGTTTCATATACTTTCTTCTCAAAAATATTGAATTTTTTTTTCTTTTGTATTGTATCGTATCATTTCTACCTATTAAATATAAACTTAAATTTTACACTAAAAATAATATAAATTTAAATTTAACCAACTATTATAATTTGCATCACATATAAAAGGTACCGTGCACGGTGCATCTCACGGACGCAAAGACTAGTTAGCATATAAAAGATGTCAGACCCTGAATCTCAGTGCGAGGTGCCCAAAATGCTTAAAAATCAACACTGAGCACCCAAACATATATTTCAAGAGGTGTTGGGCGCCCATTTGTCCAACATTGGGCTCCCACTTTGACGCCCAAGGAAGGAAAAATGTTTTTTAATTGACATTTTAATTCGCTTCTTATTTCAAAATTTAATTCATAACTATTTCAATATTTTAGTTAGTTCAAATAGTATTGACTTAATAGTAATTGATACTTACATCAATTCTCGAAAGATACTTACTCACTTATATATATATGTACATATATATATATATATATATATATATGCACTTACCATGAAAATCTATCGTAGATAAAGATGCTTGATAAGTATATTTTAATGTATTTTTTGGCTTACTATACTATTGATGTGAAGTATTTACTGACTTTGTCAATGCTTAATCTTTGTTGAAAAATCTAGTTGACTATATCTTTAGTAGATCTTCCCTCCCAGCTATTTTTTTTTAATCCGTAAAACTTGAACCTGAATCCTTACTTAAAGAATCTGAGCCCAGTTCCACTCAGACCAACGTAATGTTGATAAAATTTTATGTATTTATTATAACTTTTAAGAAAAAGTTATTTTTATATTCACCTAGCGTAAAATCACATTTTAAGATAAAAAGTATTTTTATAATTATAATTATAATGAAAATAATTTTTATTTAATATAGGGTCTCAAAAAGTGTTTTTGGCCAATTCTTGAGACCCATACTCTTCAAACTTTAATGCCTGCTAACGATCCATGAGGCTCAAATAAGTCCAAGCCACCAAAGAAACCACTAGCAACACGTTTTTTTAAATACACTTCTTACTATTGGCCAAATTTATTAGAAATTATAAAATTTTGTGGGTTCAACTTTATATTAATGAGTTTCATTCATAATTTTGTAATTTCCAACGAATTTTAAGCAATATAGAGAGTGTATTAAAAAAAAAGTGTGTTGTAGCACTCTAAACTGCTGAAGAAACCACTAAACAATAGTATAATTTTCAGAACAATCAGAAAAAAAAAAAAAAAAAACCTTCTATTTGATACTGGATTTATATCTCAAGGGATTAAACTTTATTTTTTTTATAATTTATTGGATAGATATAATTTTTATTTATGTTCATCAATGTCTTAAATAATTTTTTGAATATTTATAAAAAAAAATAGCTTGAACATAAATTAAATTTAATTCATTTACTAATCTAAATTAAATTTTAGTGTATATAAATCTTCAGCTTTCTCTCCAAATATTAACACGTGGAAAATTATAGACTTTGAATTAATTGACGTTTTCAAACTTATAAAATCCAATTTGAATCTTGATCCCAAAGAATAAAAAAAATCCCATTTGTAGCTAAACGATTAAAATAAAGAATTGTTGATTTTTATTCTTACTTGTTGCAACTTTTTTAGAGTATATGTATCACTCTACTCGTTGTAGTAGGTTGTTGAGCTTTGATCTACTCATTAAAATTAGTACTTTCAGCTAGTCATATTCTAAACCCAACTTGACACTTACGTTCTGACTGAAAAAGAAGAATGAGTAAAGAACCCAAAGTTTATTGCCATTGTCCTAATGTTGATCTCGTCGCATAGCTTGTCTTTGCAAGCAAGCAACCATTACTAATGTATCTCATGTTGACACCCTAGAGGGGACTAACCAATGAAAGGGTTACTGAACTGGGAAAGCTATACAACAGGGAAAGGGTCAGCAAAAGGGCCAAGTCCTCAACTCAACATTCAGGAATCCACTCTGCTCACGACCCTTTCTCTTGCCTTCAGTTTTGGTTTAGATCCTTAATATGTATAAAAAATCAAGCCATGCACCCAGTTCTTAATTTCCATCTAATCCAAAATCCTTCATTCCACTCTTAATCCCATGGCCTCCTTGCAAATCTCACCTATATTATATGTTTCTTCTTTTTCCTTAAAGAGAAAACATTTTCCTAATGTCTCAAAATCCGGACGAATGCCTTTATCAGTTCCAAAAACATCAACCAGAAATTCGTTCCAGGAAACCAATAATTCCACAGACACAAATCCACTTGAAGAGAATGTCACACCAAAAATATTGCACGATGAAGACGTACGTAACCTCAATATTCCCAACAACAAATGTAGAACCACCGCCACCACTCAATTCTTTACAATTTTAGAATTGGTAGCCGACAGGGTCGAAATGCACCACAACGTTGGCGAGCAACGTGACAATTGGAACACCCTTCTTTTGAACTCCATCAACATGATTACTCTCACTGCCGCAACCATGTCCGGTCTCGCTGCCACGTGTCCAGACGCAGGTGCACCACTGTTGGCTCTCAAACTGTCATCCACGCTTTTGTTTTGTTCGGCCACAGGGTTGCTAATAGTGATGAACAAGATCCAACCCTCACAACTCGCCGAGGAACAACGAAACGCAACGAGACTGTTTAAGTGCCTGCAGACCAAAATCGAAACCACTATTGCTCTTAAAAGTCCTTCGGAGGAAGACGTGAAGGATGTGATAGAGAAGGTTTTGGCTATTGACAAAGCATACCCACTTCCCCTTTTGGGAGCCATGCTTGAGAAATTCCCTGAAAAATTTGAGCCTACTGTTTGGTGGCCTAGGCCGACCACTTCACAGCCCCACGAAAAGAGTGAGAAAACGGAAGAAGAGTCAATGAATGGGTGGAGCGAAGAGCTAGAAATGGAACTGAGGGAGGTTGTTGAAGTGACAAAGAGAAAAGATTTTGGGGACTACGAGAGGATAGGAAACATGGTGTTGAAGATCAACAGGAGTTTGGCCATCATAGGACCTTTACTCATGGCCATTGCAACAGTTGGGTCTGTGTTTGTGGACAATAATGGGTCGTGGTCGTGGACATACTTGGTGACCCTTTTGGCTGGACCACTGGCTGCTGTGGTTAATTCCTTTGAGCATGGTGTGCAGGTGGGTATGGTGTTTGAAATGTACAGATACTGTGGAGGATTCTTGCGTCTGTTGGAAGAGACGGTTGAGGCGACGCTCGAAGAGAAAGATGTTCAGAAAAGAGAAAACGGCGAGGTGTTTGAGAATAAGGTGGCAATGCAATTGGGGAGAAGCGGGTTTCAGCTGAGAGAGCTTGCCTCTAGGTCTGCATCCTGTCGTAGGGAAGGAATTGCCATGGATGAATTTGCAAGCAAGCTCTTCTAGTTAACTTTCGGGTTGGAATCGCTCACAACAAGGATATTTAGAATTCATAGTTTTTATTATTAAGCATATGTATAAACACTAACTTTGTCCGCCATATTGTTCTTTTTCATACCTTAATAAGAGAATTGGTAGAATTTTAGAATTTTTAGTTTTAATAAGAACAGATAGAAATATTAACTTTGTTCATGATAGACTTAAAAGTTTTAAATAATAGAAATTCCTTTTTATCTCTTTCCCTTTTCTTTTCTTGTGTTCCATATTTCAGGGGGGAAAAAAAACACAAATTTTATGAGCAGACGTCAAGCAACATGAAAAAATTCCTTTCCAAAATCACGTTCCTTCATTTAAATATTAAATGATATATCCCTTTTCATTTAAACTATTAAATTAAGAGTTTAATGGCTATGCACTGTCAGTGTATAACAGTTTTACACTGTTAACTAATTAGAAATCACCGTTGGTATGACTTTTAAGGTATTTATTATAAAAGTCAACAAACTTATCATACATGATGGGTTGTAATTGGATGACAATGTAAAATTGTTTTACACTGTCAGTACATAGCCTATTTTCTCTTAAATTAATCATACTTAATTTTTCATACTTACATATAACATTTCATACACTTCTAACATAATCTTTTGGGATAAAAGTATTCTTTTGTTTAGAGGGCAACTATAAAGACAATCTTAACCAATATGGTGTGGTAAATATTTGACAGAACCCTTAGTTATGTGCTAAAAGATACGTTTCTCAAGCTTGTGTATATATTATAGGAGCAATTAACTCTTTAAATAAATCCCAATACTTCAAAGAATTAGTCTCTATCTCCCAACTGAAAGATACTTGATTCACTCAAAAGAAAGAAAATTTGAATGATGAAAAAACCCTTATTATGTCTCGCTTTAACTCTTTTAACAATGAAACCTCGATTAATTTGATATTTTTATATAGATTGAAATATATTTTTTTCCTAAATATATCTAATGTTTATTAATTCGAGTTCTCTAGGCCTCTTAATTTGTTTATTAAGAGGTCTCGTAATTTGATTTAATATTTTCGTTCTTGATAAATTTGTTAATTAAGAGGCCTCTTAATTAGTATTTTTTTTTTTGGTGAATCCTCTTAATTAGTAAATATGACTACATAATATTTACCGCCTTTAATAATATTAGTCTTTATACTCATGGGATGCATGGTGTACGGGATTTTTTTTATGTTAATTGTAGATTAAAATAATTGGTTAAATTATAATTTATAGCTAATTTATATTTTGCATATATTTTTAAAATGGATTTTATAATTAAATATTGTTGACAGAAATTTGAGAAATAATTAAATATTCCTAAAAATATTTAATTATTTAAATTGAATATATTTAATTGAGTAAAATATATATTTTATTTTGATTTAAAAATTATAATTTCTTAATTGAATTGTTTTTATAATATATATATATATATATATATATGATATTCGTGATAATTACATTTTAATAATTTTTGAAACGTTATCAACCTTGTACATTGTAGATAATTACACATGATAAATAAAATAATAATTATAGATTAATACCTTTAGTTTTTTATTTTATTTTTTACATATGATATTTTTATTTTTAAAAATTAAAATTCATAAATATAATAAGAGAAAAAAGGTTATGCACTACAATGTAAAGCCATTTTATACTCTCATCCAATTACAAACCACCATGTATGGTAAGTTTGTTAAATTTTACAATAAAAGTTATAACAACAGTGATTTGTAATTGGTTGATAGTGTAAAACTCTTTACACTAACAGTGCATAGCCAGTAAACTCATATAATAAATGCAACATAATAACTAATAATAAATTAATGCACAAATTCAAATACTCAATAATGACACTATTAAAATCTACTATCCTTCCTCCAATATCTAATAATAAAAAAATGAAAAAATTATTTTATAAAGTGTGCATTAAAAATCCGCTCTCTATTGAATGTCAGACTAATTAATACAATTTATTACATAAATGAAAAATAAAATAACTAAGAAGGAAATGTCTAAAGTGCCTCTAATTTAGGCCAAAAAAAGTGTGCCAAAATTTTCTTTCTTTATTATATAAAAGATTATTCAGTTTGAGTCTTTTAGTTATAAAATGTTTACATAATGTTTGGTTGGAGGGAATTAGAGGGAAGTTTTATTTTCTTTTAAAATATCTTTCTTGTTTAGTTCAATTTTTAGAAAGGAAGAAGAATAGAGGAGAGCAAAATTTCTCACCCAATTTTGACTTCCCTCTAATATTGGAGGGATTTGAAGGGGAGAGGGAGCAAATCTAAAAAAATTTAAATAGTTTGACTAAAACATCCCTTCTTCTTGTAAACCAAACAAGGATAGAATTATTTTCCCACCCCTCCCATCCCATTTTTTAACTAAACAAAACATGTAATTAAAATCTCTCCCCTCCTATCCCATCCCTTGCAAGAAAATGATCTGACTTACTCAATTTGACCAACTTCTTGAGATTTATTCGATTTGGGACTAGGTAAAGTAAATTAAATTTCAAAAACAATTAAAACGATTAAATCTAAAAATTTCTATCTATATATTTGAATTTATTATGTTACCTAAGCATTAATGATAATTGTTGAATGTCAATTTTGATTTCATATTAGGGATATATTTAGTGATTTGATAATTACTGTTGATTGTTGCAAACCCTCTGGTATCGGAGTTTGACTCCTTCCTTTGAATAAAAAAATAATAATTACCGTTGATTGAGAAATAGATCATACACATTTGATTATTATTTAATTTGAGGGTTTTTATTCGTAAATCTTCCGCGAGTATATCCCTTATTACTAGATGTTAATGGCATAAATTTGTGGGTAGAACAATTTCACATTTTCCAAAAATTTTAAAAAATAATGTTAAAATTAATCTTGGAGATTTTGAACCTGAGTCGATGTTTACCGACCAAATTAAATCTAAATTTATTTAATTGTGTTTTGGATTGGATTCAGTCCGATAGGTGATCGCGCCTTACGAGATCAACAACGGTCAATCATTCAAATAATATAACAGCTCGCTAAAATATTTTTAACATTTTAAAAACAAATCAATCACATTTATCATTGTATTTATTGTCAAATGACAAGTCTTTGGATTGTAATCCTCTATATATAAAAATTATAATAGCTATTTTAAATAATAACTTTTTTAGAGATTATTATTCAGCAAAAATGTTTTTAGTTGATTTTTTTCAATGAGAATATTTTCAGAAATTTTTCTCAACTTATTTCTTTCAATCTATCTGTTTTATTTTTAGTTCTAAATTAAATTTTAATATTTTTAAAAGAAATTATTAATAGTAAAAAATAAATTTATATCACAATATAAATTATTTATCATAAATCTAAAATATAATTTATATGTTTGAAAATATTTATTTATTATAAATTTTAATTATATATAATTTATATATTCAAAATTATTAATTTATTACAAATTATAATTATATAAAATAAAAATTTATTATGTACATTGCACAAACTAAAATACCAGTTAAAATTTATTTTGCTTATTATTAGCTTTCCTAGCTAGTTACTCTTATTTTCATATTATTAACTTTCCTAATTACTATAAATAAGATAAATGATTTAATTTGATTCCAAATTAAAAGAGTAATTAGGATTAATTATTTTCTTTTTAGACATTTTTCATTTGTATATATAATTGTACATATTTATATTAATATCCAAGTATGTCAATGAGGCTGTAAATACTCCAGATCAACCTTTATAAGGTACGCATGCACTCTATCCTTCACCTCTTTACTTTACACTTATTGACTTTAGTATCAGAGTTTTTATAGGTGAAACCCCCTACCATTGCCAACATCAAGGAGTTCTTTGCAATCACCATCAAATTAAGACCAATTAACACACAATCTCACCATCTAGCTTAGTTTCTGCAAAGCACGTGATCATACCCTATAAGGTTTGAGAATAACATTGACATCATATGTGAAATACAATTTATTGTTCTTGATCATCGTTCTTCCTCTTTTTGCTCACTAAAGGATTTAAACTCCACTTTGACCGTATTTGCTTTGCCTTTACCTTCAAACTTTGCATGTGATGATAATAGATACAAGATATGGTAAAGTAGAAAATGACATGCTAGAAGAGCATGGACCTCAACAGTCTATGCCCTCAAGATGCTTGTCGCTCTTTCCATATCCTAGCATGGACTATAGATAAGTTGGAGAACATTATCGTTAGTTAATTCATTCATTCCATTAATCTTTTTTATATATATAAGATTTGACTCTTATTAATGATATACTATAACATTGTCTTGTCTTTATGCTAAGTATGTTTTTGACACTACATGTTCACAATGAATTTAATATTGAAAGACCTTCAACTTACCTAACTAACCAATCATTGTAGGAACATGTTGACTTGGCATCCACCTAAAGCTAAGAACTAACTTTGAGCTTTTGGGGTAAAGGGAAACCACTTAATATTTGGCTTGATTACCTTCCCAAGATGATGCTCAGGGCACTTGCTACCTAATATTCAAGAGTAAATGCGCCTAATGTCAACATGTAAGAATTTAAGTACCACCTAGAACCTTCACATTTTCAAGGTTGACTGAAATCAATCCTATCCCTTTGAGGTTGTTTTAATACCTTATGATTAAGGTTAGAAATAAGGCAGTCAAATATAAGCAGGCCTTTAGGTACATATTGGCAATTGCAGACAACAAACCTCAGATTTTAGCTTAGCCTTGATGTACATTGGACAATGCGTGGACATTTATAAGTTAACATCTTATGCTAATAAAAGCTACCGACTTAGGGTGTAAATGTCTTACATTAGGCTCAACCCAACCGCACCTTGCAAGTTAAATAATTATCAATTATTGAATCTATATAACTTCTTGCTAAAACATCCTTGAATATTTCATAAACAAATCAATCACATGCATAATTGCATTTATTACCAAATGATAAGTTTGTTAATTATAATAAGATTTTATTTTCCTCATTATTAGCTTTCCTAGGACAAATTATTTGATCCTAAATTATAACGATTAATTATTTTGTTTTTGGACTATTCCTCACTTGTATATATGCATGTACATATTCTTGTTAATATTAGTGAAACATTCAAATTCAAGTAAGTCAACGAGGTCATAAATACCTCAGTCAACTCCATACAATATGTAATCACTCCATCCTTCACCTTTTGACTTTGCATTTGATCTGAATGTTATAATCCTTATAGGTGAACCCATTCACTATTGCTAAATCAAGGACTTTTTTGCAATCACCATCAAGGACCATCCATACATTCCCACCATCAAATTCAGTCTTTGTGAAGCACGTGATCATACCTTCTAGGGTTTGAGAATAACAAATTGCATTTATTTTTATTTAGTACTTGTTTTAGTTGTTTACTCTTTTATCATTACATCTTTTGTTCAATAATTCTATAACTAGATTGGTAATAGTTTAGAGAAAATACCCAACTTGTTCCTCTATAATTACATATGTCACAATGATTTGTTTTTTTAAAAAAAGTCACCATTTTAATTTTTCAAAAGATTTTGTCAATAAATTATTTCTTAAGAATGTGTTTGGATGAAGGGTTTTAAAGTGTCAAAGAATTTAAAATGCAAAGTAATTTAATAGAAAAGAATCAAATTCCATTCAATTTTGAAATAACTTGTTTAGATTATTAAATTTTGTAGCATTTCATTTGTATTTGTTTCGCTCCACCCACCCACTTTCAAAATCGTCCTGATTTGCCTTACATACCCCTCCACCCAACCTAGGATTTTAAACCAACGAAAAAACCATGATGACGATGAGTTCCTCCTTTAGTGATTCGTGGCGGCATCATTCTAGAACTCCACCCACTGCGATGTTAAGGCTCCTCTGAGAGGAAACGGTGGATGACCGTACAGATTTCTCGTTAGCAGATCAAAGACCAAACATTAACCATGCTTCAAGCCTTGAAGGCAATGATGTCGAGGTGGTACAACATCACTACGCCTTTGACGCTGAGGAACATTGATGTTGTTGATGATGACAACAAGGATGTCAAAGTCGCATTAACCATGTTCCAATAGATGTACTCACATTAACTTTGTTGTCTTGTTCATCTTCTCGTTGGTAGTTTAATACCCATTGGAGAAATATTGCTCTTTGATGAGTCTCTAGTTGTATAGTTGCATAAGGTCATCAATAAGTCCTTTTCAGTGACACATTAGCCCTTCCACTTGGCAAGGATAGGATCCAAGTCACAACCATTGAGGCTTTACCTCTCCAACCATATTTCAATCTCGCAAAGTCCAACTTGCATAGTATAGGCATATTCTATTCGATGAATTTAATGTAAAATTTTTAAAATTCCACCTATTTTAGTGGAATTTTAAATTCCTAATTTTAACAAAGGATTAAAATTCTAAAGAATTTTTTTAAGTTATGGAATTAGGTATTGTACCCTTTGAGCTCAATGGTCGAGATGGTATGCAATTTTAAGCCTTTTCACCCCTTTGGCTTAAGGTTGAGGGGTTGTGTACCCTCCAAGCTCGATGACCAAGATGGTATTCAGTCTTAAGCTTATTTGCCCCTCTAACTTAAGGATAAGGTTGTGTATCCATTGAGCATGATGGCCAACCTCAACGTCCAAACTACTGGTTGGTTATAGTTTAAGGTCTCATTATCATAATGCTTCACCATGGAGCCTTTAACATGGTTGGTTTGCTTGGCTTCATCCTGAGTAAAATGGCTTACAATGTTGTGTCCTTCTATGCCTGTGGTCGACCCTACTCGATTCCATGCCGAGTAGAAAGGCTTATAATGATGTGGCCCTCCACGTCTAGAAGTCTTGAATCACCAGATAACCACCTCCCCTAGAGATTAGGGAAACAACTATGCCCACATCCCATAAAACCATCCCTGCATTATCAAGGGAGAGAAACCATGCCAGAAGATTCTTATACATTTTGAATGGTTTGCCTCGTAGGCTATCTTTGGATCACCTATTAGAGGTATCTTGTTGCCGAAACATGTATCAAAATAGAGCATTTTATTGAGTAGCAATTAAAATACTCTCAAAAATTACATTGCTCTCTTTAAATGTTTTATCCACACATAGGGTTAAAGATTTAATATGCATCAAATTAGTCTCTTAAAAATTATTTTTGTCACCAATTTAATTCTGTATAAAACCTAATATGGTGACATTTTAAATATTTGAAGGATTAATCTAGTGATAATTTTTTTGAAAGACTAATTAATATGGTGACGATTTAACTGATTAATTAATTTAGTAACTAAAATTTTAAAAGACTACTCATAAATTTAAAACAACAAATTTTGTAATAAAACACCAAATTGACCAATATTTTCTCCATTTATAATTTATACATTCTTGAGAGCGAGCTTTGGTGCAACAAAAAGTTGCACTTTAATGACTAATTGGTCATAGGTTCGAATCTGAAAAACAACCTATTTACATATATGCAAGGGGAAGGCTACGCACAATGACCCTCCCCTATGAGCCTTTAGTAGTGGGATATGTTAATTTTATATAATTTATCCATTCCTAAAATTTAACTCTAAGTCATTGACTTCACTTAATTGTACTATACCATTCATATATTTAGTACTTTAAAGACTTTATATAGCATTACCTAGCTCCATTTTGTCAAAGAAGAAAATATCTACTTTTATTGAACTCATCTCGTAATTTATATGTTGAAAATATCGACCATTAAATCTACCTTAAGAATCATTTCAAGTTAGTTTAATTTGAGCAAAAGTTGAAAAGGTTTAAAAAAAAGTTACAAAAGTGTCACGGTGATATGTAATGTTTCTTGTTTGAGCAGTATACCTAACATTGTGGCCTGCACGTAAGCTATGTTTGGGTTGTCTCATGTAGGAATAATATAACAATGTCATGTTATTAGAGAAAGGCACAAAATAATTGTAATTGAACTTAATCATTATTTTGTGTGAAGTTCATTTAATTTTTATATGTTTTTTCTCATTACATGATATTGTGATGTTCCTTACTTAAGATGAAGGGTTCTTGGCTCGTAAATTCTTATAATGTGTACAATTATCTTATTATAAAACTGTGAAAAATAAATTTATACTAAAATTATGTAGAAGAGTTACATGCAGTGACTAGTTTAGACAGTACAGAGAACACAAGACAAAACCATGATAGTGCACAAAAAAAGATATATACATAAATGATGAAAATTATATTTATGTGAGGCATTTGAAAAAAGTCATCAATGTATATATACACACATATTTGTATAGCTGAATATCAAGGAAAAAATTATTTAATTACAAGTATAGTTAACCCTCTGATGGAAAATTACAACTTCACAAAAAATTTTGAGACCAAATTTGAACTATCTAGCAAAAAAATCATAGCAATTATCATCGCAAAATGAGTCAGCTCGATTAAAGCAACATTGGATCCAATCAAGAGCACCTAACTAAAGCTTTTAATTCTTTGATTGCATGGTCAACAGCATAGACTATCATCTTCTTTATCTATTCTATCAAAAGATAAAACCATCATAAACAAACATATTATAAGGTTGGCTAACATTACATTATCCTTTTAAATTTGGTTGGTTTGAATCTCGAAACAAAAGGAAGAGAGGAAAACAAAAAGGAATAAGGAAAAAAGTTGGAAGCAAATTAATCACCTCAAGTTTATCTTCTCTGACCTTGTGATTCTTGGGAAGACGACGAAACTATTCAATTAAACACAGGCACATATTAACATTTTATGGGGACTTAAAGTCTATAGCAACTTTTGTGCATGACTGCAAGGTTTACAATGTGGAGTATAATGTTATGGATACAATCATAGAAGTTGACAATATGAGCAATATGAGGCATTCCAATGTGTCAAGAGATATTTTACCTTAAGATTTCTGACTTGGTGTGGACATCCAGCAGGAATAAATACTACTTCCCCAAGTTTCTGCTCAAAAGTCCAAGGTTCTACACCTGAAAAGTTAAGATTCTTCTAAATAACTAATTGCATGCATTGATCAAACACTTTGCAACTCTTTGTACTAACCAAACTCCTCCTTCAACTTCTTCTTGTGTTCCAAAGTCAAGTAAAACATTGGTCATGAATTGGATGGACAACCTAACCAACATAGAAATCAATGAGCCTCAAGCATTAAAAATAAGAATAAGCAGAAATATAGACTAATTGAATATAACAGTACCTATTCAACTGGAGAACAATAAGTATAACAAATTTTTTTAAAGTGTTTTCTTAGATATGCTTCTAAATTTTAGCATCCTCTCTCCTAAAGATGTCCTAAAAAGCACCACCTGTTTCTATTGTTTCTTAAGAGATAGTGGGCATATCATTTGGAAAGATCTTTCCATTGATGTCAACAGGGCACTTCTCCTTATCTTCTTGTTCTTTTTTGTCTTTGCATGGACCTTTATTTAGGAATTCAGCAACCCTATCTTGAGCACAACACTCTTTCTCATCTTGGGCCATGTGTGCTTTTTTCAGTTTCGAAATAACAAAGTTTTGTTCATCAGTTAATGTTACCTCAGCTGTGTGTGTCAAAATATTCACCTGTGAAAATTATTAAACAAGAATTAGAAAAAAAAAATTAAATGTGCTACCATTTGATACTTGACATACATATAGAGGAAATTTCTAAACAAGGAAATATATTGTGTTATAGAGGAGCATAATATTTGTATTTTGAATAATCTAAAATTCTGCCCAAAGTTCAAATTAGATGAATAAGAAATTCATCCTTTCTCTATGAACCAAATATTATCATTGTTCCATCTTACAGTATGGTTACACATAAAGAAACTAAAACTTTAAGTTCCAATCAAATGAAAAGAACCCTTTAAACTAGGTAAAAAGCTATAAACCAAAGAAATGCTTATCTTCTACTGATACAAGAAGCACAATTAGAAATATTATTGAAGAAGCACATATATAAGATGAAGAAAACCAGGATTTTGAATTCAATGTACAAAATAGAATGTAAGTTGTAAGTTCTCAAAGAACAAGGTTTGAATAGAAAATAAGGTTATAATGTTGCATACTACATCAGACATATCACAGTGAAGTTTTGTTACTGAATCCCCCCTGCCAAGTTCTTCTTTAATCCCATAAGCAATATACGTTGTTGGACACAAGTCTGGCTTTAGGACATGGGGTGGCAACTTTACACCAAGATTGAGGACTCCAGCTCGAGGATCACTATACTCTTGAAATGGCAAGCAACAAATAAACTCATCACAATGGCAAGGCAAAATATCTTCAAACTTGTCTGAAGGGGGCCAATCTTTTAGCTTCAGCATCTATGGCCAGAGGTTGGTATATGTTCTTCCTTTTGTATAGCCCTTAAAGAATGTACGAGTGTTGATTTCTACTTACAAAGGTTTAGAAAGGTGAATGTTGGTCCAAATTCTAGTATTATAGACGCATAAAAAACATAGTAAACGTTACACTTCAATATTAAGAAGGAATTAGCAATTAAAGTAAATGTTGCACTATTGTCCATTAGGATATAAGAGAAGTATCATATCATATCATATGGCTTATACCTACGCAATTCAAATTTAGTTATTTTATCTAAAAATGATATTGTGGGGAAATGTTGGTATTAAAGAACCAAAAAGGGACAATAGAAACAAACCTTACAACTAGCCAAGCAATCAATGGCCTTCACTTCTGAGATATTTAAGCTGATCCCTAGAACCACATTTTCACATAGTGCTCGCCATGTGACCATTAGCTCCCAACTCAGACCTGTCCCTTGCTTAAGAACATCATGAACTATGATTAGTTCCCCCTTAGTTCAATGTTTTTGGAAGAGAAATAGCCTTTCATTTATGAGATCACTTGACAATGGACAATATATATTATTATCATTTGTACCATTTCTAAAAGCTGCTCTTATCATAGAATTACAACTTGATATTGCTTCTTTTTGAAGAGTTGTTTGTTCAATTTTGTAAACAATATTTAGCATGTTCTAAGCTTTGGCTTCTAAGTCCGATATCCACCCATTTGGAAGCATGTGCTTTAGCTTTAACATTAAACCACCACAGCCCCATTTTTTTTGGAGCACATCTAATACTTCCATCACTGTTAGTATTCCATTTAGCAAATATCTCAATGACCTTTTGAAGTCCCTAAATTACAAGACACTGGTAAAGGATGACCACCATGCATATAATCATAGCCCCTATTCACATATTGAAACTTCAGTACAGACCGGGGTGAAATACTTCCATTGCGTATTTCATTACAACAATTAAGGCAGATTTCAAAGGAACATTAGGGGAAGCTTCAATGAAGGTCAATAATTGAAGTACCATAATGGTCACTGCTCCAAAAATAAACAAAAAATAAATCTTATAAAATATGGAAGGAATCAAGCTAGTATATTAGGCAAACGGAATGATAAGATACTAATAGATACGTTCATTTTCACCATAAGGAGTTTGTGGTATCTTAATCATAGACCTTGATTTTCCTTGCAAGAGAGATTATTGTTAGTGTGTCTTCAAAGTTGAAGGGGAAAAAACCCAAAGATAAAGCTTAATACATTGTATTTTAGCTTCAATATCTCGCTCTTGACTTTGTTCCTCACAAATTTGTTGCATAGATGGAAGGAGCAAGTTAATCATGTATTGGAGATATTGAACCTTTTCACCATCTGCGAAGCTACTATTAGATGTCTGAACATAAATATAAAATTAGATGGCAAAATAAAGAGGTAAAAAGTATACTTATAATTCTAATGTGTAACATTTTCATTTTATGGAAGGAATTGATTTAAGGGTATCTATCAGACAACACAGAAAATTAAAGCTTAATCATTCTTCTTAAATGCAAGCAAACATTGCAATTGCAATTTTTTTGGCAAAAAGGGCACTCTTCTGCAATATCTTCTATTGACATATTGGGATACCTATGTGGAAAATGAGAAATGGTTATATTTTGTAAGGGTATCTCATGAACTACATGAACAAATACACACCCTTCCAATGATTATTTAGATGTAAACTACTATACCATTTCCTGATGCACCACACACAGTACATTTCTGACATTTAGTACAAGGTACAAATGCTGCTCTTTCCTTTTTCATGCACTGATGACATTTTCTAGAAGTTTGTTTTGTATCCTGTTAACACAAGTAATTAAGCACTAATTAAACTATGATACAAGCCTCAACCTACCAAAATTATTATCATAAAGTAGAACACTTTAAGTGTGAGAAAGGCAATCACCTTCACATTATCCATTTTTCTAGCTTTGCTTTTGGAATTTGTCTTTGAAGGAACAAAAGCTTTGTCATCTTCCAAACTGTTAATCAAGATGTTGTCTTCAAATTTTCTTTTCTTCTTCAATGCAGTAAGACACTTTTTTGGCTCTAGTCCTTTCTTGAATGGAAGTTTAGTAGGCCTCTTTAAACAAATCAAAATGTCTTCTTCCCCTTTTGACTTTAATTTTTTAATATCATGTTTATGAATGTCTTGAATCTTTCTCTTTGAAATTCCAAAATCTCTTAAGCATCTTGGGATTTTTTTGTATGGTTATCAACATATTAGTTTGACCTTTCTCCTAACCCTACTGAAACTTCTATTCCTAGAGAATTATTGTTCCTTATACAGGACAAAGTGTCTTTTTCTCCTGATTTTGGATTCTTACTTTGGTCATTTTGTCTCCTTCGAATTTCAAAGGAATTTGAGAGCCTTAAGAACTCTAACTTATCATCAATTTGTTGATTTGACTTTTCTTGTCTTGGAAATGCAACTTTCATTCTTACTGCTGAAAGAACAGTACATAAACTTAAATAATTACAAACACCCCATTCTATAGATTTTCAATAAATATCTTCTATAGCTAATAATCATTCAACCATCAATATGTCAATCTTCCATAGTTTCTAGAGTCCAAGCAACATATACTATCAGTATATATAAAATATCAATTCAAAAACCTGTACACACCATCATAAGTTTATCATTGTAACATTCATAAGCATGACATGGGAAATTAAACATCAAAAGTAACCTAATAAACCAAATAAAACAATATCTGACAAACCAAAATATAATTCAATGTTGATACTATATTGCTAAACCATTAATATGTAGTAGATGTGGTAATATTCAGTTAAGAACAAGAATGAGTATGATATGGTAATATTCATCCTATTTTTTATTCCAGTTACTTTTTCAACCCTTCAAATCAAGCCAAAACAAAATAGTTAAGATGAGTTGACTTGAGTCAACTCAGCAACGTGAAATCCATTTTATATCCAAGACTTAAATAAAATAAAAACGAAAAAAGTTAAAAACAACAAACAAACTGGGAGTTCAACTGTATTCATGAAAAGATAGCAGAACTAAGGGTAGATAAACAAACAAGATTCCAAGAAATTCATACTTTTTCATGTGTCTTGATTCTTGAATAGCATTGGACATATAAAAAAGCAATATATAATGACCAAAACTAGGATTTTAGAACTATGCATGCAAAGGAAGAAAAGCATGACAGGAAATGAAAAGAGCCAACCTAATTATTATGAACAAAATCCTAGAGAATGTTTCAACTTGAAAATGCAATTCAATGTTTCGTGTTATCCCTATTAGTGTTAAAGATTTGGTGGTCAAAATGAATGGCCCTATAACTATGCTAGCAAACAGCAACGGATAATCTAGAAATATTATATATGAGTTTCTTTCTAACTCAACTATATATAGATAGATGGCATAATGAACGAGAGAGATTTGATGGCAGAAAAAATAGATATAAGGAAAGCAGGTAACTCATACAAACAAAACTTTAAAACAATCTATTCATCAAAGTCAGAAATATATGCCTTTATTTACCAAAAACAACAATAATGCCTTTATTCACTGAAAAGCAATTCATGTCTTTGCATTTGTTTGCCTATTTAAGAAGAAAGAGACAACTTTCTTGTAATCTATAATCTATGACTATAATAAAGATGACATTCTCTTTTGGTTTCCACTTTTATTGGACTATTATATCCTTTAGCTATTCTTTAAATTAGGTCTTTATTTTTATTAGACTATTATATCCTTTAACTATTCTTTAAATTATCTATTATTTTACCTTTTAACTATTCTTTAAACTATGCACTACATCTTCTTTCTTTTTTATTCTATTCTTATTTTTTAGTAGTCTATAACTATAATAAAGAAGACTCTCTTTTTAGTTTTCACTTTTTATTAGATTATTATATCCTTTAATCATTTTCTAAATTATCTACAATTTTATTATTAAATTACTTTTTAAACTATCTACTACTCTCTCTTTTATTTTATTTTTATTTTTTAAAAAATAAATAGAGACACAGAGTGCCTCTTTTTCCCTTAATTTTAATCATAAGGATGTTTTAACCACAAAATATATTGAGAGAGTCCCCATCTTATATTAAAAATTAGCTAGTAATTAGATTATCATTTAAAATAATTATGAAAAAAATCACGTTTATTTATTTCTTTAAATTTTAGTCATTCAAATATGATGTGTTATATCTTCTGGTTTGTTTTTTTTTTTTCCAAATCATTCTTGAATTTTGTACTAAACATGTGATTTGTACGAAACTATGATTCATATATTTTACTTTTACTTGTGTGAAAATAGTTTTGACTCCCAGATTACATTTTCCTTAATAGAATCTTACCTAATCAAATTCAATTTCTAATATATAACATAATCGCAATTTTAAAATCCTAAAAGATTCTAATATTTATTTTTTTAGGGATATGAAATATCTTCTATTAAACTTAAATATAATAAAATTATTAGGAAGATTTTATATTTATCTCTCACATTATCCATCCTATATATTAAATGATACCCTATATCTATCACCAGAAGAGCTCACTTTTCCCACTGTCCCTCACATTTATTTTCGTTTTAATACTCTTCTGTGGTGAAGTAGTGTAACTCACTCTCTCACAATACAATACTTCTATTTTTTTTTCTTTTTCCTCCTAACCGCTCCCTCTCCTTCTCTCAACAAAATCAACAACAGAAAATTTCATATCATATTCTCTGATCTTTTTTCATATTCTTGGCTCATCTTCTTTTATTTATTACTCTATTTTCTTATTTTAAATCATTGCATATAAAATCATCGTTGTAATTCGTCATTTATCCCTATTCATCTATTCTTATTCTTCTTATTTATCAACCATCTTCCCAAGACCAAAACAAACTCTCAATTTTTATCTTCCTCAATTTTTACCTCTCAAAATTTTCAAATTTTAAATGGTAAATAGTAATTTTAGGAACATGATTAGCTATAAAAATAGGGTACTAAAAGACTTTCCTCATATCTTTCACTTCCTAAAATTGTTCTTCTCGCTTTCGTTGTCACTTTGGTATGGGTTTTGATTTTTTTTATTTCTTTAATTTTTTATTATCTTCAACTATTGCTTATAATATTAAGGTATCACTAAGCCCTAATTTAATTTGTGAAGAGCTGTGAGTGACCAATACAATGTTATGTCCTCTCTCTATTTTTGGTTTGCTTAAAATTTTATGATCATGTAATTTTAATATTTTTAAGAATTTGGCTATTGTGCTACATGAGTTGTTATTTTTTATTCTTTTAAACTGTTTGTTGCAAAATCTTCCTCTCAATCATCTGCATATTCGTTGATCTTGTGAAATAAATCATCTCTATTCTTAATAATCTTAGCTATTATGTTATAACACTTGCGGATATATTAACATACCTAATAATTTAATGTGTGTGTGTGTGTGTGTGTGCATTAGTTTAATTGTTATGTTAAGAAACTATTTGATTAAATCTATACTTCAATTTGATTTTCTTTTGAATCATTTGGACACACAAGTCATGGATCACGTCAAAACACTTGGTTTTGCTATAAATTGAAGTGTTATGTAGGATGAGAATAATATCATTGATTATGATGAAAAAATGAGGCTTCTATCTTTTTTGTTTTTGTTATCAACTTAAATTTCTTTAATTTAATTAATACAGCATAACAAGAATGTTTCCTCGTATTTGATGCCTTCAATTTGTGTGTAGCCTTTAGCAACAAGGCGAGCTTTATAGCATTCAATTGTGCCATCAAATCGATACTTGATTCTGTATACCCATCTGTAGCCAATGGGCTTATGACTAGAAGGAAGAGGGACCAAGCTCCAAGTGTTGTTATCCTGTAATGCCTGTAATTCTATATTCATAGCTTGTTCCCAATAGGGACTAAGGATAGCTTCAACATAAAAGCGGGCTTAGTATGACTAGTAATGTTAGCTAAAAAAGTACAATGGGCAGATGATAGACAAGAGTATGAAAGAAAATGAGAAATAGGATAGCGAGTACCTGATTTATAGCAGACAAAATGTAGTCTTCATGCCCTATTGGAGGCTGTTTAGGACGAAAGGATTGTTTGGTTGGCGAAAGTGCAAATGGAGGAGTTGTAGGTGAAGTAGTTGTAGGACTAGGTGAATTAGGTGAATCAGGTATATTAGTGTTAGGAGAAGGAAGAGGTGTGGTCTGTTTAGTAGTAGAGATTAGTATGGATGTTTTAGGGGGCCAATCATTATCCATGTCAAGGGATAATGCGGGTTTGGCAAAAGTGGGACTTGGTGGAAGGGAAGCAAAAGGAAATACTATTTCACAAAATTTTACATCCCGACTAAACAAAAAAGATTTAGTATCCATATCATAAAGTTTGTAACCTTTTTAGCTGGTAGGATAACCAAAAAAAACTCAAGATTTAGCACGAGGATCAAATTTTTGTTTAGGGTGAACAACAATAGCATAACATAAGCATCCAAAAACTTTCAAGTGATGCAATGAAGGTGAACGATTGTATAACATCTCAAAAGGTGATTTGGAAGATAAAAGAGGTGATGGAATGCGGTTAATTATATAAATAGTTGTTAAGATGCTTTCTCCCCAAAAATCAATTGATAAATGAGACTGAAAAACCAATGCTTACGCAACAACAAGTATATTACGATGCTTATGCTCAACGACTCTATTTTGTTGTGGAGTATAGACATAAGTGTGTTGATATTCAATCCTTTGAGACTATAAGAAATGTTTTATGGGTGAAAATTCAAAACCATTATCAACTCTGATGATTTTAATCATAGCATGAAATTGGTTTTGAGCAAATGTAAGGAATGTTTGTAAAAGCTTGTGAGTTTTGGATTTATGTTGCATAAGAAATACCTATGTGCATTTTGTAAAATCGTCCACAACAGTAAAAAAGAAACAAGCTCCCGTGTGTGAGGGAATTTTGTGTGGACCCCAAACATCACAATGTAATAATTCAAAAGGAGCACTAGTTGATATGTGATTTAAAGGAAATGGCAGTCTAGTTTGTTTAGCCATGGAACAAACATTAGGAGAAGATAATAATGGGGAAATTAATTTAAGACGAGATGGTGAAGGATGCCCAAGACGCATGTGCCACAAATTCGAGGATTGAGAAACTAGATGAGAGGTCAATGTTTGTTGCAAAGGGGACTTGCAATAAAGACCATCACATTGTTCATCTAAGCCAATCATCCTCCCCATAGTGAAGTCCTATAAGACACAGAAGTTAGGAAACAAAATAGCACAACAATTTAAGGAAGCAATCACTTTGCTAACAGACATTAGATTTAATCAAAAAGAATGTACACACAAAACATTGTTTAAGGTGATGTTGGGGTTAAAACATATATTGCCGGTGGAAGTTACTGTGGCCAAAGACCTAGTAGGTAAATTAACGTGAGATATTAGCGATGATTCAATTTTTGTTAAAAGTTTTGAATCATAAATAATGTGATCAGTGGCTCCACTATTCAAGATCCAAGTATTTGTCAATACAGAATTAATTGAAGCATTACAAAAAGGATACAAACTTGCAGCATTTGCATAAGCGTTGTTATTACCAATTATGTTCATCATGGATAGTGCATGAGCAATTTGTTGAAGTTGTTCTTTGGAAAGCCCATGTGAGGAGTTGGATGATGATATACCAATGTCCTGCTGGTTATCACCATGGGAAGAGTTAGCTGCATTAACTGTAGGATGGGAATTTGATCCACTTCCTCGAGGTCCAAGCTGGTTTTGTCTATGACCTAGAGTTGTTGAATTGCTAGAACTCTATGTGCCATTTTTAAACTTGCATTTATCTTTTGTATGTCCCTTTTTGTCACAAAATTTGTAGTGGAACTTCAAAGTTCTACAATTGTCAATTGTGTGGCCTTCTTTGTTGTAGTGCTCTCAATGTTTATCTTTGGATTTATTGGAGACATTGTGTTGGGCGATGTGAACAGTTGCAGCAATGGAGAGATTCTCGATTGATTCTAAGGTCATTTGGTGCTGAGTTTCCTCTTGAATCACAAGAGAATATGCTTGATGAACATAGGGAAGAGGTGACATCATGAGAATATTTTTGCGAACAATGTTATATATGCCATTGAGTCCCATAAGGAATTGCATCAATTAGTCCTTTTCCTTTTGTTTGTTATGTACTACCATCTGGTCACAGGTAGAGAGTGTCTAATATGTCTCCAACTCATCCCAAAGACCTTTGAGTTTAGAAAAGTACACAGAGATTTTCATTATGCCTTTTGATAAAGAAGACAATGGCTTTTGAATTTAATATATTGCTAGTGCATTTTTTTTGCGAAAATTGATCTTCGAAATCCTTCCTTACCTAATATGCTGTTTTGGCATGAATGACCCTATGAGCAAGATCAGGCTCCATTAAGTGAGTAAGCCATGGTAAAACCATGCTATTGCATTAACTCCACAAAGCATACTCCCTTGGTTGTTCTTTTTATAAGGGTGGCTAGATAGACCCATTGACAAAACCAATCTTGTTTTTGGCTGTGAGGGCATGAACCATGGACATGCTCCATGACAAATATTTGGCTTCGTTTAATTTGATAAGTGCAAGCATGTGGCAGGGGTAGTTAGAATGATGAATGAAATATGGGCTTGAGGAATTGAAGGAAGATTTTTGTGTAGGTGTTGTTGTTCTGCCATTGTTGAAGAGAATGAGCCAAGGATCAATTATGCTCTAGCACCAACTCAATAAAATGGTACTAAAGGATATTTTTATTATTCACAGAGGGTACAATTTATATACAAAGTGCATAATCAATCAATCCTAATTCTAATGCTAAGAAAGCATGATCCATAATCAGTGGGATTAAGTTTTTATCTAGAAAGGAAAGTAAATATATACATATCAATTACAAAGATAATTTCCAACATGTCATTTTACTAATCTTTGTTTTATGTGTACAATTTATATAAGCTGCTGCAATTTCTATTTTAGTTGATTTTATTTTATTTTTGCAATATCAGATATAGGATTGAGATCAAATTGTTAAATAGTTTCATTCCATAAATCCTAACAATGTTTTTTCTGGTTTGCAACCTCTTCATTTGAGATCCAGATGATTTCTCTTTATTTATTACTCCTTATATTCCTCCTAATCAAACCTCTAAGTTTTTGTTTATCCCTAATTTTTTTAAAGATTTCATTAAAAATACAAATTCTAAATAGACCATATACTAGCATGTATGAACTTGAATAAAAGAATTTATACTTGGGTTTTGTCACCATTTTTTCCTTTGTTTTTTTATTCTTTATAGTTGTTTTAGTGTTGCTTTGCTTTGAGTCTCTAATATTTTTAGTTATGCTATGATGCACTATATGTTGAGTAGCTTAAAAGTTGTTGCTGAAGCTGTGGATAAGCCAAAATGAGGAAGCATTAGCCTAACTAATATTGACCACTACAAAAATTAGCTAAAAGAAACTTAATTTTTTTGTAAAGAAGGTGGAAGCTTAGATGAATCCATGATCACCCAAAAGCAACCCCTTACTGTCTTAAAATGCAACTCGTGAATGGCATGCAAACCTAAAAGATGGATATTATTATTACTAAGAAGTTCAATGTTTTCAATAGTCAATCCTCTATAGAAAATATAGTGTAATTATGATCATTATTTAGTCATTGGAATTACTACACATACTGTACTCAATGAAAGATCAACTAGAGAAATGTGTGTGAAAATCAATGCTACTAGTGCAATCGCATAAGTATTATGCTATTACTTGTTGAAATACAACACATTGGTTATGTAGCAAAAAGTTGAGTAATTTCTTTCAATTTTTTCTTATTTTATTTATGAACCAGGTTTTATGTTGTTACTTAATATTTTAATTTTAATTTTAATTTTTAAGTTGCACCTATGTGTAAGAGTTGGATTTTTCACTAATGGTGTCTTTTTTTTCACAAAAATAAAAAGATAAAGATAAAAATAAAATTGTGTGTGTTAGGATAGATTTTGTTATTTTTTTTCTTTGAAAATGCATGTCAATTTTAAAATATGTATATGTGATTTTTCTTTTCTTAAAATTAGATTACAAACAATCAAGAATAAATATATATGATTCAAAAAGATAAAATAAAACAAGTAAAGATAAAAAAAGCTAAACAGAAGACATTTTCTTAATTTTTTTTGTTTTTAATTTCTAAATTATTGTTTATTGTCCTTACAAATGTTTTACAGCTTTAATTGACAATTATTTCATTTCAAATACTTCATTTGTTCAATAAGATTGTTAAGTAAAATTATTTTTTACAATAAAAAGGATTGAGTGCAATTTTTATGCTATATCATATTATAAACATTTTTACCATACATGATTTTTAATATGACTATTTTATTTATATTTTTAGCTTATTTTATTTTTATAATTTATTTTAATTTATTATTTAATATATAATATAATATTAAAATATATTTAATTTTTATTAATTTAATTACTATTAAATATTTTATGATAATTAATTATAATTATAAAATTTACATAATAGAATTGACCTGTGTCATGCACGGGACTAAAACGCTAGTTCATTTATAAATATATGAATAAAAAATCATTTATAAATATAATAAAAAAAATTCCATATTTTTTTCAATTTTTTATGCATTTATTATCTCCTTTAATAAACCGAAATAAATCAGTCTTATTTTACGTGCAAAAGTTTCGAATATATAACACGTCTCAAACAAATCAGTGGATGAGAAATCAGTAAAGAGACGTATGCTTTATTTCCCCGGGTAATCGCGCTTCACGGTGTCATGAGCACAACATCCATCAGTAGCTTCTTCTAGTATGATATTGAATTATTGATTAAAGCAAGAAGATTACAAGACTTGTTGTAGAAAGTTACAAATATATATTTAAGTTTCCTAAGAAATTTCCATCATTGGAGAGAGAGGGCCTGTGTATATAATAAATCGGTTCAGTTTGAATTGGTTTGATTTTTGTGAAGAGGATTGAAAATTGATCCAATCCAATTTTTTCTTTTCTTTTTTAGTTTTTGGTTAGTTCAAATATCGGTTATTCAGTTCAGTCATTATGATTTGATTCGGTTTGGATTGGTTAATGAACAATCCTAATTAACAGTGTATTAAAATTAAATTCTTGAATCAATACACATTTTTTTTCTTAAATATGTTTTTAGTGCCTATAAAAGTTTTGATTTTGGTACTGTAAAAAAAAAATTTTTTGGTTTTTCATTCCTCTAAAATTTTAAATCATTGTTTTTGTTCCTTATAAAATAAGTGAACAATTTTGGTTTTAGTCTCTATAAAATATTTTTCTTTAACTTTTATCCCTCAAAAATATAAAACCACTATTTTTGGTCCCTAACATTCACTTTAAGATAGATAAATAACATTCATTTTAAGAATCTAGAAAACATTTTAAAGGTGTTACATGCTGACATAGTACCATAGACACTAATGGGTGTCGCTTAAGATGGTTACTTAATTTTTTGTTAAATATTTAAGCAGTTAATAAGTGTTATGATAATAGGGACCAAAAATAATAATTTTATATTTTTGAGGTATAAAAATTAAAAAAAATTACAAGGACCAAAATCAAAACTCACCCATCTTATAGGAATTAAAAACATATTTAAACCTTTTTTTTATTTGATACACTTTATCGAAATTTAGAATTTAAAAATCATATTTGAATTAAAATTGACTAAATTTAAGTAATCATATCTCTTTAATTTGATATGGTGTATTCAGATTCAAATTTTCAAATATATTAAGATTCAAAATTTAAAATTCAATTAAATTTTCAATAAATTTATGAGAAAATAGGCTATGTACTGATAGTGTACAGTAGTTTTACGCAGTCATTCAATAAAAAATAATCATATATGATAAGTTTGTTGAGTTTTACTATAATTACTTTAAGAGTCATTCTAACGGTAATTTCTAATTAGTTGACAGTGTAAAAAATTTTATATTAATAGTACATAGCCATTAAACTCTAAATTTATTTAGCTAAATAATTTTCAACTAAAAATTAACTTTTGACTTAGTTTATTAGTTAATTTTTATCAAACATATCTTAACTAAATTTAAGTAATAATATTTAAAAGAAATAAAAACAAAATAAGATATTCAAAAGAAGCCATTTAATTTAATAAAAAAAAAATAAGTTAAGAAAAGAAGATCTAATTCTATAGTTTATATATATACATACACACACGCACACACACCTATATGTGTGTGTGTGTGTGTATGTATGTATATATGTATAAAAGTAATATCTCATTTTGATATTCACTTTTTTTTCTTCCAATTTTACCTCTTTAATTATATATTATAACTAATTTTTTTCATTATTTGTTTAATCTTTATTCTCTTTCTTATTCTTTTTTTTAACTTCATATTTGTCAAAATTCATTGTTGTAACTAATAAATGTAGTTTCTGAGTTTTATTCAATTTTTCTCTCTTCCTCTTCTTTCCAATATTTCTTTATGATATTTCTATATTTACTCAAAAAATAAAAATTTATACAAGCACTGAGTGTCTGTCTTGCACTAATATATATAAATGGAATGTATCAAATGAAATCTTTTTTTAATCTAAAAGAAATGAGAATTATAAATATAGATCATTAGATTATATTTGAATGGTCAAAATTAAAAAAAAAATGCATATGACTTTTTTAAGTAGTCATGTAACCACTAACTAATTTTTAATCTTAATCATTCATGTATAGTATAGTTGTATGATCTAGATTTATAATTCTCATTTCTCACCATAAAAAGAGTTCTTGAACTATATATATACACACACATACATTCTTTAACAATATACACTTATATCTTATTTTTTATATTTTATCCTCAATATTTTAATAAAATACTCTTTTATCTCTCTCAATTATTATACTATTTTTACTTTTTCAGATTATTTGTTAATATTACACTATTTATTTTAATTATTACATCAATTGTATTATTTAGTTTAACTTTTAATAAAATATTTAATCTTAAAAATATAAATTCATAATTAATTAAAAATCCTAAATTTATAATTACCTAAAAAATATTTTTATCTATAAAATAAAAATAAAATTTATATAAATATATTCTTCCATATTATTTTACATGTACTAACTGTTTTCTCAATTACTTTTCGCGAGCAGTTCTAATTTCTAATTTTATAATATAACTTAACAATTTTCAATTTTTCATAAAAAGGTCAGTTCAGATTTAACTTATCCTCTATTTTTATCAAACTTGTCAGACAGCAGTAATTACTTGATCTGACAACGTTGGATCCTCATATCAATGCATCACTGTGACAAAAGGTATTTCTTTTTTAAAAAGAAATTGGTACATATATAACTTTAATCTATTTACAGATTCACAGTTAAAATATTCATGCATGCTGGTGTTCAGAAATCGGGATTCCATATATCCTCACAATGAACATGCTACAGGCTCAGGAGGGGAACATTACTCACCCCACGAGCTACCTTCCAGACATTAGGTGCACTAAAGCTTGGTTTTCATAGAAGGAGCCAACATCCCAATCCTCAGTTGCAGATGAAAGTGTCATTAAGGCAACTACAATTGATCTCATGCTTGGCCTAAGTTGAGGGTTTTCATGCGTACATGCTTTGGCAAGCTGAGACACCTGCAAGTAAATTAAAAAAAAAGGAGTAGAACAAAAACAAACCATTAGTTATCAACTTCCCATTTAATTCACTGGTCCTCTTTACCTTTACATTTAATAATAAGACATGGAATTACCTTACATTATCATTGTAAAAGTTGTACACTAACTTTTAAAGTAATTATTACAAAAGTTAACTATCTCATCATATATAATAATTTATGATTGGATGATAGTATAAAATTTTTTTAAACTATCAATGCATTTTAATTAAATTCGTTACCTTAAATACCGAGTCAAGAGGATAGCTGTCACCAAGCTTAGGGTCAACGAGTTGACGAAGATCTTCTTTTGGCTCTGACAGACCAAGAGCTTCTTCAAACTGCATTTCATGAGGCAAGCTAAAATTGAGTAAAGAAGTATAAGTGATGAGTAAAGAACTAGTGTTGAGCTAAGAGGGGCCAGGAAAAACAACCAAGCCGACTAGTCCTTTTGATTCATTCTCAGGTTCGTTTGTCTTGACGATAGCTGCCTTGCCAGATATGAGTTCATAGAGAACAACTCCAAAGGCATATACATCTATTTTGAGGGAAACTTCACCATATTGTGCATATCTACACAAAAATGCTAGACTCAGTCAAAATGGTCACGCTGTTCTTGAACCTCAAGTAAATAAAATATAAGCACTCACTAGTACTACCAAACGATAACTAGATCATCCATCTAGTATATAGTTATATGCATAATATGATAGAAATCAGTCCAAAAATTGGAGATCCGAAGTAATACAGAGAAGTTATGGGTAAAATTTTTGTATTTTAAAATACGTAGATCAACCGAGAAAAATAAGTAATAAAAATAGCATGTAGAGTTAGTGAAGTTAAAATGCCCTAGAGTTAGTATATTTTCAAATTAAGATACACATGAAAAATATGAAATGACAGAAACAGAACATAATTATAGGTGCTACTGATACAAACATAGCTTGAAACATAGTAGAAAAGGAAAGGATGTGTAGTTTCTTACTCTGGAGGCATATAACCGAATGTACCCACAAGACGCGTTTGTAATGAAGAACTACCATACTCGGTCAATTTTGTGAGACCAAAATCTGCAACCTGTGGGAAAGAGGTGGGACTCAGCATTCAACTTCTATGGATGAAAAATCTGGAAATGCATTTGCAAACCTTTCCGCGGAAGTTTTTGTCTATCAAAATGTTTGCTGATTTAATATCTCTATGGATGTAGACAGGAACTGTATGCTCATGGATGTATTCCAGCCCTCTTGCTGCATCAAGGGCAATTTGAACTCTAGCTGCCCATGTTAACGGATCCCTCCCTAGAAAACAACTATATTCAGAGCCTTGAAAACAAAATGATGGCAGCATTCAAAGATCAAGTATTTATAAATAAATTAAGAGAAAAAAAACCTGAGCCTCGCAAATGTTGGCTTAAATTGCCGTTCTCAATATACTCATAAACCAAAAATAAGGAGCCCTCAACACAGTATCCTATTAACCTCACCTGCATAGAATATGTTTGCAAGGAATTATGTATTATCGAGATAAGTAATGAAATATATTTAAATATAAGCAGCACTAAGTGGGTAACTTGTTAGTTGTTACATAACTAGCATAGGATCCTAGGCACGGGATGATTAGTTGAGAATCCTTAACAATAGTTTCATATACAGATAGTAGCAGGGCCAAATATAAAAAGAGATTTTTTTTTTTTTTCTTTTTGTTTATGAAAGTTTTACTGGCTATTAGCAAAGTCCTATGGAATCCACAACATTGAATAGTTAGAAGTTTACCAAAAGGGAAAAAGAAATAGGAAAGCAAGTAATGAAAATATAATAGAATCAACACTACACCACCCTTTATATTTAACCAAATTTCCTACCATGTGCTTTTGCTTGGTTCCTTCGTGAGTTTTTTTTCTTTTTTTTTTTCGGGATGGGGGGTGAGATAACTGTACAATTTGTAAGCTTCAAAATTTGAACAACATCAGCGTAGGGAAAATGTCATACCAAGTTCAAGTGATGGACGTGTGTAAGGACCTTTAGTTCTGCAAGGAATTCATTTGATGCTTGCATATCCATCTTTTTAATTGCAGCTTTCTGCCAAAAAGGAAAAAGTCAAGTGCTGGTAATAACTTGAATTTTCCATTTCTTGCAACAGATCAGTTTTAGACCTGTTGTGGTCAGATATTGATGAAATAGGATCCAATACATGAGATAAGTATTTTAAAGCAAATATATGGAGTGCAAGACAAAGATATGTCATTAGCAGTAAACTAAAGCACCAAAATGTTTTCACAAGTTTCTTCTTGGTTGACTTCAAATGAGATCAATCAACTTATGACGAGGTGGGGTGTGTGCATATGCATAATATGTATGGTCTACACTAACAATTGTGAATAATTACTCGTGTTTGGTCGTACTACATTCTTACTTATCCTCATTTTAAAATAGATTATAAACAGCATGACAAACCTCATTCCGAAGCTCAGCATAGTAAACAGATCCAAAGCCACCTTTACCAATTATATTAGCCACACTGAAGTCATCAGTAGCCTTGGCTAGCTCCTGATATGAGAACTCCACTGACTTGTCCACTGTAATACCTGTCAACCTTGGAGAAGAAACAACAGAAGATTCTGATGCCTTGTCCAAGCTGCTTCCACAACCTAAATCCATAGAACAGGTAAGACTTACAGTTTCACATGTTATTTTTAAAAAAAATATCTGAAATCTAGAATTTGTACTACAAGTAATAAATAAGTAAGAGTTTAATTTTGATACACTATTTATATAAAGATTTTTACATTATTAACCAATTAGAAATTATCCTAGATATGACTTTTAAAATAACTATTACAAAAATCAAGAACCTTATTATATATAATAATCAGTGATTAAATAAAAGTGTAAAATATTTTTAAACTATCAGTACATTCTAATTAAATTCAATAAGTATTCAAACACCAAAGTATGGATACAAAATATGGCAAAGAGAGCAGCTACTAAATCATGTATCAATGGAAGAACAGTTTGCAGCAAACCACCATGCATGATAATTGATAAAATAAGAAAGGAATGTTTTAGAACCATTTATATCCATACGTTAAAAAATAAAAGAAATATCATTAAAACAGAAAGACATACCAATACCATGCCGGAGTGGACTACATTGATCTTCAGATGCTTCTGGGACAGGGAGAAGGGATACCTCAGCCACTTTCTTTCTTCTGTATAGTCCAACATATAGAATAAGTGCCAAAAGTAAGATCCCAACAGCTCCTCCAACAGCTATGCCAGCAATGGCTCCACTAGATATTCCTATTTAAATTTAATAACAATGTCAGCATCTCGTAGCAATATAACCCACCATGGTTTGTCTTGTCACGCTTCACACACGTATAAACATTTATGAAGCAGCAGTTTGCACAATGTCCATATCACCTGATCTGCAAAAGGGTAGAAAAAACAGGTATAGGTGCTGGAGTTAGACAGCTTAAAGGAAATTATTTTAAAGAATAAATGTGAAAGCTCAAATCGAATTGAGCAACATAGGATGTAATTAAACTTAATAGAAATTCAGCTTACCCCCGCTGCATTGGTGGAAAGTTTCCGTGTTCATCTGCAAAACAGGATTTAAAACATAAAACATCAGATAGTAAAATTGTATCAGATAGCAATTCAAAACAAGTATGAGAGGCCCTGAATTCATTAATGTATTCTTGCAAATGCATTTGCCTCAAATTTGGAATGCCAAGTGTTCAGTGGCCACAAATGCAATTTGTATTATTTCCTCAAAAGAGTATATAATATTGGATAATGATTCTTGCATATGTTTGTTACAGTAATTTATACATCACTTTTCTGTGGGAAATATTAGTCTTTTACACAGGAGTTTTACATGGTGAGTCTTGTTGCTTGGACCATTTATGTGTAAGAAATGGAAATGGAAATACGTAATTCTAATACAACAAAAAATTTGACAAATATTACTCCCACTCTTTTTATATTTTTCTCATACACTCTACTATTTAAATCAAGATTTATAATTCTTATTATAAAGATTGTCCAAATTCATGCACTGATTTAAAATATATATATATATATATATATATATATATATATATATATATTTTATTTTAATTGAGTGTATAAGAATGAGAAAATTTGTAAAAGTGGCACAAAACTCATTGCTTTACCGTATAAATAGAGTTTAGATCTTATGCAGAGGCGGTACCAGAAGAATTTATTTGAGATGGGCATATGAAAAGAAAAAAAAAGAAGGAAGGGATCCATGACCCAAAATACTAATCTCTCTAGTTTTGTTGATAATTAGCTAGTTTCTTCATTTTATAGTCGTTTAGATACTGTACATCTGCTCCACTTGTTTGGGGATAGCCCGATTTGATACAAGTAATGGCATCCTCTTACTTAGATGTTTTTTGGAGCTTAACTTACCAATCATTTTTTGTTCCTATTACTTATATCTAAATAAAATGATAAGTATACAAATTCTTGTTGGTCTTATTTAAATTTTTATAGCATATACTATTTTACATTAAATATTATTTCTAAAAAATAATTTCAAATATATTATCGTTAAAAATGTATTGCCAAAATAGGCAAGGACAAAGGAACACTTAATAACTCAGCGGAAAAAAAAAAGGAACACTTAATAAGGAAGAAATGATATTGTTTATAACTCTTTAACTTATCATACAGACTTAGTCTCTTTTTTTTTGGTAATCGTGTTATTGGTATGAAGTATTTACCGGTTTTACCGATGACTAATTTTTGTCAGAATACAAACTTAGTCTAAAATATTATTAGGATTTTAATTTTTTTTTACATTTTCTTTTATATATTACTTCTTTTCTCTTTCTATCACATTATCTATTCCTTTTCTTTTGGCTTAATTGCACTTTTTAAGTTTTACAATTTTGTGAATTTTGCCTCCCAATTTACAAAATATCACAAATTTTGTCCCCTAACATAGAAAGATTGTCACAATTAAGATATTTGTGGCAGTTTTTCCTTTAAACCGCCATAATTAAGACAATTTTGTGGCGCCTTTTTTTTTAATTGTGGTGGTTTTTTTACTTTGAGGCAAAATTTGCGATATTTTGTAAATTAGAGGACAAAATTCGTGAAAAAAATTTTGGGATGGTAAAATTTATAAAATTGTAAAATTTTGGAAGTAAAAAATCCAATTAAGTCTTTTCTTTTTCTTTTTCCTTCCATTCATCTCCCCACGGGAGATAAACGTTTCTCGTAATATTATTTGTGCACTGACGTGAAGTTTCTTTTCATTATATACATGACATGCAGGACTAGTGTGTCACAATTAATAACGAAGTTGGCCCACAAAAAATATATACGCGCTTCTAAATTGGAATTTTATCTCGGATTTGATCGGGAGTTGTTTTAAAGAAACGGTAATAATAGAATTTTGTCACAAAAGATCGAAGCAGATACTTTGGAGTCCCACCAGAAAGTCAATAGTCCTAATTACGGTGATTATAAAAAAAAACAAAAAGTTATATATGCAAACACAATACCTATAATAAATAATCATGAGAAACTGACAAATTTTATTGCAAGGCTGACCTATGTCTATTTGTTTTCTTTGAAAGAAATTATCTTCAAAATAAATAATTCTCAGAGTTTTACCGTATCTATCTAATAGTGGTTATTGGTCATGTATTGATCAACAAAATAATGATAAGAAAGTGATAATATATGAACAAAGTGTGATCTGTATTATTTTGTTTTATAGCCAGATGACTAATCGTTTTTAATAAAATAAAGAAATTTCCGCATTTTTTATTTTTGTGGTTAATAGCTGTCAAGATCGATGTTTCCAAATATGGACAGAATATACCGATGAATCTATTCTTTTATATCCTGTTATTTTATTTGCAAAAACTTCACTATTCAACAAATGAAAAGGAGCCATGAACAAGGAGGTATCGTGTTGAATGGTGACCGAGTCCTTGTTCTTAATTAATGAGCTAAATGTATTATGAAACTTCGTTTTAATGAGATAAAGAATGTGTAACAAGAACATTAAGTTTATCAAAATACAAAGGTGCACGCATGATGAATACAAAGAATTTAATTAAAATGTACCAAGAATGAAATTTAATTAAAAAAATTATATTATCATGAAATTCTAAATATGTTAAGACTGTTGGTTTTTTAAAAACTTGTATCTAGGGTAAACATTTCTTTTACACTCTGAATACATCAAAATTAAGCTATAAGTAAAAATTATTAAAAACAAGTAAGTATAAACGAAAATTACTTTTAAAAAAATAAATGCTAAGTCACCTATTTGCATGGATTATCTTTAATTCAGAAGAGCTGTGCTCTCATATATATTGTTCTGTTTGATTCTCAATGAGATAATATTTATTTGGGCAGGATAGAATCAAATGATTCAATGTTGCCTTTTGCATCCAATGAATTCGGACTTATAAATTGTCAGCTTATTAATGTTGAGAACATATTATTAATAAATTTAATTTAGAGATTTCATTCTCTAAAGTGAGGAAATTATACTTTAAAAAATAATGTGTATTTATAATCGTTAATTAAAAAATCAATAATTGAGGTGATAAAAACTTCAAAATTTATTATATATGCATATGTATTGCTGTTTTATAGCAAATTAACTATTAATTTTATAATAAATACTTATAATTGCATTTTATTCTATAAATTATATCCCTCATTTCAGAGAAGTGAGATCCGCAAATCTATTACCATTTCCCCTAATTTCTGTATTTAGATTGATTTATTTTCCCCCACAATTTTATTGGAAAATATACTAATGTATATATGAATTGTATAATATATAGCAGAAAAATAATCTAATCAAATTTAAGTTTATTTTTCATTTAATAAAATTTTTAATTAAAATCTAAACTTTTTAAAATTAAATTTTTTAATAAAAACCATCTAAGTATAACTAGTAAGTACCTTGTATAAGTATTTTAGATTTAGTTAAAATATTAAAAAAACAAGTCAAAGATATTTAAAAAATATTTAAAATTATAAAAAAAAAAAAAGCATGCATAATTAATTTAAGTAGAATCATATGTGTGTGTGTGAAGAGAAAAAACTATAAAATAGAAACTATGAACAAAAAAATCACATATTAAAAAGAGTAAAATTTTAAAATTAAAAAGAAAATGGAACTCAAAAGTGTAAACAAATTAGATTTGAGTTAAATTTTAAAATAAAAAATATGTTTATAAAGTAATTATTTTAAAAATTATAGCACTTGAGATTTGTAAAAAAATATTAAACAACTTTAAAATAACTAATAATTTAAACATTTTAAAAAATAGATATTTAAAACAATAAAATTACATATCCTAAAAAATAAATATAATAAAAAAAATGTTTCATGAAATGACTCTATATCACAATGAGCATTGCTAATTTGTTATGAGACGAAATCATACAAATCTACGTGTCATATATAAAAACGAAAAAGATGGAAATCATGAATGAAATAAAAATATAATTTAGTTAAGTAATAGAACACAAAAGGATGAATTTGTTGTTCGTTTTATTTGACAAATTCACTATTCATACTATTTAGTATTTCCCTTTTACAATATTGGAATGAATTTACAGATTTATGCCTTTACTTTTTTAGGAGGATTTGTACTTCTTCATTTCGTACTTTTTTTTAGTCTTGATCAATAAATCCTTCGCTAAAGACACAACAAGAGAACAAATAATGGGCCAAAGTAGAGCTACACTGTAACAAACAGAAAATGACCCTTACAAGTTACACACACGAAGCTTTCCGCTTGATTTACATCTGTTAATGATGTTCAAGTTTTACATTAATAATGTGTATCATTCAGTTAATAGAAAGATAATTAATTACTAACTTAATCAAACAATCCATATTCTATCTTCAAAATTTACATATGCAGCATATATATATGAGCCTTGTAACATAAAAAAGACGACTCACCTAGATTCCAAAAGCAACACAACATAAACAAACAATTTAGAGCCTGTTTGGAGTGGTTGTGGGTTTTTTATTTTTGGTTTTCAAATCTGATTTTCAAAACAAAATGTGTTTGACTAAAATGGAGTTAAAATAGTTTTTAACTTAATTTTAAAACACTTTTATATTTATTTTCAAATCCAAGAAAAAAAGTTTTGTAAATCTAATTTTTAGTTTTTAAAAAAATACATATCATTACATTTGACAATGGTTCTTTCCACCACCACCATTAACACTGTCGTCACAGCTGCTATCACCACCACCATTAGCATCATCACCACTGTCACTGTCATCGTCACCACTATCACTATTGTCACCTTTGTCGCTACCACACAAACATATCCTTAAAATGATTTTAACAAAATAAAAAAAAATTCAAAATAAACTTATTTTAAAACCAAAAATTTGAGAAAAAAATTAAAACTAATTTTTAAAAATTTAAAACTAGTTATAATTTTTAAAATTTTTGAAATTCACAACTAAAAGCACCTCAAACTTACCCTTAATTTGTCATATATATATATATATATATATATATATATATATATATATATATTATTTGATATTTTATTAGTTTCATTAGCATAATGCATATTACTAACCTTTAGCCGGCACAAACACGAGTCCATTGCCAGCGCTGAAATCCGAGGTGGGGTTGTACCTTAGCAGCAGCTCCGCCGGCACACCGGATTCGGCCGCAATCCGGTGCAAGTTGTCACCGACCCGAAGCGGGTATGTCGCAAAAAGTCCATAATCCTTGGACACGTGTCGGTCTCCGCAGGAGCAGTTGACGGTGACGTTGATGTTGACGTTGTCGGGTATCTGATTAGGTGGGTATCTGTTGACCCTGCTCACCCAATCCTCGGTCGTGAGGTTTGAGAACCCAACCTCAGCAATTACTTTGTAGGTGTCTCCGTGTTGGGTCGCGAACGAGAAAGTGTGGCCCAAAAAGACACCGTTCAAGCAGTCACACGTGAAGGGCACGTTGATCCGCGTTTGGCTTTGAATCACGTCTGGGTTCTCCACGCTTGGGTTGTATTTCAAAATCTCCGATGTGGGCCTCCCAAAGAGGTTGCTAATGTAAGTGAGGTTTGTGCCATTCCATATGTAATAGGAAGCTAGAGCAAGGTTGCAGCCAGTAAAGCAGCTACCTCGGACTCTCGTAATAATTAATAACAAAAAGAGAAGGAAAACATGGGCTGTTTTTGCTTTTCTGTTTGGGTTTGTGGTCATTTTGTGCACGAGGGGATGGAGGAATTAATGCTGTGAAGTTGTTATTGATTAGAGCTCATTTGCTGAAGGGAGAGGTTTAGGAGTTTGGTTTATTTTATATACAACTAATTAATTTGTTTTATGTCGCCAATATTATTGACGTCAAAGCTGTGATCGACACTATGTTGAACGAGTCTTCTCTTATTGTTATTGTTAATGGTGTTGTTATTTTTCTATTTTTCTTGGAATCGTTGCCATGCTCAATTTAAAATTAGGAGATTACCTAAAGAATGTGACTTCCAATTAGGCTTCAGCTGAAAAGGGGATGGAGAGCGACTCCAAATGGGCGAATCTTGGAATTTTTAGGTTTAATGTCAAATAAAAATTAAGGAATTACGTCACTTTTCATAATGAATTAATGGTACGAGCTTTTTATTTTATATTGAAGAAATATTTGTTTTTATTGTATTTGCTCAGCAGAAACCAGAAAACTAATGGATTAGATGCAGCACAATTTCTGTTAAGTAAATTTGTGTGAAAAATAAGTGAGGAGAAAAAGAAAATTAAGGACTATAAAAATCAAAATTTGACACAAGTTACTGATTTTCTTCTCCAGATAAGGAGAATAAGAAAATTAAGGACTATAAAAATCTAAATTTGACACACGTTATTGATTGTCTTCTCCAGATGAACATTTTGAAGTTTAAATTATTTCCTTGAAGCTTTTCGGACATCCGACTCTTCATTCGTGAGTCAAACAATATTATGACTCTCTCTCTCTCTCTCTCTCTCTCTCTCTCTCTCTCTCTCTCTCTCTCTCTCTCTCTCTCTCTCTATATATATATATATATATATATATATATAAAGTATGATTTGTTGACATCAGTATCAAAGTTAGTTAAATTATACATTTAATAATTTTTTGAAAAATACAAATTTAACCAATCTTACTGTTGAATTATGAGATATTATCTCCATAATCATGTATATCAAATTTCACATCATTTGCACTTTTCTAGATATGTTATCTAACATTAAATATTTATATATATTTTAATATCATATTGTACAATAAAATAAAGTAATGTGATGGGCTATTAAATAATTTTGGAATTGTGTAAAATTTTGTATACTTAATATAATTAATAAAACATCAAATTTAACTGTTGAATTAATTAAATTTGCATTCTATAAAAAGTTATTCAAGATATAATTTGACTAACTTTGACACTTGGTGTTAACAAATCATGACCATATATATATATATATATATATATATATATATATATATATATATATATATATATATATATATATATATATATATATATATATATATATATATATATATATATATATATATATATATATATATATATTATGCATTTTTTTCCTTTTCTAATTAATCAAATTAATGGTTTATATTATTCCTAGCCTAACTGTATTTACAAATCTTAGTATTAAACATTAATTCAATTATTTTAAATAATATTTCTCACTAATATGTGAGGCATTAACTATTATTTTATTCTTGCTTTTTTGGACCTATGTTTTTTTTTTCCTCACATTATTTCTTAAGATCATATAAATGCTTTTATGTCTTAATATTTTTATAAAAAAAAACTCATGATGAAAAGAAAATAAGTCCAGGGACTCTTCGGTAAGATCATATAAATGCTTTTTTCGACCTATACGATGGTTTGTTTGTTTCTTTTCGATGATATTTATTATTGACTGTTAATATATCATTCAGGTACGTATATAGTGTCAAGAAAATTTTGAGAAAAATAATTTAACACTAGAAGTCAAAAACTAATTATATTAAAGAAGTTAAGTATAAGTTAATAAAATTTTGGTATGAAAAGATTTTTTAAATTAATTATAAGCAACTTAAATAAAGCAAGAATGAAAATTAAAAAAGTAATTTCCTCAGAAGTAGTTTTTTCGAGTACAGTTTGATATTTGAGATGATAGTTGAGGAATAACATCGAAATGATAGTTGAAAGAGAGTGATTTTTAATAAATTATAATTGATAGGAGAGAAAGTGTCAGAAAGAAAATACTTAAAAGAGTGTTGCCAGCATTCTAGTTTGATAGAGAAAGAAGGAAGGATATTTTCAGAAACTTTAATAAAACTTTGTTAGATAGGAAAATAATAACAATTTACTCTTTTATATTCTGATTTCTAGGTTATTAATAATGGGAAAAAAAGAATTGAAGAAAAATAGAGGGCGAAACACGTATGTGTTCGTCGAGAACGTGCGATTTTGTAAGAACTGAAGAAGGAGAAGCTCCTTCAATACAGAGATGGAATGGTGGGTTCCACCTTGGATGTAAAAGTTCTCACTTTTCCACGTAAGCTCAAAGATATTTCTCTACGTTGATTGAAGTATGTAGATATTTTTGGCTCTGGAGAGACTATAACCCCACCATTGTATTTATTCAGAAAGCTCTTTTGGTCCTCACAAAATCTAAGGCCTTTCTTCAATCCACTGCAAAAATACTGTTAGCTATGGAATCCTCTGCAAGTCTAGCCCTTCCTCAGCTTCCTTATGTGTACCCTGCAACATCAAGCAGTTATCCTTTTTTGCCTTGCAAGCGAATTAGGAGCGCACAACCAACACGCTTACACTGCAGCAAGATGTTTGTACCCGGTTGGTTGGGTTATTAATTACTTTGTCCCTCTTCCTAGCTCTTTGTTCTATTGCATACCAAATTACCAGTAATTTTTATATGTACTACGTACGTTATGTTAATTTGGGATGCAGGATTCGGAGTAGCATCACCGGAAGCAAAGGCTGCTAAAAACCTCCACAATTTCTTCACCTACATAGCAGTGAAGATTGTTGCTGCTCAACTTGAGGTTCCTTCTCCTTTTTCTTTTTTTTTTTCACTCCTACTTGTTTGCTTTAATTTGTTGGTATCTGTTTATGCTCTCGCTTCTATTGATTCTAATTACTGACAGTGGTTGAAAAAAGAGAATAGGAAGTGGCCTAATGGCTTTGACCCGTCTTATACTTAATTTCTCTTGTTATTTATCCGAACTCCCAATATCTTTTTGGACAACTCACTGATCTTTATTTTTAACCGTGAAAATTCATACAATTTTACACTATCTACTAGCAAATTTATACAGTCTTGCATGCTTCAAACTTTTTAGGAAAAAGCTTTCACATACATTCTTGTTATAATCAATTTTCACATGGACAAACAAAAATGAAAAATGTCTTCATCACACTCTCTGACGCTTTCTTGTTAAAAATCTTTTATTGTTATTTGAATGAATTTTTTTTGTGAATTCTACTAATTAATAGTCTTATTTTCTTCTGATAAACCAAAATAGGGTTTAATATGTTTTTAATTTTTACAAATATAGCAAATTTTGGTTTTAGTCATTCAAAAAAAAAAATTTAATTGGTTTTGATCCTTATACATCTTCAAAGTTTTGAAAATAATTTCTATCACCATTTACTAATGATTTAGTGTGCATATAGACATGTAACATCAAATATCATCTCAGAATGGTTATTCATATGACATGTCTAGATACATATTATGTCATTAATTAGTAAATTGTGGTAAGAATCATTTTAAAAAGAATTAAATTATGAAGACCAAAACAAACAAAAAAATTTGAAGGACAACTAAAATCAAAATTTGTTATATTTACAGGAACTAAAAATATATTTAACCTACTAAAAGATGAAAGTATATTTAACTATGTTCTGAAAACCGAACCGGACCGATTGGTCAAACCGGAAAACCAGTGAACCGATTAGCTGACCAGTTCAAATAAACTACAAAACCAACCTGAAGAAAAACCAATCAAAAAACCAAAAAGTGGTCAAAAATCGGTAAAACCGGTCAAAACCGACCAAAAATCGATTCACAGCGGGTCAATGAAAAATGTTTAATACAACATTATTTTTATTTTTTTCTTAAAAGAAATAAAAACCAACCTAAAGTATTTATCATTTTCTTTCTTATTTTAAATATAAACTTGTTTTTATTAATAAATGTTGATGTATATAGTTAAAACTTATACTTAACTATCATGACATATTTGATTTGTAGTTTTGTAGGTATTGTAAATGTAAAAAACCTATAAAATTATGTTTTATTTTTAATTTTTAGTATTATAAAGTTATGATATTATGTTTTTTAATATTATTTTATGTATTATTTAATTATTATTATTATTATTTTATTAATACCAGTTCAACTACGGTTGAACCATTGAACTTTGAACCAGTGCCTTAAATGGTTCAATGACCAGTCTAGTTTTAAAAACATTGATATTTAACCTACCAAAAGATAAGAGTACAAGAGATTCTTCAACTTTACGCATGTTTTATAGTTTGAAAATAAGAGGGAGATGTTGATAAAATTTCCAGCCAAACAAATATACTATATCGAATTCGATAAGTGTACCTGCATGCAATGAAGAAATTGGTGTTGAGTGGTTTCTTGACGGTTCAAACAAAAAACACACAAGTTGTCCTATTGATTTAAGAATATGTTTCTCCTAAGCAAATTTGCTTTCAATGGGATTTTACAATAATAATAAATAAATAACTGCCAAGAAAAAAACCACAACTTTAGAAAGGGTTAAACCTTTTCGATTTCCATAAATTCTTGAATGTGACAAATTTGTAGTAGAAAAAGTTTTGATTCAAGTTGAACATTGATTTTGCAACCAAATAGCAATAGATTTAAAGGTGTTATGGACCAAGACACAACCTCAAAGCATCATCACAACATCTAAACACCATCCCCCCTCATGATATAATTAGCATGTGCTAAACAATAGTCAATGACTTAAATTCCATAATTGAAAGCGATAATCTCTCTTGACACTTTGGGATCAACATAATCTACATTTAACAACATCTACTGGTAGTGATAAGTTAATGGAAATATATATATCGGATTAACCATTATAAGGTACATTTTTATTCTATCGCTTATAGTATTACTTCTTGACTCTAACCCCCACAATCATTGGCATGAGAAGACCTTCGCAACATGCCATTATTCAATCTTGCACCAAATGGGCGTGTGATCATCTCCTTCTTGGGATCATGAAGAACAAAAGGAGTATATCTGACTTAACTTACCAAGTGGCAAGATCCAATTATCCTCCATATCTTTTAATTAATTATTTGGTAGAAGTGCACCCATCAACTTGGATTGCAATCTTTCCACAAGAAAAGTTTATTCACCACATTCTTTTCCATCTCCATCTATCTTGTTCCCATTCCTCTAAGTCTAAATTAGATGAGTTTTTGTTCAAAACAAGTGAACTATGAAACCAAGGAAATAAGCTTTCTATACAATCTATGCATCATTCCAAAAGATGATCAAGCTGCCATATTTGTTCTCTTCGTTATACCAACAAAAACCCAAGTAGAGTTTTTTTTTTTTTTTTTTTTTGCAAAGTCAATTAGAGGTTGACCCATTAGATTTTCCCACCTTACATATATTTTTCCACCAACTTAAAGAATTTTTAGAATTCCCCCCAGTGTTGATATTAAAAGTTATGTATGGACTAATTATATCTTAGAACTTTATACCAATGCGCATTTTGTTCTTAAATAGCCCTCATCTCTCTGAATGAACCATTCAAGATTTTTTATCCCTAGACTACCTTTACATATTCTCCAACATACCTCTTTCCCATCAAATTTCACAAGATATTTTAAGAAAAGACAAATAATAAATGGGAAGCGTAGTTAACATGAGTTAGTTAAGGTAATGTTGCCTCTCAAGGACAAAAATGTTCTTTTCTAAGAGAATAGGCATTTGTCTTCGCCTCAAGGAGTCAATAGTAAGCTGCCACATATTTATCTTCCTTGGTTGACACCTGCTAGGGAGCCCAAGATAATAATAAAAAGAAATGCTTGATATAGTACAAAACTTAAAGGCAAAATTATAGAATTCATCTTTTACATTAATACCAATTAGACTACTTTATGAAAATTAATACTCAACCATACACTAATTCAATTTTTCTTTATGTTGAGATGGAAGAAATAATTGTTTTTCACACTAATATTCATATGTCTATGTATATACAAGTAGAAACTGAGTAAAAAAGAAAATAATAAATCCTAATTGATCCTATAATTAAGGCAACTAAAAAAAGCCTAAATTGTCGTCCTAATTACAGTAACAAGTAAAGCCTAAGTCATTACTCTAATTATAGTAACTAGGAAGCTAATGATTACAACAAATCATTTAGAGGTATCAAAATAGGTCAACCCAACCCGCCCTCAACCTGTCAAAAAAATAGCTGGGTTGGGTTTAACTTGTTTTGTCATTGGGTTAGAAATCTCGACCCTGGTGGGTTGTAGGTTGGGTTAGGTTGACCTACCAAAATTTGTAAAAAAATTAAAAATAAAAAAATAGGTTAAAAAAGATAACTCATGGGTTAACCTACCAAATAAATAAAAATATAGAAAATAAAAAACATAAACCACTATTATATACATCAACCATAAAGCAAATACAAATAAATCACAATGGTAGTATAATAAACCATCCAAATATCTCAATTTTAAAATTACAAAAAAATAAATCTCAACTAGGCAAGTCAATTTAACCCAACCTATCATTGAACCATCGAGTTAGTGGGTTGCATTGGGTTGGGTTATGCAGATTGGTGGGTTTAGTCATGTAACCCAACCCAATTCATTTAGGCTAGTTAAATGGGTTGACACATTAGATTCAACCCATTTTGACATCCCTAAAATCACATAAACAAATCACTATCAATATGGTTAGTGATCTCAAGAATAAAGGTACAATTAAGATACAATAAGATTTTTCCTCATTACCCTTCTCAAGTTATGCATAGAGATTTTGAATGCTTGACTTGCTAAGTATAAAATGGAAAGGAACACGTCCCAGCAACTTAGTAAAAATGTATGTGAGTTGTGTATGAGTGGAAACATAAAAAGGCAGGAGATTCCCTAGAATAATTTCATTTCGAATAAGATGACAATCAACTTCAATGTTCTTAGTATGTTCATGGACTACAAGGTTATTCGCAATGTGAAAAGTAACCTGACTATCACAATAAAGTTGCATGGACATGGAATGAATGATACAAAGACTTGAAGGAATGCTCTTTACACACTTAAGCTCGCACATGATATTATTCATCGAACAATACTTAACTTTTGGAGAGGATTGAGACACAATATGTTGTTTCTTAGTCTTTCAAAAGATAAAAAAATGACTCAAAAATATAATTCATTCAATAAGTGACCAATGCATAAGTGAATAAATGGCTCACTCAACATCACACCACCCATACAATTTCATATCATATACATTGTCTTGAAGAATTCCTTGCCCTGGGTTCCCTTTAAGATATCGTACCACATGCAAGGTAGTAGTGCAATGCTTTGCTTGTGGCTGCTACATGAATTGAGAAAGAACATGGACATTATATGATAGTTATAGTCATGTAAAACAAAGATAAATAAGTAGACGAACCAACCTTCAATATCTATTGAGATTGTCAAGAGGTTATCCTTTGGCCAGACTAAGATTGTGGTTCTATTCTAGAAGGGTTTCAATTGGCTCCAAGTTCATTAATAACATCCAAACCATACTTTCTTTGACAAAAGAAAATGCCAACAGGTGATCTAGCTACTTCTACTCCTAAGAAATATCTCAATGATCCTAAGTTTTTCATATGAAATCATTTGCTCAATTAACTCTTAAAGCATTGAACAAAGGCTAAATTGTTTCCACAAATGATCAAATCATCAACATAGACTAAGGCTACTAGTTGTAATACTTTATTAGGTAGTGTGAACTAAGGGTGTTCAAAAAAACTGAATTGAACTAAATTGTTTGAGAACTAAATTGAACTGACCTATAAAAACTAAACTATTTTTAAAAAAATTGAACTAAACTATTTTTATAAAAAACTAAACTGAACTATTTAAGAATTGAACCGAACTATTTGAGAACCGAATTGTTTAGGAACTAAACTGAACTAAATCGAACTGTAAAAACTGAACCATTTTTATAAAGGGGTAAAAATTCTCATTGCAAAAAAATAGTTCAGTTCGGTTCAACACAGTTCAATTCGGTTCAAATAGTTCACTTCAGTTCCAAGCACAATTCAGTTCGGATTTGAGAAAATAGTTCACCAAACAGTTCAGTTTGGCTCACCTGAACTATGTTTCAGTTCAGTTCAGTTTGATGAATTATTTTTCAAGTTCAATTTAGTTTTCATGTAGTTTAGTTCAGTTCACCTATTTTGAACACCCCTAGTGTGAACAAGCAATAATCTGAATAAGACTAATGAAAAGTGTAATGTTTGAATGCAAAAGAAAGTTTAGCAAACAAGGAGCTTGTTTAAATTCATAAAATGACTTGCTCAATTTGCACACCATAGCTAGTTAGGAAACACAAACACTAGGAGGCAATTTCGTTAACACTTCACTATGAAGGAATGCACTATGCACAGATGTATTTCCTACCCTTTTGCAACAGCTACAGTCAAGACAATTCACATTGTGACCATCTTTGCCACAGGAATGAATTATGTAATCTACTCTTTCAACTTAATGGTTTCTAAGAATGATCAATTGATCAATCATACTTTGAATCGTTCTATGCTCCCATCAAAGTGGTACTTAATTTTGTAGACCTTCTTACATCCCAATGCCTTTTTCGTTGCTAGAAGAGAACATACAGTCCTTGTATGATTGCCTTTAAGTGCAAGTATTTCACATTCTCAACACTCATTCTTAGTCAGAGCCTAAATGGCTTTGATACCATGTTGAGATGGAAGAAATGATTGTTTTCCACACTAATATCCATGGGTCTATGTACATCGTTTATATGTAAGTAGTGTTTATATATAAGTAGAGGCCGAGTAAAAAAGGAAATAATAAATCCTAATTGATCCTATAATTAGGGTAACTAGGAAAGCCTAAATCATTGTCCTAATTACAGTAATTAGGAAGGCCTAAATCATTGTCTTAAATAATTAGAATAATTAGGAATGCTAATGATTATAACAAATCATGAAAAAAAAATCACTACCAATATGGTTAGTGATCTCAAGAATAAAGGTACAATTAAGATACATTCAAAATTTTCATCATTACTCTATATAGACTTTAGTCACCACAAATTCTCAATACTTGCTTATCCAATTAATAAAGTGTCATTGGCATGTTGAAAATGTGAGACTTCAACTCCATTTTCCCTTAAGATAAAGGCTCTAAATCTCCTATAAGCTACTATGTTACACATTAAATCACTCAAACCTTCAGCTACCATCTAGAAAAGGGATGGGGCTAATGGATCTCCTTGCTTGAGATCCTAAGATATCCCTTTCTAGTCGAGCTCTTATTAGTGAGAACTAACAAGTTTCCTAAAAAAATAAAAGCTTTTGTCTAAGATCTTCATTTCTCATTCATCATGAACCTACCCATCATGTAGTCAATAATTTCAATTCGTAGAGTTATAAGCTTTTTTTGAAATTCATCTTATCATAGTATTTGGTCGAGGAAAGGAAATTTATAAATTTTCCTTTTCTAATTAAAAACTTGGATCGAATCCTTAAGAGGAGAGAAAAATTGAGGAGACCAAAATCTTCCCCTTTTTCATTTTTCCCACTCTTCTAATATTGGTGATATTTAGAGAGATTTAAACCTCCAATATTGTCAATGTGATCAAAGGCTAAATAATAATAATAATAATAATTTGTGTTTGGATTTAACTTGGTGCACGGTTGTTCAACTTAATTCAGGTTATCGGTATAAAACAGGGCTTTTGTTTTTTAATTTAATGTCCGTTTTAATTAATTAATGCGCTTTTTTTTCTCCATCTATATCATCTATCAAATAATTATTTCCCTGAGCAGAGCTACAATCGTGAAGCATATGAGGAGCTGATGGAATTCCTGGGTAGACACTCGTTGAATGATGGTGACAAGTTCTGTGCCAGTATGTTCAGAGAATCATCAAGACATAAGAATTTAGGTAACGACCATTATCAAGATACCCAATCCTCAATCGGTATCTAACATCTAACTTGCAACTTTTTTGTGTGTGTGGTCATTGAATGAACGAAATCTCGCGAACTGATGCGTGTGGCTCTGGCATGTACATGAATAGCCCTACGCATAATGGAGGTAAGTAGATTATTTTTTATTATTTGCTATTCCATCACCTGTTAACCAAGTTCAGATTAAGTACAACGATATATTATAGGTGCGATCAGCATACTGCAAAACTGATTTTGAATGGGACAACTATAAGCGCCTAGCTTTGAAGGTAAGTAATTCAATAACGTTTTCTTATATTCAGGATGTGCATCCTACTGAAATTTATTCAACTTTCTCTATAATTCAATAATGATTCTGCCCTTATTGTCTTGTAGATGGTCACCGAATCTAACACGAGGCTCATGAAGGATTATGTCCTAGAAACCAGTCCTGCTGAAACCGAGAAGTGAATAGTCTTGGAGGAATGCATTAGCCCCTTCATTCCCTCTGATCGAACAGGAGCTAGGGCAATGTACCTATTTATATGTACTGGAAAGAACTCATCTACACGGTTCTCGATCAATTTTATATTCCAGTATTAGCAAGGTTATGATTAAAAAGGAAAAAAAAAAAGTTAGATCATAAAATGGTTGGACTAATTCATGATACAAATTGATAATCAAACAGAATATATTGTTAAACCCTCCACAACTTGTTGGGATACTTGGAGCACCAGAATTGCCTGCTCCCTTACAAATAAGAACATTTCAAGCAGATATAAAATATCTTATTCCAAGACAAATAGTGGTGCTGTTTTCAAGGCTTGGTTTTGAAGACAGCTTTGACCGATTTGAGCGCAATCAATTCTCCTTTACATCTGAAAGTGAAAACTGAAAACACTGTCCAACGATGAAACAAGAAACAAGCATTACCTTCAATCCTCAATGATCAAGGAACGATTTCCTCTTTGATAGTTTACACTTCAGGATGTCCAACTCACACAACTAAATTTCAGAAGCAGTAGCACCTTCTTCACTAAGATATAGGGTTTGTTCTCAGTATAGTAACTACAAATATTACATCACATTGTATAGCTTGAGATTTACCAAGCATGGACTATTCATTATAACTTTTCTCCTATGCACCTCTCGTCCGAGAGTAGCCCCTCCATCATCTTATAAATAAATAAGGTAGGGCATTTTAGCAAGCTGTCTCCTACCATATTTTGCCAAAGAATTGGATTAGCGACACAATCAGTTGCTTTCTGTTCTCTGGACAGAAATCATCAACACGTAAAGACACAAGCTTCCTCAGTTTTAGACACAGATGCATTTGTCCTATTGTTTTGATAAAAGTTTCCATTATGCTCTGACCAAGCAGACTTCACAATTACTTGTCACTCTGGCTGCAAATGACAGAAAAGAGGTTGAGACAAAGAAAGGCAAAGGTTAGTAGTAATAAGGTTGTCTGCTGCCAATGAGCTTTGTTTCCAAACCACATGCACATATGACATTTTTGAAAACATATTGAAGTTTATCTTCTATCAAATTTGAATTGACACTAAGCAGTATCCATTACATCAACACAGCGATGGAGATCACTTGAGGCACGAATTTCACCATTGCTGAAGTATGAATGCGCATATTCTTCTATGTGATCCAGCCTGCAATTAGGTGTCATCAGCAGCATATACTTCAAATTTGATCAAGTGAAGTGAAATTTAAAATTGATCAAATCCATTCATACAGATATTAATAATATAAGTAACCCACAAAAGCATGAAATGACAAGTACAGCCATTGCTCATTTCATTGGTAAGATTTCTTAACTTCACTACCAGAACCAAAATGGAGTAAGAGGAACTTTTCATCTAAGCAAGCAAGATTTGTCTAAACGAACAAAAAGGCACACAGTAAATTGACACCATAAATAAACTGTGAATATGCTTTGGTATGAACAGAACAACATCCATAGGACAATTACCTATACACATAGTTCACCATGATCCCTCCACTTTGAGAAAGACCTTTTTCTGATCGATCTGCCATCCAGTTTATTCTTTCAACCATCTGTTCCATATTGAGAAGCAAAAAATTTTTCACACCAATTTACTCAAATTACAACTACAGGCTAATTGTGGTTAGGACATAGAATTGCTATGCTTCACCAAAAAAAAAAAAAGGACATAGATTTGCTACATGAAAGCACCCATTTTTTTTCATATTAATTACAGAGAAACAAAAGCCAAGAAAATAACCCATACAATGTCTTCAGTGAAAAAGCCATCCAAGAAGTAAAAGCATATTACAGAGTATAATGTACAATAAGGAAACAACTGGTTTCAGAATGAAAATACCATTGCCAATAACAGTGAAGTTTATAGGCTGTACATTAAGGTTGCAAGACATACCGCTCCATTTTGCAAGTGAAAATTTGCTACAGAGTCCAAAGCTTTTCCTCTTTTCTTCTCTTGCAGAAGGTACCTGGGATACCAAAAGAATCCCAAAAGTTTTCTGATTACTTTACCATGACTTATAAATTAAAGGTGTAGCAAGCTGCCTAGCTCAATGCAATCTTTCAAAGAAGTCATCTCTAACATGGCTTTGTTTTATTTCCCATAATTTGTTTCCAACAGTTCCAATACCTGGCACATACACGCATCAAAGGGGGTTTTAATGCTGACAGAAGTTCGGGTGAATGGATCCACTTATGGGATGTAGAAGTCAGCAAGTTGAGCATCACATCCATTCCATTTTTTCCTGTGGCAATATCCCTGCATCTCATATTGATATTAGTCGCATGATAGTAACACCAGAGACAAATTAGGAAAGCAAATAGAAATTACTATGAACATTATTTGTCAGAGCCATGGCATGTAGGGAAAGAAATTTGATTGTACTACTGTTAAATTGATTCTTTATAATAACAACCAAGGATCATAAAAAGGATAACATTAGGTGACTATTGATTGAGATGGAACTGGGGCATATTTTCATTCTATAAAATCCTTAGAATCAAGGTCACAAATCACAAATCAAATTGTGAATTGTTAAGCTAATTTTTGAATCATAAATCATATCGAAACATAAAATTGAAAGACACAATAAAAACTAGCTTGAAACATATCATATAAATAAAGTATAGTGCTCAATGTAATAATTTTCAACTAGGAATTGACAAAAAAAAAATCAACCTAAGTCTCACAAATCATAAATCATGATTTAGTCTTGCCATCAACTTATATAGAAGCTAATAAATAAATAAAATATAAAAAAAACTATAACACATAAATAACCAAGTGAACTCATGAGTCATAATTCTTATGTGTTTCTACTAAGTGGTAGTTCATCCAAAGTGCACTACCTCACATTGTCAAAATTGAAGATAATTACATTTTACATGTAATTTATTGTCAAAAATAATACAATGGTCTCAAGTAGCATCCTTCTTTCCACTTCTTGCCTTTGGAGCCACATAAAATGACTGTATGAAGCCCGTGTTTCAGAAGAACAAAAATAGAGCAATGATATAGCCAATAAGGAGCATATGGTGTGACCGAGTGATTGTGTGAAGCCTTGTTTCTAAAATATAAAAACAAAGCAATGAAACACGCAGTGTTTAGAGTGAGTGCCAATGCATAGGGTACATTCAGTGGGACGCCTTCAGCTTCTTTTCATTTAACGATTTAAGCTAAGAGGAGTGCTAGCAACACACTCTTTCTAGCACACACTTTACTGTTGGTTAAAATTTATTGAAAACTACAAAACCAGGAAATAGACTCATTAAATGAGAAGACCTACCAAAATTTGTGATTTCCAATAAATTTTAGTCAATAGTAGAAAGTGTATTAGAGAGTGTGTTGCTAGCATTTCTCACTAAACTAATCTAACTTCTCAATTTCTTTGATAATCACTGAATGTTGCAGTTCGTATCAATGATATAGAATTGCACCAGTTCATGTATGCATCACATGACTCAAAGTCATTTGTGATTCATCACATGATACGAATTGTGAATTTGCCGAATCATACCATATTTAATCATGCAATCTGAATCTTGAATCATGCATTTCTAACAACTATGCATAAAATTTCTAATTTTGTTTCAATACATTGGGAACCAATTGGGTTCACAATCAAAGGAGAAACAAAAAAGAAAGACAAAAACATGTAATGCAGCTATTTGGATAGTTTACTTGATGATAATATGAAATTGCGATACAAGTAACTAGTGGTGTTGCAAAAAATATCCAAAAATATCATAACATAAAATATGAAGATAGAACAGTATGTAGCTTACTTAGGTAAACTCATAAGTGCTTCTTCTTCTTTGGGTTTAAGTATATTCTCATAGAAACTGGAACTGGATCCATCTACTTGTGGTTGTGACAAATTGTCTCCTTCAGCAAGCACTGTTTGAGATGCTAGCTTGGATAAAAGCCATGACATGAATCCTGGGATGGGACTGAGAGTTGCAAAGGTCTACAGCCAAAAATTGATCAGCAATCTTAGATGTGAGAGGGCACAAATAAAATTTAATACATAAGATATAGCAGTATCCTAGGAAATATGGCATTTATCAAAACAATTTCGTATCATTGTCCAACAACTACTGGGATTAAGCATATTACTTTTAGATTGTCCTAGACTGATGGAAGGAATATATCAATTTGAGAGACTCTTTTTGGCAAATTGCAATGTGCCTTTAGTTCTATAGGACTCTTTTGAGAACAATGAGTGACTCCAGAAACCTGATATTTAAAGAATGAAACCATAAAGTTGTACTAATATACTTGGAAAATCTCCACATCAAACGTGAAGAGTAAAGGGAAGACAACACATTTTTTGGTGGACAATATCATTCATATCAAAACCATGAAAACAAAAGGTATGAAACTGAGTTAAAAAAAAAAAAGGAAAAAAAAAACTTAAGATAGAATTATGTTAATTAAATGTTGTGCATTCACAAATTCCATGAAGCTTCACATAATTCATAAAATACTTACAGAAATATGAGGCATCTCTCTTTTCACGTGTGTTACAACTCGTTTGATAAGAAATTTTCCCAAGTTGATCCCTGCTAAGCCAAGCTGCAAATTTTTCAGAATTATACCAAATCAGAAATAAAACTATCTCCATCATTATTATTCTTAGGGAGTCAGGAGGGGGAGAAACTGACCGTAGTATATAAACAGAAAGGCAAACAGATCTAAGATGCTAACATAAATAAAAACCAAACAGAGAAGAAAAGAGGAAAATTAAGCAAACAGTAGCAATAAATTCCAGTCACAGAAAAAGCCTAAGAATGAACAGTTTCACTAAGAATGACCGTGCTGAACTTCACCATGATATAATTACATAATTAACAATTTTTTGATATACAGTCAAATCTCCACTAACTGTAACTTTTCATTACTTTTATAATACACAGCATACCTGAGTTGATGATATAGAGTAGAATAAGGCACATGTTGCCTCACTTTCAGGAATAGGAGGACTATCCCACAAAACTTCCTGTGAAACACAGAATTATTGTTTAAAAGAAATAACTGGGAAAGGGCTCGTTTCTGATGAGTTCACAAAAAATTAACCTGTATAGTCTGAGCAACATCCTTCAGTAGTGCAACTTCAATGAAAATTAGAGGTTCACCTGAGGAAAAAAATAAAAGAAGACCACATAACATAGTTTAACACACTTGAAATTTTAAGAATAGACTTCTAGAATTTAGACAGAAGTTATGTGAATTGCTTCAGTAAGAGAACTCAGCACCTTTGATATTTATAGGAATAAATGCCTTTTGCATTTACAAGAACAATAATAAAGAATTAAACTATTTCCTATGACTCTAACTTTCCAATGATACATTAACTCCTACAATTCCCAATGACATATTAATCACTATCAGTATTTTCAAACAACATATTTGAGAACAGGCACATAACTACAACATTTTAAACCACTGAAATACAATATTTCAAACAACATATGTGCAAAGTGTAGACTATAGAAAATAGTAGCACCAAATTTAATTTTTCAAGCTACTTGGCATGAGAATAATGAAATTCCATTGTACTTCCTATGTAATACAATCACCTAGAAAAGGCACCAGTATAAATTATAAAACTGTGAAAAATAGAGAATTATCCTTCAGCAACCAAGTGTTAGAAGAACAACTGACCAGGAATTGCTGGATGTAAATATCCAAAACAACGGCGGCCAATTCCCAGCCTTCTCTTAAGATCTAGAAGGTTGCTAATAGGGTGCACAGCCTACAAAGATATCAAAGATTATGCATACAGTGGAAGATCAGAGCTACATTGAATGACAATTCAAGAAAAAAGGAGAAAAGTACTTCATAAGCAACAATTTTCTCCAGCAAAGAAGCAGGATCATCCCATGTAATCTGATGAAGCTCTAAGGCAGCAGGACTAAGCCATGTAATAAGTTTTTCCTTTAAATAAGAATCCAGTGCTCTCATAGATGCAATATTTTCCTCTCTGTGCAACGGAAGAATTGAATAATCATACACAAAATTTCAGGAAAGCAAGGTTGAATCCTTATTCTTGTCTTATCTTTCTTTCATCCTTTTCTCCAGCAATGTTATGAACTGCAGGGATCTAAAATTCATACTTCTATAAATTTATTTTATTTTAAGGTCCTCATAGCAAAAATACTTGTGCAGACGATTGTAGCACAACCAGTATCTGAATTCTCTAACATAGAATCCACTAAATTTTGAAGAGGAAACAAAGAACTAAGTTTTCTTTTATTTGCTCCTGCTGTCATTGTAATATAAGAAAATTAAAGGCAACAGACATAGACAAATTGTTCAAAATAAAATAGTGTAGTATCAGCCATAAACTTACACGAGAATAGATAGGATATCTGCTCGAAGAATGGTTAAGGTCCTCAACCCTCCAGGATGAGTGTTGAGACGCTCAAAGAGAACTTCATAAACTGGCTGAAGGGCATGCCTCAAATTCCTCTCAATGCGATAGAAAGAAGAAAACAAGCCTTCGTCTTCGGAGCCACTCACTTGAGCTTTGTCTGCCAACCCAATCACTTTTCTCACACCAGTTTTGAAAGCAATAATGCAAAGAATTACACACACACACATTCATGCACACATACACACGCACACACCTCACAAAATCACTCACCAGCAGGAAGTTCAAGTCCAAGGTACTGCTTTATCAGTTCACGAACTTGTGATCTATTGAGATCATAATCTCTAGCAAGGACAAGAAGCAGCTTGCGACGGTTTTCAAGAGACAGGCTAAAATAACCCTACATTATTACCAGCTTATGGAAATGAAATAATCAATGATGAAAACAGAATCGAATTAGGAAAGTTTCACTGCATTAAAATCTAAATTAGACTACCTCCGAGAAGTTATTAAGCACATCATCCAGAACTTCTGTTTTGTTCATTGATATGGCAGAGTGCATTGAGGCACGGACACGCTTAAACTCTCTTTGAATAAGTCAAAACAACACATACATATAAATAAAAGAAAAAAATTGAGCATGCAAATTCCAATTCCAGGTATGTGAAACCTATATAAATATAAAATTGAAAAAATAAAAAGCTAGGAACCTCTCGGTGTTGCCGGAGTCATTAGGCGGTGAATTTCCTTCACCTGGCGATTCGTTTTGGCGGGAATTCTGCTGTTGCATTTGACTCGTCGCGTTCTGTTGTGCATTCATCGTAATCGAAGGAAAAAAAGTCAACGAGAATCAAATTCAAAGCGAATTCACGCACAGAATAGAATTGATTTGCTTCAAAATCGAATCAAAACAAAGTGTATGAGTCAAATCTGCATGGAAAAATAACGTGAAATTCAAAGGCATGAAGAGAATTGGAAGTGCGAGATTACTCACAATTAGAGGGAGAGGAGAGAGAGAAAGGTTGGTACGATCGTTAGGCTTCACTTTGGCGCGCATCAAAATGGCCAGAGCTTTTTTGTTCATTTTTTTTTAATTTTCGTATTTATTCGCCAAATGAATGTGCGTTCGAAAATCGAAATCAATAAGCGGTATAGTCAATCAACTTTGCTTTCTGCTTTTGGTATGTTACATCGATGCTTGGCAACAACCTCTACTATTTTTCGTTTCCACTTTTTCGTTCCCGGGTGTTGCTTGCAAGCCACATATATATATTTGTTTAATTATTTTTGGGTTTATATTATTTAGGCAGAATACCAACTCCCTTTTTTACTAAGAAATTGTCAGAAATTCAAGAAAGCAATGAAATTTTAAAAAAAGGAAAAATCGATGTCAAAAGAAATTTGCAAAGGGTACGAACTAAACAAAAACCAGAAAGATCGAACAACAAAGATCTTTTTCCTTTGTAGATTTCCAGGTTCAGGCCCAATTCAAGTTTTGGGCCCTGGTGACCCAAAATGTGAACCAATCAACTTGTGCTATTTACACAATCCGCATTTGACAAATACACTATTTAACTCTGATGAATTGGACTCTTTATTTTTGGGTCAGCTGAATTAGACTTTTATCTGATAGGAAAATTGCTAAATAATTTTGTACGAAAATAAGGTACAAATCAAACATGTCACATTATGCGTTATTCCTGATTAGTGACTTCTGACACTATCATATGCTTATTTTTCTATCTACGTAAGTTTCTATGTTGTTTTGTAATGAACAATTCGTTGCAAATGACGTCCTTCCGTCTCCTAAATGATAAAAGCAAAATTCCCGAAAGAGATAAAACACCTAATACGATCAGCAACCAAGGGAAGTTGGGAAGCTTTACAACTAGAAAAATTTAAAGTCCAAAATAAATGTCGTCAGTAATCTTTTTTTATGGTCAAAAGTACAAATGTTTTATGGCCAAAACTTTCTCTTTGTTTTTTCCTTTGGGCGTCTTTTGTCGTCAGTAGTTACCTCGATTTAAATTAATCGAATTTAAGATATATTATAGATATTAAGAATTAAGTATTTCAGACAAAAAGGACTTTACGGAATTAATAAATTTTTGGTAGGTTTGACCCTTCAGCGCAGTAGCTATTTAAAATTTGCAAGATGAATCTTTCTCTAAAAATAATGTATCAGTATTTTCTTTTAAAAAAAGGACCCTAAGCCCTTAAAAAAAAAAACTAAACCATTAACAAAAAAAAACAGTAGAGCAGGAGCGGGTTAGAGATAAAAAGTTACAAATAAAAAATAAATAAATAAGTAAAAGAGTCTGAGTCACTTTTAGCATTAGCTTATCATTAGGGTGTTTATCAGAACGAATTAACTAGATGAACACAATCAAAATCAAACTAGTTAAATTAGTTCAAATTAATTCAGTTGCTTAATTTTTTTATATTTTAAATTTGAACCAAATCAATTATTGGTTGTCAAATTTGTAGTTTTTTAACCTGGCCTAACTTGATGGCTCCATCAACTATATTTTAACTTTTAGATTAATACATTTTAATCTTGAGTACTTAATTTTCTTCTACATTTGTCTTTTCTATATTTTTTATTCATTTTGATCTTCTTTTGATTTTATATAGTGTTATCAAGTATCTTAATTTAATCTTATTTATTATGTAGTTTTTGTATCATATTTTGAGTAAAGAAATTAAATAGATATGTAAAGTGATAATTATAAAAAAAAACTAAATATTAAATAAAATAAATAATTAGTAAATTAAAGAACAAAATATTTTTATCTTGCATTAATATAAAATTAAAAATTTATATAAAATAGACAAAAAGTTGAAAGAATATAATAATTTATTTTTTTATCATAATTTAATGACATGAACCAAACCAACCCAAAAAACAGAGTAACAAAAAAAAAGAGAAACCAATTCAATTAAATATAATTCGTTCAAATTTAATTTTATTTTAAACTCAAATCAATCCAACCCATAAACACTCCTAGGCCATTGAACAAAGGTAAGTTTTATATTTTTATTTTTATTTTTTATAAAACATTAAATAAAAAGTCATACACAAAGTGTGTCCGAATGAAATATTTTATTATATTTGATGTCGATTGTAAAAATTTAAATATTAACGAAAGTAAATAATGAAAATAAAAATTTTATTTGATAAAATAATTAATTAAAGATAAAGTTAATAATTTTATTTTATTTAAAAGTTCTTAAAATATGTGTTACAAAATGAAAGGAAAAAAAGATAAAGAGAAGACGTATAAAGGTTATATCTCATTTTAAAAAATGAAAATTTAAATTAATAATATAATTGAATATTTTTTATTTCTCGCGTTTAAAACTTTATTACTTTTTTTTGACATATAAATTTCATTACTTAATTGTTACGAAAAAAAAGTTATATCGCGTTTGTTCCTTGATTTATTCGTATACTTGGATTGATTCCTTTCAAGCAAGGAAGGACCTTTCGACTTTATGTTTCAACCTTTTGTTTTTATCTTCATTCCAGTTGCTACTTTTTTTCTTTTCTTTTCTAGCCAAAAGTGATCATTAATTAAAAAATATAACATAAATAAAATATAAATTTAATTAGAATATATTAACAGCGCAAACAAAAATTATGTCGTCATATATATATATATATTCTAATTGAAAATTATATATATTCTAATTGAAAATTATTGACTTTTATTACAATTACTGTAAAATGTTAAATTAACTATTTAATTAAATATGTGAATTAGTATTAATCAATTATTAAAAATTATTCTTTAATTATTAATATATTATTTATGATCAATAGTTACTATTATAGTACCAAACTAATTAATGAATATTATATTGTATTGCACTTTTATTCTGGGTTAGACAATTTAATTGATATTGAGAAATTTTTACCTTCATTCAGTAGGTTAATTATTATCCCATTAGATGGTTAATACATTGAAATACCTTAAAAGAATCAATCCTGTAAAAGGTACGTAGTTTTTGTCTCTCTCTAGTCTCTCTTCACTACACAATCATGAATCTAGGTAAACATTATTGATCTTTCTCTATTATATGATCATGAACTATATGTTGTAATTTGCATTTATGTGTAATTTGGGCTTCTAAAATTGCATTAAATCCTTTGTAAAAGTCATATTTAAGTGATTTTTTATTCATTAATAGTGTAAAATTTTTTACGCTAATAATATACCAAAATTAAACTTACATATAAAATATTATTTGTTCCACGTCGCCAAGTGCAAATCTAACATATCAATTCATATTTTTTGATGAAAACTTCACCAATAATAATAATTAAAAAAAAACTCAATTGCTAATTAATAACTTTCAATACATGAACCTAAACTTGAAAAATTCTCCTTCTCCAATCCTAATTACAATAAGCAAAAACATACAAATAGTTAAGTCACTACTAATTATTGAATAACTTTTCTATGTGAAAATAAAATTATTACATAATTTATTTAAATTTATATCATATTCATTATGGACTAACAAGTGATTAGTTTTCCCTAAAAAAAAAAAAAAAAACAAGTGATAAGTTCAAGTTCTAGATGTTTGATTCTACTTAAATAAGATCTTGAATTCAAATCAATTCTTTTTTGAAGAGTTAGTCTCACTATCTCCGTGAATGTTTCCGTTTCTATTTGAACAAAAGTACTTCTTATAAGTAAATAAATAAACAAATTTGTAATCTAGATAAAAAAAATATATTTACTATGAATGAATCAATAATGATAATGATGATTTTGTCATCTAATTTAACTATACAATACAATAAACTATAGAGGAAAAAAATCATGCAAAAATTATTGAGGGAAGAGAATAAAGAGAGAATGGTCTTTATTCTTGTGCAAGTTCCTCAACCAACGCCACTGAGTCAGTCGCAGAATGATGCTAGCATGTGGGTTACTATAAATATGTGTGTGTGTGTGTGTGTGTGTGTATCTTACTTATAGTCTAAGAAAATCACAAATGGATGTGGATAGGTCACAACTAACTAGCCAGAAGCATATTCTTTGCTTTTATTTTCATTCATATTGAGATTAAAAACGGAATACTTGAATAAAAAAGATGCATCATTCATTCCAACTTAAAAGATGTTTTATGAACACCTTAATGCTAGTCTATACCTGAAGAGACAAAGAAATATAAGAGAGAGATAGTAGATATGACAAATAATATAATAAAAAAATAAAGAGAAATGAAGAGTGTTAGCAAACTATTTACCCTATTGAAGTGTTTAAAAAAATATTACTCTTTTTAATTTCCTCCCCCCTCCTTGTTGGTTTGTGAACTCATTAATGATGTCTCATTCAATATTCTCAAGTATCAAGAGTGTCTACTTTTCTGCAAAGATGTCATGAGATATTATGTCTTTGTTGCTGTTCAATATACAACATTGATAGACAACGCGTTAACCTCTTTTCTCGCGTGTATGTTGCTTGCACTGTAATCTGTGATTGAATCTCTACTTTGATCTGAAAGGTGGTGGACTTATGTCCTCGTTTAAGCAAATTAATTGCAATGTCCCAATGCCATCTCACCAGCATGGCCAAGGACGTCATTTTATAGCATGATAAGTTTTTCAAAAAGAAGAAAACTTAGATCCAGTACCACAGGTACTGTTGGTGCTATTCTCCGATTAAAATTTGAATTTTACCTCTGTATTTTGCATAATAAAGAATTTCATTGATTATCAATGCATATTACCAATGTAAAAGTCCGATTCTAATTATAGAATAGTACCAACAGTACTTATGATATTGCATCTAAATTTTGTCCTTTGGAAAAGAAGAAAACTTAGATACAATATCATAGATACTATTGGTGTTGTTCTCCAATATGGATAATAAATTGTTAGTCTATAGTCTACACTTAAAAAGAGAAAGAAATAGAAGAAAAAGAATGAATAGTCATTGGTTAGTGTGAGTGACTTTATTAAAGAATGGAAAGTTTTAGAAACCTAATGGTAATATAGCACATCATTGTTAATTGATAAATCCTGATATTACCTATAATCATTTTTTTCAAACTATTTATCCCATAAAATTTTAATATTTTCTCCCTAAACTTCTTTTATTCTCTTTTTTACTTTTCTTTTCTCTTCCATATATTTTGTATTTTGTATGACCTTACTTTATTCTTAAATTGCAAGTACTAATTGAAGTTGTCCTTTTCGTTGTGACAACCTTTTTTGTCTTCTACAAAAAAATGGGTTGACCATTTTTACTTCTAGAGGACTCTTTTTGAAGTATTAGAACGCTTCCTTCTAAAAATCTTTTAAGTTCAACATAGTTCAAAGATGTTAGCCTAATGAGTTTGGGTATTTTTTCCTTTTGAGTGATGCTTCTGAAGACATGTTCATCTAAAATCTTACTAGTCTTGTTCTCTTAAACACATTCTCAAGGCAAGCATTAATACCAAATAGACTTTTAATTTGATTATGAAGGTTTGTTGTCATTAAAATTTCAACTTAGAAAGGTCTTGCTGGACTTAGCACTAACTATTGAGGGAAGTGTCACTAGAAAAAAAAATAATACATTAAAAAAAATTAGACTATTTCAAAAGATTGTATTTTTTTTTTTATTATTTTTCAAATGCATGTGTTGTTTTATAGAATATTATTGACAATATGTATAGTGATTGTTAATCCTAAAAGTTTTCCAAAATTAAAATTACTTAAATCTTATTTAAGATCAAATATCTTACAAGGTAAATTGAATGAATTAACCATACTATCTAGTAAGAGTGAAATATTAGAAATATTTAACTATAAAACTAAAATAAATGATTTCATAGCTCAACAAGATAGAAAAATAATATATATATATATATATATATATATATACATACATATATATATTTATATATATATATTATTGATAATTTATATTTACATTGGACTCCTCTAATAATTTTGTCTAATGTCCTAAAATTTCTAGACATGACCTTGATATGGTATATTAAAATTTAAAATTAAAAAAATCAAATGAAGATACATTAAGATTATAATAATACTAAATTTTAGTTTATTATATAAAAAAAAAAGGCCCTTTAATTTTTTATGTGGCCTATCTAAATTTAAATTTTAAAATTTTACATTTAAATTAGAATAAAATAAATTTAAGTAATTGTATTTGAAAAGAATTAAAAAAACAAGTAAAGTATAAAAAAGAGATATACTCAATATATATAAATAAGAAAGACCCTATGACTTAATGATGAAAAAATATTTCTTAAAAATATTTTTATTTAACAAAGAGTACTCAATTTTATAGTATAAACGTTTATTGTCCTTTTTTTTTTAATGCTTCAGAAAGTAAAATATGCAGGAGAAAGAATAACTAATATATTTGTTTCGTTTTTCTTATAAACTAGTATTTTAGTCTATGTAATGTATATGAAGAATGTTTATTTTATATAACTAAAATTTATAATAAATAAATACTTTTGAATATATAAAATATATTATAATTAAAATTTGTAATAAATAAATATTTTTGAACATATAAATTTTAGATTTATGATAAATAATTTATACTATGATTAGAGCTGGTAAAATTGGACTGGCCAGGTGGGTCGACATGATGGCCTGACAGGTTAAGCTGGGTTGGACTACTAAAATTCTAGCAAAAAAAAAAAAGTAGGCCTGAAAGTACCAAGCTATTTGGTACAGTATTATATTCTTTTATTTTTTTTTATAAAATATATAAAGATTTAAGGAAAAAAAAAACTATAAGTCAATTTGGCTTGACTTGACGGGCCCAAACCAGGTTAACAAATATGCAGCCCATAACAAATTCAACCTGACCCAACTCAAGTTGCTTTTCATGCTTTGACCCGTCGACACAGGGCTAGGCGAGGCTGGGTCGTGGCCCATTTTAACAACTCTAATTGTTATACAAGATTATTTTTAACTATTGATAATTTATTTTTAAAAATATTAAATTTAATTTAGGAATGTAGATAAAAAGGATAAATTAAAAGAGCTAAAAAGTTAAGAAACTCCTAAAAATATTTATCTTGAAGAAAAATTCATAAAAATATTTTTGTTGAAAAATAATTCTTAAAAATACTTTTATTTAAGATAACTATTTTAATTTATCTAGAAAGAGAATGTTTTTTAAAATCTATTAAAGAGGCTCAAAAAATATTTTATTTTAAAAAAGAAGCTAACTTATTAATCTGCTCATTTAAATTTTAAAGGCTGAATTGGGTGTTGAAAAGACCATTAACTTTCCGATTTATTAGTCGTTATTGTTCAGCACGGTTACTTATTGTGTTGAGTGCTTTCGATGATATAATTATTCTATTTGAAACATCATTATATTGGTTTTTAATTGTTAGCTCCAGGTGATTATGAAAAAGCTTGTTAACAAGGCATAAACTATATTAGGCCCCTCAAATTGTTGGCCAGCATTAATAGAACCTATAACTAGTTAATTGTCGCTTTTAGGCTAGATCATTGTTTAGTCACCCTAAGCAACATCTCCCTTCACTAAATTCTTAATGCGCAATTATTTGAGTTAATTAGATGCAATGTCTATTTATTTTACAATTAAGTCGAATTAATTTTAATATAATTAAATTTGGATTGTTAAATATTATTAAGATGTTTGTACAAATTAATTTCAATAATAAATTTTGTTTTAAACATAAGCATAGTATAACGAATTAATTCTTAGTGTAAACTAAACAGATCTTAAATGATTTCAACGTTAACTTTGAAGCAGTCTAAATTAGCTACTAATGACCTGGTTAAGATAATTTCATCATACGGAGTAATTAAGAATGCTTAATAAATTCTATATATACTCTACATGATATCCTTGATTTAATTAATTTTATTCTCTGTTAATTTACTGTACGGTTAACTTATTAAACTTAAACCGTAATTATTTAGTGGATGAAATTAACTTTTACTTATAACTCTTTAATTTAAACATTCTTCGTACTGTCTTTTTAGGAGGAAGAGCTAAAGTTTAAGAGATAAAGTATCGTTTTATTTTAAAAAATATATACTATCTTTTGGAGGGTGGGTGTAGAACTAAAGTTTAAGAGATAAATTATTATTCTATTTTAGAATTATAAATCACAAGTTTCAGTAAGAATTTATAACAAATCTTACAAATATCTTGTTAATAAAAATTCTTAAACCTTTTATTCACATTGTTTTCCACTTCTCAGGACGCTAAGGTCATATAAAGGTAAGGGGGAAGGATCCTAATCAAACAATTCAATTACCGTAATTTCGTGTTAAGTTAGAAGGCAGACCTAATAACGAAAAATTGTTGGAAGGAAATTTTAAATTTCAAAATACTAAAATAAATAAAAAAATTAAAAGACTAGAAATTAACTTAAATTAAATTTAAAAGACAATATATTACTTTACCTAACTTAAAACCCTGTTGGTTTTATTATTCCTGTACTACACTCTAAAGTCTTTAGGTATTACTTATTTTATAAATAAGTCACGCTAGTGTTTGTGTTCTCGAACTCAGTATATCGCATTGCCATTATTCTTGTGCAATCTGCCACTTTTACTAGGATTAGTAAGTGTCTTTGAAAAGATTTTTATCTCAGTTTCTAGTTCTAATTTATTTGATTAATTTAAAAGTTTGTTTTTCAAATCAAATTTATTTGATTAAAAAGTTATTTTAATAGCATTTTTAAAAGACTAATTCATATAATGCTTAAAATTTTAAACTTTTATATTTTTTATCTTTGTTATCTTATTATAATTTCTTCTTTTTTATATTATTTTATGTCATTTATTATTATCAAACAATTTAACTTAACGACCAGTGGTACCAACCAGCTCAATTGGATTACATGACAAATGAGTGACGACATGGCTAATTAGTGGGACTGTGTATTCTATGAAGGAATCTATGACAAGTCACGGGCAAACAGGCATCCCTCATTTCCCCACGATCAAAAATCAAATTAAAAGTAATTTCTCGTTACCAACCTTGGCCCCATGGGATGGTGGGAACGTTTTTCATAAGTTCTTGAATTTTTTTTTCTTGTTACATTCATATTTACTTTTCACACATTCGGTTTTATTATTTTTTTTATGCCACAAATTCAGGTTTTAAAAAAGTTTTGCTTCCTTTATAACTACACTATTGATTTTGAATATTGAAAAAGTTAATCAATTAATATTCAATATGTTATTAAAGATGGTGCGAAGATGTTAATTTAAGAGTATATTAAATAGCGTTGGATTTTATTTTTTTTATGGCTTCAATAGCGTTGAATTACGAATTAGAAGGTTATTGGATAATACTAATGCATTTTATTTTGACTGCTTGACTGGGAGAAAGAGAGGCACGAGTGCCTCTCATCATTTTTAAAAAATAAATAAATAAAAAAGAGAGTGTAGTGAGTAATTTAGAGAGAGCAGTTAAAAGATAAAGTAATAGATAATTTAGAAAGTAATTGAAAGATATAATAATCCAATAAAAACTAAAGACTAAAAGAGGGTATCATCTTCATTATATTTATAGATTTATGTTAGCTATTTCGATTTAATTTGATTTAGCCTACCGTTTATATCAATTTTAAAAAAGAAACCAATTAACAAAATGTGATGTTATTGGGTTTAAGTGGGCACTTTTCTCGATTTCAATTTTAAATCAAAACACTCCTTATCATTTGTTATAATATGTAATGCGAGCCCAATGGGAGAGTGTAGATTGAGCTTAGATGTGTATCAAAGATAGAAAGTGTATCACCCAAAAGATTCAAACCAATTGAGTATGATCTCTCTATCCTTATATACACTTTGACTTGACTTTATTTGTCCCATGTGGGACCTTAGTTCTCTAACACTCCCCCTCAAGTCCAACTAGATTGTTACAGTTGTGACTTGTGTACCATCATTGAGTAGGTCATAGATCATTTTTTTTTATTTGAACTTGGCTTCTACCTTTTTACCTTTTTTTTTTTGGCTTGTACTAAGGTCAGTCTCGGGTCTATGCTTTTTTTTTTCTTTGTTATCCGTCTGGGCTTGTGCTTCTTTAGTCTTAGAGGCCCAATTTTATTTTATTTTTTAAATTGATACGAACTGTTACGTTCTTTGGGCTCTAATACCATGTTATAATATGTAATGCGAGCCCAATGGGACAATGTAGATTGGGCTTAGATGTGTATCAAAGATAGAAGGTGTATCACCCAAAAGATTCGAACCAATTGGGTATGATCTCTCTATCCTCATATACACTTTGACTTGACTTTATTTGTCCCATGTGGGACTTTAGTTCTTTAACATCATTTTTTATTTTTCGATTCAATTGATTTATAAGTTAATTTTTTTTTGATAACTTAAAAAAATTATATATACTTCATAACTAAAAAAAGGTCTCAAATCAATTATTAAGAATCTAATCTACATACTCAATATATATTAAAGATTATGTGAAAATCATGTTAATCTAAGAGTTTATGCTGAATTAGGAATTAAAATATTATTAAATGATGCTAATGCATTTTATTAGGAATCACGTTAGCCATTTTGATTTAATTTGATTTAGCCTACCATTTATATAAATTTGTCCCTTTACGAATACAACATAAAATTTTGAATTTTATTTATTGATTTTAAGCATTTGTCCATATTTTACTTTGATAAACTTAAGCTTGAATGTACAACAAAATTCATGGAATAAACGTTTTATTGAAATGCACCTTAAGAGCTTAACTTTACAAGTGAGAATTTAAATGTTTTATTGCAACTAGACAAGGCCGGCAAAAGTTGAAGCTTGTGAAAGTTAATGTATTAATTAAAGAGATGTGATACACATATAATAATTTTTACAATAATTTATACAATATCATTTTTTGTATCTATTTCTTTCTATCACTTTATTTATTACATTTCAAAATTTTCTATGTTTTCTCTCTTTCTCTCTCTTGAATATAAAACTTGTCGTACAATTTGTTGAACAATTATTATTTCTCTTAATTAAATATCATGTTAAAAGCAACTCACAAGTATGTACAATTTGCCTTATCTTCCAAAGTTTGTTTTCTTGCATGCTTTTAATGAAATATATTGTTCCATGAAATGCACCACAAAACAACTAAATATAAACTAGAGTCATATGATGGTACATAAAATATGCATTGGATTAGATATATCAAAAGCATAAGCAAGAAACTCAATTAATGGAAACAAGATTTTTGAAAGAATAATACTCATCAAAGAGATCTCTAATTTCCCAAACGTTTGGAGCTTGCATTCTAAGGTGTCCTCTAGAGATTTAAGGGCATGTTTTAGTGCAGCAAAACATTTGAGAGTGAGAAAATTACTGAGGTCACTAGAAATATGTCAAAAAATTGCACCAACACTATGGTTGTTGTCATTTATTATGTGGCTGTGTTATCAGTTATCATCATGTGATTGATGTTATTATTTATCAGTATGTCATTAGAAAATCATGCCCCACGTATTTTTACTAGAATTTAAAATTTCTTGATATCTAGAATTTAATATTATGCATGAAAAAGATGGTATTATAATGATTTCGATATGTATTTTTAATAATATTTATACATTAATATCATTTTTTAATATAATGCATGTTTGTAATTTAAAATATGTCGTTTGCATAACATTGATATCTACTTTCATTGATAAGCTAAAACAACATTTTAATCTATCTATCGATGCAATTTAAAATCGAATAGACATTACTCGATAAGGTTAAATATAAATTTATAAATATAATTTAGCCTATATTGATGTAACATTTGTCTCTCCTGTAATATAATTTTATGATTTAGAGTTTTCTATAAATTATATTTAAATTTTATCTTTGGGTTGTAATTACTAATTAATGTAATATATTAAGTTGTATTATTATTTTAAAATATAATGGTTAGATTGAAAATTTATAAATTATTTTAATTTTTAAAAATATATTCATCGTGGATTTTAAATATAATATGGATACAATTATTTTCAAAACCCAAACATGTCACCCGTGTGTTACACCGGGTGCCATAATAATATTAAAACTTATAGGCCTTCTTATTTTTATAATAAGTATTAAAATAAATACATTTAGAAATTTAGATATTAATAAAAGATATATTTACCTGATAAAATTTTAATATTGCGTATCAATTAAAATAATAATTAAACGCTAACTACCATGCATTGCATTGGTCCACATACTAGTATATAATATTTTAACATCTATTAATATTGAGTTTTTGGAAGGCCCAACACATGTAAGCTTGGCCCAACCTACAAACCCAAAGACACTCTTCAAATCATAAGCTAATCTCAAATCCCATTGAAGACATATCACATGGTCTTTAAAATCACTTCCTTACATATCAGACGGGACTCTTTGGCCATGCAACACAAGAATCCTTGAACATCCCATCCCATTTCAAAAGGTAAGCATCCTTTTAAGAAACATAATAAAGTCTCATCAATTACGTTCCACTTTCAATAAAAAACTTAAGGTGCTCTCTAGTCATTGATCCTACTTAAAGGCCACAATATATCCAATTATTCCTCGACCCTTATACATGTCACTAGCATACAATAATTGTCCAAGAACCTTGACCATGCAACCTAACATCGACAACCATTAACCCAAGTACCCACTTTAAATGCCTTTACCCCTTCAAACTCCCCAGTACAACAAAGAGACATACCAACACCAAAAAAACCTTTGAAACATAGTGAGGCAATTAGCACTTGAGAGGTGGTTAACCCATGAAGGAAAAGGCTTCACCTCCAATGCTAGGAGCCAATCACAAAATGACAATCTAAAAAGAGATTAGTCTAAGACGACTAATGTTCCTCAAAAGAACTTCATGGAAAGGCTCAACAAACTCGAGGATGGAGGGTGATTGTCACCCCTAAGAAAAAATTCAAAAAGAGAAATATTCAACAAGGGGATGAAGACTTAGAAACATTGGTGACCTAAAGAATCCCCCTAGTTAGCATGTCATTGCGTAGTTGATCTACAATCCAAACACGTAGGCCCTAAAGAATCCCTTAGCCAACAAGACTTTGAGCAGTCGATCTATGATCTCTACCTTTTCAAACTAAAGTCCCCCCTTAGCCAACATGACTTTGCGCAATTGATCTATAGTACCCAAATAATGTAAAGAAAACTCTTTAGCCAAAGTACAATGAAAATCCAAGCGTTAGGGGTGTTCATGACGCGTCTCATCCTATTAACCTAGCTTAACCCAAAGTTAATTTTGACAAGTTTAAGATTTAAAATTAGATTTAATGAATTTTGAGGATGAGATTAGGTTATGCTTCGAGTTGTTTCAACCTAGTTTGGTATCTTATATATATATATATATATATATAATTCCTTTAAACATTTTTGTATTAATGATAAAACTTCTTGATTTAATAGTTAATATTTTGTTTAACACGATTATTTACATTGATATTATTTATCTTCAAGTATGTATTTTAAAATATACCTTAATTGTAATTTTATATTTTAAAAATTTTATAATCTAATTATATAATATGTTAAGATTGATATAGTATTAACAAATTGAGTTGACTTTATCTTGTTCCATATATTATCAGTTCCCAATCAAATCAGGTTTATATTTAAATAAATGACTCTCAAAATTTTTGGCTGGGTAAAAACAAAGATAATCTTATCTTAACTTATCCCACAAACACCTTTATTGAGGGTCCTAAAAGGGCCCAAAAAGCTTGATAAGATGGATCTCGAATTCAACAAACTTTGTAACAAATGAAACCTATAAAAATTATAATTTCCCAATGAGGGAAAAACAAATAACGTTCAAATTCAAAAAATCATCACAAAATTATCATGCATCTTATTATGATTAGATAAGTGCTGAATACTTTATTTTCGCAAGAATAAAAGTGAGAAAGTTAGATTAAAAAAAAACATAAAATGAAATAAAAGTAATGAAAAAAAAAATAAAGAAAGCAAGGGGGAAAAGGTACAGAGAGAACAAAACAAGGTAACGGAAACGGAAAATAAAGTGACGGAGAAATGAAAAGCAATTAAAAAAGAAGAAGAAAAAGTTAGATTAGATTAGACACAATGAAAAAAGGTAAATTTAACTGTATTTTAAGAGATGTTTAGTTTGAAAAAATATTTTTTGTTTTTTTTTATGTTTTTCAATATTTATATAAGAAATAGTGAAAATAATGTATTATTATTATTATTATTTATTTTTTACTTTTGGGCTATTAACTTCAAAATGAAAACTAAAAAAAAAAATTACTTTTTCAAACTAAATGATCCCTTGGCTTTTGTATTTTAATTTATGTATGATTTTCAATTTTTAATTTTAACTACTTACACTCAATTGTTATATTTTCCTAGTTATTTAAATTAAGTCTCTCACCCTAAAATGTCAATAAATGATTAGTGGAAATATAGTAGATGTGTAATTTGTTATTGATTTATATAGATTTACAAAAGAAATAATATAAAAATATTTAAATAGAATAAAATATATTTTTCATTATATTGTGTATGTTTTATATTTTATTTTTATTTAAATATTTTATATATTTTCTTTGCTATTTTACACAAATTAATGATATATCAAACTTATCTTATATTTATGTTAATTATTGGATGAAATTTTGAAGAGGGACTTAGTTTGAATAGTTGAAAAATTATAAAGAATAAATGTGAATAACTAAAAGAGTTGGGAATGAAAAGTGTAATTAAATAAAAAGGTTATGAAGTTTATTTCAAAAGTTAAAGACTTGTCTATTATAAAAGAGTTTAATTGTCATTGCATTATTAATGTGAAAATTTTTACATTGTCAACCAATAATAAAAATTATTGAGATGATTTTTAAAGTAATTATTATAAAAGTTAACAAATTTATCATACATATTAATTTGTAATTATGACAATGTAAAAACTCTTTACAAAATCATTGCATTTAAATTAAATTCATTACAAAATTAATTGACAATTGATGAGTTAAGGATTCATTGATAAAATTTTCAAAATTATTATTAAAAGTTGTAATTTTATAAGCTTTAGTTATAAAATTATTTCACACATTATTGACTAAGAAACACACATTAGAATATGAATAAATAATATATGTACTAATAGTGTAAATGTCTTTTTATATTATTATCCAATTACAAGCAGTAATGTATAATAAGTTTGTTGAACTTTATACTAATTATTTTAAAAGTCATACTAATGATAATTTTTAATTGGTTAATAGTATAAAAATATCTATACTAACAATGTATGCCTAGTAAGCTCTTAAAATATTTATTAGTAAAAGCCATAACAGAAATGAATTACCATATTAAAAAAAAAAAAAAGTATGAAGCTAACCCTTTAAATAAAAATTAAAATCATACCTAGTTAAATTTTGTTGAAACATTTTATTCAATGTGTTTTCACTTCTCATTTGATATTTCATTTTAGGGTAAAATATGTTTTTGGTGCTTCTAGATATTTCAAAATATGATTTTAGTCCTTATAAAAGTTCAATACGTTTTTAGTTCTTACATTTATCAAAAGTGGTGTTATTACACAAAATACTAAACCATATTTTTTTTATTAAATATTCCTTTTTAACACAATAACATCACTAAAATTTTAAGTTGGTGCCCAATAATAAATTTAATTAAGTCTGTTATACTTTTCGCCAAAATTAAATAAATATAACCTTTTTCAAAAATTTATTTTATTGGGAACATAATTTCTTTAATGATTGCAAGCACAAACAATAGTAATAATAATAACTATCAAAATATTAATTTTATTATTATTATTATTATTATTATCATTATTATTATTTGCAATAGAAAAAACTAGAAAAAGAGAATATGTTACAAATATGCATGCCAACTTGCAAGGGGAAAGGGTGTCACCCAAAACAAGTTTGATACAACTATGGATCCCCTAGGACAATCATTTCGTGATGTGTCACTAGTATAGAAAACTATGACAATTGATCTTAATTATATGTCAGACAATGACATTTTTATAATATTAGTAAAGAGATTATAAATCATTTTCTAGATTAGTTAAAATACATAACTGAATTGGAATGTATTCTTTTAAGCTCTTGTTTGTCTCTTCAACACACACTTGAATACACATTTAAAAGGACTTCTATTTATTTTGGTATTTGTTTCAAAAGACCATTTTTTTAGTTTAATGATGTAGGGGCTTGGTGCATCCTGGACCGTTAGTCTATGGCACTAGGAGTCCAAGACTCCTTGCTTATTAAGCATCACAAGAGGGAACTAATTTTGGAGGGACCATTTTTATTTCCCTGATCTTTGACCTCTTGTGCCTTTCTTCTCACCCTAACTAACATCACCACCCATGGATCTTATAAGTTTCTTTCAAAAAATCACTACCACCAAACCACTTTGCTTTCTACACTCTTCAATAGCCCTTAACTAATTGTTCATCTTGAAACCTTCTCCACACCCTAACCACCATTTTTAGGCTTTCTCTTTTTGACCAACTAGAATACCAAATTGTAGAATAAGACACTTTCTCATCATGTCTACAAGGAAAACCATTGATTGGGTTCTTAGTTTGTCATCACTACTACGGGCACTGTCATGCTTTACTAAGGACGGTTTTCAACCACTGCTATGTAAATGTGTCAAAGTGGGCCAACCCAACTTACTCGAGTTAGTTCACATAGGTTGCTCAAAAAGTGAGCTAACCTAACTCGACTCACTTTTTTGGTGAGGCAAAAAATACATATTTCAACTCAACCCATCATAAGTTGGTAAGTTAAATGGGTTGACTCACAAACTACCTCACCGAATTTAAAAATATAACAAAGAATTAATAGAAATAATATATATATATATATATATATATATATGTGTGTGTGTGTGTGTGTGTGTGTGTGTGTGTGTGAGAGAGAGAGAGAGAGAGAGAGAGAGAGAGAGAAAGAAAAACATTAATAAAAAAGCACAACAACGTACTAATTCATAACAACAAACGCAAAGAAAAAGAAAATAAAATGAAAATATCATGGAAATTTAAAACCAAACAAACAGTTTTTTTTTTAAATATTTTAGAAGAATAAAAATGAGTTGACCCTGCTTATTCAAGGTTGGCCTACCTTAACTTGTAAGTTAAATGAGTCAGGCGAAATCAACTCACAAAAAATGAGCCAACATTTTCCTAAACAATTTAGCCCTTAAGCTAGGTTAGGCTCGATTAGCTTACAAACATAAACTCACTTTGATACCTCTACTACTATGTAGTGAAATCACAATTTTTTGGTTAAGTTAGTGATTGTAATAAGGTATATTCATGAAAAAGGCTATCTTTCATCTTGGTATCTTCTTGAATGCCATTTTTAATTTTTCATTTTAGGATATAATTACTTGGAAGTTGTGGCTTAGGATTTTTGGAGTTTGTTATGTAATTTATACTAGTATCTATAATGTATTTCTTTTATCATATTTTGTTTGATGTTTTAGCCAAAAAAAAAGTTTCATTTTGATTGTCATTTTACAATATCTATAAAGCATTAAATATTTTTTCTATTAAATCCTTAAACGTTTATTGTGGAGTGAGAAAATAGAAAAAAAGTATAAATAAGAGAGAATCTAATTAATATGAAAGATAAATGGTATGTTAGAAAATTGCATAATAATTGTTATAAGATCTAAAATATTAATTACATTTCTTAATCTTGTACCAAAACCTTAAACATCAAACAAAAATGAGACAAAAAAAAGGAGTAATTAATTAATAGTTTAGTGGGTTGCTTGAAATTCTTCTTTTTCTTGATATCTTTCTTAGTTTTGGAATATAATTTGTTTATTTATTGGTCTTAATTGCCAATGGTGGTAATTGCTCTTAGCATTTTGGGTGGCAATGTGACTTCTAATTTGGGTGTGGTCGTGGTAATCTTTCATTCCTTCATCCTGCATTTGTGTCCTCTGTGTTAGTACCTTGTTGTGTTTACTCTAGCTTTCGATTAAATTTGTAGATGTGATAGAGGAGGATGCCTTGAGCAAGGAATCTCGTGTTTAAGTTTCAAGAATTTTGATCACTAAGCTAATGGGATTAAGGAACTTGAAAAGAATCTCTTGTTCCTTCAGATTGAATTGGCTTAGGCCAAGCATGAAAAATGGCTCGATACTTACACCAACTTTCTGTTTTAGTCTCTATACTTAAAAACTTTACATTGTAGTTCTTATATGAGCATTTTTTTTTTATGTTTTAGTCTTTGTTGTTATTTTTCTAGTAGTGTAAAACTGCCACAAAATGGAGACACAAGGACTAAAACATAAAAAAATGGTTCATAGGGGGACTAAAACGTAGAGTTTTTAAGTATAGGGACTAAAATGAAAAATTGGTGTAGGTATAAGGACCAAAAGATTAATTAAACCTATATTGTGGTGCTCTCATTGAGACAATCAACCGACCTGATGTAGCGGTGTTGGTGTCACTTAAAATATTTGTAAGTTTTGGGAGTTTAGACCTTTTAAATATGGTCTTGGAGATAAGGTAAATTCTAAGTTTGTTGTCTTTCTTGAGAAATCAAGAAAAAAGAAAATCAAATTGAATTTATCTATTGAATAAGTGTAAAGACAACACACTTAAAAAAGTTCTCAGAAGTAAAGACAATGTTTAAATGTCAATAATACTTAAGTGAGAAAATATTGCTAAGTGTTAAAACACTCAAAAAGACGAAATATATCAAGGAATTGGAAGATTTTGAAGTTAGCAGCACATGAAAGAATTACATGTTAGTCCGACAAACGGTTTCAAGTGATTATTGACAACGCATGGATCAAGACAGATATTGACATCTTAGATAGTTGATACTAGGTAGTTGTATACGTGTAAAAATCTTATTGATTGACCGTTGGGGTGAAAAATCTATAACAAGGGAGTAAGGTAACCATTTTTCCTCGATTGAAACCCATTACTACACTCTGTAACACCAATCACACAACACCTGTCATGCCAAGACGAATGACTACTGGTTTAATGAGTAACATGCATATTCTCACCCACTTTTAAATACAAGTATTTACATTCTTACCAATTGTCTTTAATTTCGATTTATTGTTTTTCATTTACATTCATGCATTATTCTTTACATTCTCTTTAAATTGTTTTCATTTATATTCTCGTCATTCGTTTACTATTCAATTTATTACCTTTTTATTTATCTTCCTTGCATTTTAATTACTTTCATTTTACATTTCTTTACACCTTTACTGCTTTTCCTTTACATTCTCACATTGTTTTTTCTATTCAATTTACTTGTTTTCACTTAAGTTCATGCATTTATCTTTCAGCTTTATACATTTACATTAATTTGAACTTTACATTTCTTGCAATTTTATTTCCAATCACATTCTCCTCTTCTACTCTTTTCTTTTAATTTCAACAACTTTTGTCTTTTCACATTGTTTTTCAAATTTCATTTGCTTTTCAAGTCTTTTATTCTCAAAGTTATTGTTAAGACAAATGACGAATTTATGACCCTCATTTTATTTTGATAATAACAAACAGTCTTTAGAACAATCATCTGATCACTCGTTATTACTGCATGACTCCATTATTGTCTGCACACGTTTTTCCTTTAAAGATTCAAAAATAACTAACTCTTTTAGACGATGCTTTGTTGATCTGAGTTCTGTAGTTTTGAAAAAGCGAAACCACCTCGAAAGAAAAGACGTCTACGTACCTATCCTCAATAAAAGTTTACTTTATGCATAAAAGAATGAATTTGTATGCAGATGTTAGTACGGAAAGCAGATATGCCCACTGCAACAAGATTGAGTACGAGAAAGGCTAGATAAGCAGATTGCGTTATCTTATCAGAGTGATTGGTTAGTAAAAGGCATTAAATTCTGCATTTAATGCTTCAACGACTCTTTTTTGCTTTTACAACGCCAGATGAAAGATGTCTTCTATAACTCTCACAACAGACACTTTGAGGAGAATCCTATAAATAGAAGAAGAGACCTCAGTCACTGTGTGGAACTTTTGAAAAACCTTCTCTCAATTTGTAATTTCTGAATACTTTGCTTGTAAATGCTTCCCTGAGCTTCAGTGTACATTCGTTTGATAAGACGTTAGCTTAAGTGTGACAACTCACATTCAACCATTTCCCTAAGAAATTAGTAGAAGCCTGAAGAGGCTTTAATTCAAAGAATACTTAAGTTTTTTCTTAGAGAGGTAGGTTAAAGACTACTTGGGTTGAGCCTGAAAAGGCTTGGATAAAATAATACTTGTATCTTGTTTAAATTAGTGGGACTTGGTAGTTTGCTAAGAACTGGATGTAGTCTCTAGGGTGAGACGAACTAATATAATCTCTCTATGCTTCTCTGGTTTACATTTTTCTTTTGTCTTTCTTTAAACGTCTTTTGAAAATCTTTTGTTTAACACTTCAGACAAAATGTTCTTGAAAAGGTTTTTGCAAAAATTTTAATAACACAATTCAACCCCCTTGTGTTATTCTTGTGTTTTATAGTTATTTATATTTATGCACATTTACTTTCTAATAATTTCCTTTCCATGCGTTTTATTTTGATTGCATTTTCCTATTCATGCACATTTTACAAGTTTCCTTGTTTGAAAGTAATGTTACATTACGATTTTTTAGGCTTTTAATGGTCTTCGTAATTTTGATTGAATTAATATATTTGATATAATTTGTTTTCAATACTTTGTGTACAAGTTCTCATACTAGTTAAAATCATCAAAGTGAGAATCCATATTTGATTTTGTCTTCAGGAATCAAATTCCACACACTATACACTAATTAGAGTCTTGATCTCAATCAAATTGAAGCTTGAACTTTTCTCATACCCCCAAGTTGAAAACATAATGTTGCTAGTTCAAATAAAAAAAACTAATAATTAGTTTTGATTCTAAGTTTCACAAACAAAAATCTTATTTATTGGTTATAGTCACTATAGTGAGTCATCTATTCGAGAATCATAAACATTTTGATTCTCGAAACAAATTTCCATCATCAATAGGCAGTCAACACTTTGAAAAATGACCATGTTGATGATACAAAAATGCAATTGTGTTTTTGTCGTAATTTCTTTTCTTCTATTTTTTCAATTGTGTATGGGCAATTGAGCCATAAGAATAGTTAAATCTTTGTTAACTCAAAATTTGTATATGAACGAGGTGTGATTGAGTGGATGAATTTATGCAACTGTAATAATAAATCAAATACATAATTTTTTATTTGTAAATATTGTAATTTATAATTTTAATAATTTTAACTAGCAAGACATTGCATGGTTTTTAAATATACGTGTGAAATATAAAAAATATACAAATTTTAAAAAGTATTTAATTTTTTTATATAAACTTTCTATATTAGTTTTAGCTATAACTAATATTTGAAAGTAGACTTTTTAGATTGTTCCAAACTTAATCTAAAAAATAAAGAAAAATCTAAAAATTATTTTTTGAACTAATGTATATTTTTCTTTACCGACTATTTAATCGTTATAACCTCCAACTAATTCAACTGTCAGCTAACCTAATAATATCTAATAAATTACCTTTTGTATAAGTATATAAACTATCTTTGTATAACCAGCACCCAATTATTCTTTGGGTCGGGTTGTTTTAAAAATAAATTGATATCTCTAGTCGACTCTATTTTCAAGTCAAGAATCAAACTCCGATTTTTGGTTAAGGGACACAAGTATCAAACCACTTGTGTCAACGACCTTGGATGAGTTCTGTTTTTTTGGTGTATAATGGTATCATTTAGATTAGAATATATGACCTCATACATACTAGCTCAACCCCCCACTGCTAGGCCGACCCTAGTGTATTATGCATAAATTAGGAGAAATAACTACTGAAAAGCATTCATTTTCCTTGTATAAAACAAAGGAGAAATAAGTTTATCGATTGATATTGGTAAGTTATTGTCAAATTGAAAATAATTAATACTTACCTATTGAAAAACACTAGATTCTAAAAAAAATAAAGAATTCAATTTTATATCATGTAGAGATAAATTGAAATTATAACTACGTAATTGTCTCGAATCATGTAATAAATTTTTTTTGACAGTAGACTTTATTATTAGCTGATGTAGTGGGCTTTGCCTCCTGTGTTAGCAGCATTTTGTGTTTGCTTTTGTTGATTATTCTCTCTTGTAAAAAAAAATTATTTTTATAAAATTTATATTTTAAAAAGCTAATATGAGATGATGGGACATATCCTGATTAAAAAAAAATGTTTGCACGTTAATGAAAACATGCAAAGTTAGAAATCATCATGATGCAAAAGTCGAAATAAGTTCAACCATCATTTTCACCAACGAGCTAACTACTACAATGCTACTTTCAAATCAAAACCTGTCTCAGTTTTGATCTGGCATCACTGCAATCACAACTAAGTTAGTGTCAAATTTATATATAATATGTCTATTGCAAGGACAAATGTTTGGCATTTTTCAACAAAAATAATAAGGGCATTGAAAACATAGCGCATTACTTAACCCTGTGTATGATTAAGAAAAAAAAATTAGTAAGAAGAGAAAATTTTAAAGTTCGAGTTAAAAAGAAAATTTAAAAAAATTGATTTTTTTATTTTAATCGTATGCAAATATTTTAGTATTTTTTTAGTAACTAATAATATGATATACTATGCTAATATTTATGTGATTTTTTTTCAATTTTTATGTGATTTTTGGTTTTTAATTTTTCGTATAAATTTTTAAATTCATGTTACATAAATCGCTCACCAATTCTTCATTCGAGCTAATTTCGTGATAATGGTAAATGACTGATGGTGATTATGGTAGTGGAACAATGGGGATAGGAGCAACAATAGATATAATGTTTATAATACTGGTGGCAATGATGTAGGCGGTAATGACCATAATGGTGATGTCGGGAAAAAAGAAGACAACAACAATGACAATGATAAGTGGTGGTTGTAATGATACCAATGATGATGATTGACGATAATCATAGTGACAATAATCATGATTTACTGATGACAGAGCAAATGATAGTTTGGATAATATTGATAATGTTCATATGTGAATCTTTCAGGAGAAATGATGAAACTATATAATTTTTTTTACAACCTGAAACCATTAAGCAATTTTTTATCTTATAAATTAACACAAAAATGCTTTCAAAAAACTAGGTTAAAAACTAATTCAACTTTATTTTACTCAAATATGATTTGTTTTAAAATTTATATTTGAAATTACCTCAAACAATCCTTTAAATACTTTAGATTCATAAAGGAAAGTTCAGAGTAAAATAAAATATAGGTTTAATTATTAATTTGCTCTTTATACTTACATGTACTTTACTGTTTTGACCTTATATGCACAAATTGTAAGTTTTAGTCTTTGGATGAACAATTTTTTTGTCATAGTCGTTAACATTGTTACTAATGTGACTGATAGTATTGCCATTAAGACAATTACAAAAATTTTTAGCAGTTTAACAATTGTCAGAAAATTTCTATTGTAAAATTTGTTTTTGGCAATTTAACTACCACTTAAAATTTTTTGTAGTGATGTTACAACAACCAAAGTTAATGGAGTTAGAAAATAACTAATGGCAATGACTAAAATGCATCAAATTTGCTCGTTTATGGATTAAAACTTACAATTTTTACATATAAAGTCAAAATAGTAAATTACGGACAAATATAAGAGCCAAATTAATAATTAAACCAAAAATATATTTGGGGGTCTAACTAGTTGAGAAAGCCAAGATTAAAGAAAAAGGAAAATTTAGTATGCAAAGAAAATTTAAAAGGAATCAATAATTTAAAAATTAAAAATATAAAAAATAAATATTAAATAATGAAAAAGACCATATATTATAAGGAAAAAAGTCAAATAAAAAAAATCCTTATATTTAAGAGTCAAAATTTAAATTTGTAATATAAGACTTATTATTAATGATCATTTAATATCCTCCCGTGGCTGACATAGCTGGGAGTTAAAATCTCACTTAATTTTGTAGATATCCAAATTCAAACGGAATGATATTTTACTAGGACTCCCAATTATCTGTCTCTACTTCTTGTTAATGATTTATAGTTATATTTTTCGATATTATATTAAGATTTTTTAAATAAATTATTTTTCATGCAAGAAATTTAATTACTAATTCAAAGAATTCGAGCTTTCGCATTTTAAATTTTATACTACATTATAAATAGGCTCTAACAAATGAGACTTTGCCAATTCAATAGGACGCTCGACGTATGCTTGCGTCAAATTTGATTATATTTAAGACAAACGCTCAAAATTTATCATCCTTCATTCATTCATTCCTTAAATTTCATATTACGTACTGACCCGGATTATTTCCATTCTGATCTTAAATTAATTCACATCCAAATCTTTTTATATAATTTTTGACGAAGCGAACTTTGCAGGCAGTCGGACAATTATTTACCGCTGATTTTCAACTACACACGATTGCCATTTTATTACCCACACACATTCTTTAATTGTAATTAAGCTCACATTATTTTTCCATATTTATCCAAGTCATGATTAATCTCCATATCTCCGTAGGGTACGTGAGAGGGATGTGACTCGAAGAGGAAGAACAAAAGTGGTTATGAAGAGAAACTGGGAAAGCTGAAATGACAGAGTTTGGAGGGTAAAAGCCCGAAAGGTGTAGGATGAGAATGTGGAACGGAAGGCAGAAAATCCAAAACCCCAGAAGGGAAAAAAAGATGCGGGACCCACCTTGACTGCTGCAAAACCAACCAGCCATGACCATCTCTCGACCGACCCATTTCACGTTATTATTTTTCGCTTATTTCTATATTATTATTATTATTATTATTATTATTATTTTCTCGTGTGTATCTTATTTTCGCCGACACAGACAAACTCACACACTCAACACTCTTGTGGTGCTTTTGCTTATTCTCTCTCTTCATTACACCAAGCTTCGAATCTCCATCTGTCCCTTTCTTTAATGGCCTTGCCTTGTACAACCAGTCGCGATCTGAAACTCAACTACTACGGTACTACTACCCCCATTCTCCTCTTCCTCTTCCTCTTCTTCTTCTTATTTCCCATCTCTTTAGCTTCCATGATACTCTGCATGTGCCTCTCCACACCTGAACCACGCGTCTGACCGCAATGGCTCGTGCCCGTCTCCCTCTCCCTCTCTTTCTCTCTCTGATCCTCGTTGCTCTTCCTCTCGCCCTCGCCAACACCAACCCTTCTGATGGTAATATTAATAATATTATTCCCTTTTCCTCTTTTTTTTTTTTTTGGAGTGATCATGCTGGTCGGTGTTGAATGTCGTAATGTGAGGGGAACTGGGAAGTGTTTGGTTTTGAGAAAAAAAATTGGATTTTGAGTCGAGGGCATTGGGTTTTGGGGGTTTGATGTTGTTTTGTAAACTGTGGGTGAATAGGAGTGTGATAATGCAAGTAAGGGAGTTATGGGGTGGATGCTTTTTCATGCCAAACATGGTCTTTTTCTTTTTCATGGACTATTTGGTGGTTATTATTATTATTATTATTATTATTATTATTATTTTGGCTGCAGTTCAAGCTCTTGAGGTGATGTACAATGCGTTGAATAGTCCAACTCAGCTAACGGGTTGGAAAATCGGTGGTGGTGATCCGTGTGAAGAGTCATGGAAAGGGGTAACGTGTGAGGGTTCAGCCGTTGTTTCCATGTATGAGATTCACGTGATATTGTACATTTTAAAAAAAAATTGTACTAACCGTGCATAGAAATTAAACTCTTTTATTTATTTAAAAGTGCGTTTGTGGTTGAGAAAAATAAGTGATCTCCCTGTTGTGATGCTGGTTAGTGAGCTCTCAGGTTTAGGACTCGATGGGACTCTGGGGTACCTGCTTTCGGACCTTATGTCACTCAGAAAGCTGTGAGATCATTTTACTCTGTTATTCTGTGCTACACTACACATAATCTTTACTATTTCAATATATATTGGATTATTGGTTATTAACTTTTTAATTTTTGTGTTTTTCTAGTGACTTAAGTGACAACAAGATCCATGATACAATTCCCTACCAGTTGCCGCCAAATCTTACAAGCCTGTAATATTCATCTATAATTACCTTTGCTGCTTTATTTGAATTTTATTTTTTTTGTTGCTGAATCGTGTCATTGCTTTTCAATTGTGACAATCAGGAATCTTGCAAAAAATAATTTATCTGGAAATCTTCCTTATTCCATGTCTGCCATGTCTTCACTCAATTATTTGTAAGTTTCTTTTGAATGTACACAATTTGGTTCCATATATTCAATTTGATCATATATTGAAGCTACTTACCGTATTTCCTTGTGGTTTTTAGGAATTTAAGCAATAATGCGCTCTCCATGACAGTTGGTGATATTTTTGCTAGCCTTTCAGATCTTGGTACCCTGTAAGATAATTTACATAGTTTCGTCATTCCATTTTCCCCTCATTTATTTCATTTTCTTAGTATTCTGACTAAGAAAAGAATGTTTCCTGTACTGATTTACAGTCATGGTTAATCAATTTCATTTTTTTTAAAAGGATATGAACAAACGTTTTTCCTTGGCTGAATCAGAGGGACTTTTACATTTTAGGATTGAGCTATAGTTTTTGAGTTCAATTTTTTATGAGTTTTGGATTTGACTCGGAGCATGTTCATAGATTGACTTAATACTCGAACTACATGGTGATTCTTCTAGTAATCATATCAGGATCCAAATTCATGTGCCATATTAACATAGAGTTTATGCTTCAATAGAAATCCCTTCCTGAGTGAGAGGAATAGTTTCATACTGAAACCTTTTATAGTCATTGGTTGTTTGGATAGTTATTACTGACTAACTAATATTAGTTTTATGATGGATTCTATTTGATGATTGTTTGCATTCATTTTCAATGATGCAGGGATCTATCATTCAATAACTTCTCTGGGGATCTTCCTCCTTCATTTGGTTCATTGTCCAATCTTTCTTCTCTGTATGTTGGATAATATTTTAATTGATGAACTGGTAGCAATTTTCAGCAAATGTTAATTTAATGCTTATCAATTTTATTTTATTTTTGTAGTTTCTTGCAGAAGAACCAGTTGACTGGCTTTCTTAGTGTTCTCGTTGGTTTGCCTTTGGATACTTTGTAAGTTCTTCTCCCTTTGGGCCTTGAATTATCTGCATGTCAGTTTCTAATTTTGCTCTATAATTTTCCAGAAATGTTGCAAACAATAATTTCAGTGGATGGATACCTCACGAGCTTAGTTCCATCCATAATTTCATGTAAGTATTTATGGATTGTTGTTTGAAATGCCTATCTGTCTTCTAATGCATAATTTAAGCTATTTGGTTAATGTGACTCTTTAAACATTAACTAGATATGATGGAAATTCTTTTGAAAACGGTCCTGCTCCTCTTCCGCCAGCATTTACTTCGCCTCCTCCCAGTGGATCTCATAGTAGTCATCATCATTCTGGATCTGGTTCACATAATAAAACCCAAGCTTCTGATAATGAAAATTCTGATGGCCATAAGGGTTTGATAGCGGGCGCCGTTGTAGGCATTGTTTTAGGTTCAGTACTGGTGGCTGCTATTGTGCTGCTTGTTCTTGTTTTCTGTATCCAGAAGCAAAAGGGGAAGAAAAAGGGTGCAAGAAATTTTAGTGGGAGCCTTCCTCGTGGAGTTATTAATGGTGAATTCCCTTTCTTTTTCTTTTTGTTTCCATATATATCTGTTTTTTGATTCTGTAATTTGGTTTCTTTGTCAAATGTAGTTTAATATGGTATGTGCATTAATTTGCCCCAATCTTTGTTGAATGTCAACATTTGGAGGCGCAGGTAGCAGCTATAAAGTAAGGTGTTTAGAAGGCCATTTTGAGGGAATTTGGGATTTGGAGCCTTGTATTTGGTCTAGAGCACTTGATCCATTATAGTTTTATAGCATGTTTGGTTTAATGTAGATAAGTGTAGATCCATGTCAAGACCAATGCATTACATTGTTGCTTGTGAGTAAGATTTGACGTGAGAATATACTGAAAAATGCACGTATCAAACGTGCAAGCAAACACCCACTTATTAACATCTGTTTTCTATTAAAAATGTTATAGTGGCAATTTTCTTTATTCTTTTACAAAATTCATTTGCAATTTTGCATTACCCTTTGAAGCTGTTTCTGTAAATGCTCCTTCATTTCAAAATTTCTACTATTTTTTTATTGTTTTGAGCTGAAGGATGGCATATATGCGTCCTGACCAGTTTAGCTTTTCTTTTTGGTTTGTGCTTGCAGTAACTCCTCAGAGGCAAGAGCAGAGGGTAAAAAGTGCTGCCGTTGTTACAGATCTCAAGCCTCATCCGGCAGAAAATGTGACAGTTGAGAGGGTACCTGTAAAAAGTGGATCTGTAAAGCAGATGAAGTCCCCTATAACTTCCGCATCATACACAGTTGCTTCTCTCCAAAGTGCAACAAATAGCTTTAGTCAAGAATTTATTATTGGTGAAGGTTCTCTTGGCCGAGTTTATAAGGCTGATTTCCCAAATGGGAAGGTAACCTTTTAGTATTGCATTTGTTATCTACCTTCCTACTGCATTTTTGGAATTTGTTCTTGTTATGTATGGATGAAAAATGCCTATTAAATTACCAGCTGGATCTTCATTTGGTTAAAACAGTGCTAGATGAATGTGATGATGATTTATAGACATTTTTCTTCATCAGTAATTTTGGTTTTGCTGCATGTTAAATAATGTTTCTTTTTTCCTCTTCTGTTATTTTTAACCTTTCGTTTGGTTTGACTTTCTTTATTTTCTTAGTTTTTAGATTTAGAACATATATTTTGTACAGTCACAAGTCATAAAATCATTTGGCTTCATAGTGCCTCTTTATTCACCAAGGCTTTTTGGCACTTAACACAGCATTTGTAGAATGATCCATTTACTCTCTGTCTGTCTCTTCATTTGTATAATGGTTCTGATTTTTGCTTTTGTTTAGGTAATGGCTATTAAGAAGATTGACAACTCAGCACTGTCATTACAAGAGGAAGACAATTTTCTTGAAGCTGTTTCAAATATGTCACGCTTGCGGCACCCAAACATTGTGACATTGGCTGGATATTGTGCAGAGCATGGCCAACGGCTTCTAGTATATGAGTATATAGGAAATGGAAATCTACATGACATGCTCCATTTTGCTGAAGATAGCAGCAAGGCTTTGTCTTGGAATGCTCGTGTACGCATAGCACTTGGCACAGCCCGGGCTTTAGAGTATGTTTCATGCACATGTCTGACATATGAAGTCTCTCCTGGGCATGGCCTTGACAGGCTACCCTACACTTTTCTCCAAGTTTATTTGTTTAACCTTGTACGGTGAGTTTGCAACTTTGCATATCATATTCAGGCTAAATTTTGAGTTATGCTTTGTCTATCAGGTACTTGCATGAAGTGTGCTTGCCTTCTGTTGTGCATAGAAATTTCAAATCTGCAAATATATTGCTTGATGAGGAGCTCAATCCTCACCTGTCTGACTGTGGTTTAGCTGCTTTGACACCAAACACTGAGCGGCAGGTTGGTTTAGATGCTTCTGTTTCCTTCATATACAGCTGAACATGGTATTTGTGTCTTTTCCTTGCACACTACATTGATTACAATCCATTGAGTTTTACAGGTATCAACTCAGATGGTCGGTTCATTTGGTTATAGTGCTCCCGAGTTTGCATTATCAGGAGTATACACTGTAAAAAGTGATGTTTACAGCTTTGGGGTGGTTATGCTGGAACTATTGACTGGTCGGAAGCCACTTGACAGGTGAGCCTATCATACATGATGGAAATTAATCATGTTGTTCAGCACTTTAGTGTTTAGCCTTGATTATTATTATCTTTCTTTTCTGTATGTCTTCTTACATTCATTTGTAACTTTTGCGAGTTTAGTTCGCGGGCTAGATCAGAGCAGTCACTTGTGAGGTGGGCTACACCCCAACTCCATGATATAGATGCCTTGGCCAAAATGGTTGATCCTACTTTGAACGGCATGTATCCTGCAAAGTCACTGTCACGCTTCGCTGATATCATTGCCCTGTGTGTTCAGGTAAAACTTTTATAATGATAAAATGAACAACAGATGGCTAGCAACTTGTTTTAGTACTTATTCCATTTACTGCACTCATGCATTTACTTTAATCTTTATAATAGGGCATATGCTAACTGGTACCGAAGGGCATTAGTTAAAGGAAACGAAACAGAAAATTTTTATTGAATGAAATGGAGGAGTAGACATATTAGACAAGGTTAGGAATGAATGTGTTAAAGAGAAAGATGCGGTAGCATCTATTGTAGAAAAAATTGGTAGAATCTTGCCTTGGGCGGTATGGGCACGTGTGGAGTAGACTTGAGAGGTGCCACTAAGAAGACTAGATCAGATGGAGGGCAGTCCTATTACTAGAGGTAAAGGAAAACCGAGATAAACTATAGGCAAAACTATTAAGAAGGATATAAAGTAACTACCATGGTGTAACATGGTTGGCAGATAACCTTGACCCTTAAACATGTAGTCAAGGTTTGATCCCCAGGTTTGTGTGTGTGGAAAAAATCTATTGGGAGAGATCAGTTCTTTAACGGATCTTATTACCTTGAGAGATTTGTCTTTGACTGGTTCACCCAAAAAGGATATAAAGGTCAATGGATTGTTACGATTCACAAGAGAACATTAGGCTTGCTTCTTGTTATTGATGTAAAGTATTTATCATATTGAAAACACAGGTCATTTAACACTTGTTTTTTTAAGTACTTAAATGCATTTAATAGGGTGTATTTAATGCACCTTAACAGGACCCTTGTACCAATTTGCATTGTTGACCAATATCTTGCACGGAAACTTATTTGGTGTTGCCATCATAATTCTTCGAAGATGTTAATGAATCTGATTTTCTGCACAGCCGGAACCTGAATTTCGACCTCCGATGTCTGAGGTGGTGCAAGCATTGGTTCGGTTAGTGCAAAGAGCAAGTATGGTTAAAAGACGACCCAGTGACGAATCTGGTTTTGGTCACAAGACCCCAGACCATGAGGCCATAGACACGTCATTTTAAATGTTAGTGCCTCTAGTCTTTTGCAATTTTGTGAAGTTGCCCGGCTAAAAAATTACCATAAAACACAGGAAGGATGGAGTAGAAGTTTGTGAAAATGAATTTTTCATACGATTTAAATACTCTGGAAAATAAACTGTATATTAACTTGCCATGCTGTAATATAATGTAATTTAATATAACGCCATTCTCGCCTTGATGCAAAATAGTTTTGTTTTTTTTTTAAATTGTACCAAGCAACTTTATGAGTTTTAGGCTTTGTTGGCAAGCACTGATGACATTCTAACTACCGACATAATCGACATAAAGGCCTTGGAAAAGGAAGTGGATGCTATTTGTAATGAGTTGGATTATTATGACGGTGCGTGCATATGGACGGTCCTACTGCTCCCTTATTCTATTCCATTTCTCACTGAGACACGCATTTGGCGTTTTCCATTCATTTTTAGCACCTAGTTGTCTTCTTGTGCATGACCTTGGAATTATTTTGAATTTATAGAAAAGTCCTTTTCCTCTTTAGAAGATGCCGAACTGTAATTCAGATATAAAGCATGTTTGGGAGATTATTACATGGTCTAAGATCGTCGTAGTTTCAATTAATTTTTATATGACACAGTCAAATGTTATTATTTTTTTATCATAAATAATAAAATTTGACTCTGTTATGTAGAGATTAGTTAAGATCATGAATATGTGGTAGTTTGGGACTATCTAATAATTTTTGTTTGAGAACCTGTTAGGGATGTTCACACATTCTAAAGTATGAAATGGAGAAGCGTTCACACATTTCAAAAGTATGAATTGGAGAAGTAAAAATTTGTATAATTGACCATGAATGTGGGTTTTTGATTTGAATTGATAAATAAACACTTGGTTGTGATTTCTGGGGCTCAGCTTAGTGTCTCAAATAACAGTTTGGTGAGTGTCTTTGTTAATCCCATTTGAAGCAAGTTGGATTGGTGCTATCTAGAGCACAACAATCAGCCTAGCTGGGTGATTGGCTATCTGGAGAAATTTTAAATTACGCAGATTTTTTTTTTTTTGGTCTGGATATAGTTAAAATTCATCAAAATTACTGTTAAATAACAGAATAAATTATACTACACTTACCTCAAGTAGTGCACCCCAAATATAAAAAAATGTACTTACAATAGACTCTTTGACCATTAACTTAGCTTATTTTAACAGAAAATATCTTCAACCACCTTTGTTCATTTGGTGGTCAAGAAGCATGGATAAGATAATAAATTATGAAAAGAATAGGAATTGATAGAAAAGAAGATGAACATGATGAGCTTTTGTTTATCCTAAGTTTAATTTTGAAAGTTGTTGAAAGAAGTTTAGAGCCGGTAAAAGGGTTACAAGCCTAAATAAGTTTTGCATATGTTCTTTCAAATGCCCCTAAAGTGTCAAGTATTTAAGGTAGGATATCAAGTATTTTATAGATAATTAATTTTATTTAGTAAATTTTGAATATCTATTATAAAATTTTCAATCAATAAATATCTAAAAGCTTACTAAGCATCTACAAAATTTTACTTAAATGACACTTTAGTAGAGGGTTTTATTCCTTGGTTTTGCATTTATTTTTAACGACAAAGTTCTCGAAAGAAGAGCTAAAATTGCCCTTACGTACAAGATGAATTGGATCTGGGATGGAATTATGCTCACATGATAACTACACTTTTTTCCTCCTAAAAGTTGCCATATATACATTAGTGGATCAATCTAGTGAAATCACTTGGTACAATTTCTTGAAGTCATTTTGTAATTGTACATAATTTTCTTTGATGATTTTCAAACTATATAGTTTTTGTAGTTTTCTTAATAAATGTTATGTCTTTATGACTATACAAATAGTTGCAAATTCTTAAGTATTTCTACTTTGTGGAGGGATGTAACTAACTTTATTCTTTGCTTACATTTCTCCCTTGAGAAATGCTTGCAAAACTTTTTTAAACATTCTTTTTATAACCTTCTTATTATTAGTTGAAATTTATTGAAAATTACAAATTTTGGTAGGTCCCACTTCTTATTTAATGAATCTCTCCTTATTTAAGAGTGGGACCAACTAAAATTTGTAATTTTCAATAAATTCAGGCTAATAGTAGAGAGAGTATTTGAGAGAATGTTATTAGCATTCCTCTTTCTCCCTTCTTATCTATAAATTAATTATAAATTCATAATGCTTGAACCTTCTAATTTTACAACTAAGTGTGGTCCATAACTTTGGATACATGGTTGTCAAATCAAGTTTCTTTCATGCAATGTAGAAAATAATAAAATTTGTTTCTTGATTTTCTAATAAAGATTGGAACTAGAAAAAAATATGAGAAGATGCGAGTGTCACTTTTTTTAAAATGCAATATAATTTGTGACATCATTTCCATTTTAGAAAATGATATTTTTATAATAAGTATCTAAAAAACTATTAAATAAAATTATTATCAATAAAATGCTTGATACCCTACATTAAATATTTACATTTAATTTCAATTTTTGAAGTAAGTTTTTGTTCTTTTATCATTGATCTGATACCATGTTAGAATTCACGCTTTGATGATTTGAGAAAATATCAGTAGACAAAGTCATAAGAGGAATTGACTTTTTTTTCTCTTATCATCATGTTTGCCTTTGGATAATCAATATTAAATGTAACATTTTTTACGAGTAAAACAAAGCTTGGACTTATTGAAAGGGAATAGCAGAGGTACTCAAATATTACAAGAGTTTGTCATGTCTTGAGACTCCATTATATTGCTTACTTGTTTCCTACTCTTAATTAGAGGTATTTATGGGATTGAGTTGACTAAATCAATGTGATTATTCAAACCAATCTAATTAAATTAGTTTGATTATTTAATTCATTCCACTTCAAATACGAACCAGACTAATTATAATTGGTTTAATTCTCATGTTTATCTTTTTTTTTTCAACATGCTCTAATTTGTCATTCTTTCATTTTTTTAATTTTTAAAATTTTAAATACATTTTAGACAATAGCATTTAGACCCCTCTTCTATTGTTTTTTTTTCTTTTCCCCCCATTCATTTTGACCTTCTTATATGGTGTTTTTAAGTGTCTTTGATTATGTTCACTATCTAACTTCAAAAGATTAATGATGTGTGTAAGATTATAATTGTAAGTTACATATTATGAAAATTAATATCAATACTTAGAGTTGATTAAATTATTGTGTAAAATTATTAAAGAATAAAGAACCTTTTAACTTTGTAGTAATAAAAAATTTTAAAACTTAATATGAAAAAAGAAGATAATATGTGAGAATAGAAACTTAAAATATAAGAAGTTTTTTGTCATAACTCAAAATTCGGAGTTTATGGCTGGCTAGAGTTAGAAACATTCCCTATCGAAGCATATCATATACCCTTTCATTTATATTCAATTAAAAAAATACGTGTTAATAAATATAAACATAATTTGTCAAGTGCCAAAGTTGGTCTCATTATACAAGACAATTTCAAAAGTTTTAAGACTTTAGAAACTTACAATATTACATATAGTTTATAGGAAACATATCAAATGAATGATGAGAGTTGTAACCAAAAAATGAAAGATGAGAGTGTAAAAGAAGCTAATTTCAACCGTATAATTTAAGTAGATGGTTAAAATTAAAACTAATTAAAACAATCTTGACTATCCGTGAATGATTGTAAGGTTAAGATTTACTTGTTTCACCTTTCACGTTCACACTAGATATATCCCTTATTTACAATTAGGGATGGCCAAAAAATTTGCCCACGGCATATTAGTAGATAAAATCCGCTACGGGTAAAAAATGAATAGTTTTAATGGTACCCGTAGATAGTTTAAACAGATATATCCACTACCTATCTATTAACAGGGAGGGCACGAGTATCATGATACCCGTGCCCACAGATACCCGCTATTGTATATTTGCTTAAATACCCTTATATATTAATATAGATAAAATTACACAAAATTTGTCTTAAATTTTCAAAACGATTGTTCATTATAGAAGAAATCTTATACAATTATATTACGGAGAAAAAAAACATACATTTGTCAGCTTTTAAATTATTTTTTTAGAAAAATTGTTAGAATAATTAAAATCTATGGTCACTCTTTAATTTATAAATTCAAAGTGATATTTGCAGCACATTATGGTTGTTCACATTACACAAAATAAATTTGTTGATTTTTTATTTTATTTTTTAGGAAGTATCTATGGATATTTACGGATATTCGCAAATATTAAAAAAATTTGTAGGCATTCGCCTAATAGGTACCCACGCGGGTAACAGGGTGGGTTTCTATCAATGGGATGTGTAGCGAGTAGCTAGTACCAGTGGCCACCTCACCTTGTTGCCTATTTACAATGCACTTTTTAATTTGACAGCAATCATGACACAAGGAGAGCTAGCAACTTACTCTTTTCTATTGGTTAAAATTAGTTGAAAGCTACAAAATCATGAAAGAGATTCATTAAATAACATGCAGGACCCACTAGGTTTTATAATTTCTAATAAATTTCGACCAATAGGAGAGTGTATTCAAAAGAATGTGTTAGAGAATGTATTCTTATCATTTCTCATCATGACAAATCATCCCACAGGGTAGCAAAGCTTAAGAATGCTAAGTTTGGTCATTACTTGAAATGTCATAAACCACGAAAGGGTGATTTTTTAACTTAGTGATGAAGTAACCTAAAAAGATAGAACATAAGAAAATGCAATAATATCAAATTCTTGAAGGAATTTTAATCCTTTAGAGTGAAAGCCACACTACATACATGTTGATCATATACTCATTTTACTTATTTTCTTCAAAACGTTTCTCATCATACATATCATTCACACATGTTAAGTATATCTAGGTTTTTCATAGGGAATGTTTGACATATATTATTTTTCTAGAAAAACTTTAGAAAATATCATCTTTTTTTCAATTCAAATATTATCGTTTTACATATGTATACATTGCTTTATGATATCCATGACTCTTAAATCATTCACAATATCAATATATTACTACCTTTGTCTCTTTATATAGAAACATTTTGAGAAATTTGTTTGGTTCTTTTTATAAGACCCTCTTCAAATTGTCTCTTTCATTATTTTTTTTGGTACTAAAATACTCTTATCTACTTTATCATAAGATAAACTATTTTTCTATTTTTTTATTGCCCCAATAATTTTAAGGGTAATTTTGAAAAAATAATACAAATTATTAACAAATTTAATGTCACTAACTAAATTAACCAACTTTCTTAATTTCTTTGAATTTGTTATAGGGGTCTACGGACAAATGTAGTACAATCAAAAGGTTTTCAAAAGACCTCCACTTTGGGGTTGTCATTTATATATAGAAGATACTATTGCCCTCCAATTAGGCAATTCCTTAGAGCAACTCTAGTACAGTTGCTTATGTTGCTTTTTAAAGTTAAGCAATTTGAAAATACCATTAAAGCAAATGAATTCTTATAGAAATTTTATAGAAGTTGCTTATATAAGCAATTATAACTAAGGATGATAAAGTGTACCCGGACCCTATGGGCACCAGCAAAAATATCTACAAATGAGTATGGTAAATACTCGCTTATTAGGGTTGGGTTTGGGGACAGGTATTTACCAGCAAATTTTAATGAGGATGGTGCGGGTATGGGTACTATTGTACTCATCCCGCCCCATACCCACACTTATTATATATATAATAATTTAATTAAAATATCTTTATATATATATATATATTTTTTATTAATTATTAATTTAATTACTAAAACATAATATTGATTATTGAAGACATGAATTAATTATGTGCTAATAATTTAATTATTTGTGCTTAATAAGTTGTTTGAAACCATTAGAGTATTTGTTATATTTGTGGTATATACAAGTTTCAACTATGGGTGTATTTGTGCGTAACTTTTGGCGCCCATATACTAATTGTCTATAATCTATAACTATTTATTATAGGCAATATAATTATAAGATAATTAAAGTCAATGTCCTATTTTTTGGCCAATTTTGGAAAGTACCAATACATGATGTCCAATATGTTAAATAATTAGAACATTACATTTAAGAACGATTATGTTAGATGATTATGTTTTTAATGTTGTTGGGTTATAACTTATGTTTGAATGATTTAAGGTTATGTTTGAATAATTTTAATGTTATATTTGGATGATTTAATGTTATGTTTGAATGCTTTTAATGTTATATTTGGATGATTTAAGATTATGTTTGAATGATATAAGAGTGAATTTTCAATTTAGTTATAGCATTTTTTTAATTAACATATTTTTATTAATTTATTGATTTTACACACAAGTAAAGTGCAACTAATGGGTGCGGGTATGGATATATAGGTATCCAACAGATATGGGGATGAAGATTAAAGTTGCTACCTGAGCGAGTATGGGGGCGAATACGAGTATTTTTTTAAAATGCTGGTATAGGGACATGTACTATAGTACCCTACTCATTGTCATCCCTAATTATAACTAAGGTTGCTTACTAAAAATGGGTGGAGAGATAAAATGAGACCTACTAAAAATAAGTTAAGAACTCAAGTTGAGTTCTACCATTGGAGTGAAAATTAATGAGTATTCTTCAATCTTATGTGGCAGCAAGGAACCCACCCACTAAATAGTTAAGAACCCAAATTGAGTTCTTGCACTAGACATGTTTTTAGGGGTTGATCACTAGAATTTTTTCCTCTAGGATTGTTATTTATATACTGACCTAATTACTTTGAGTTATCTATTTTTAAATTGATCTAACTTGTCATCTCAATCCAATCTTTTTTTTTTAGTTCAATCCAGGTCAAGTTAGTTGGATTGACCCAATATGTAATTATCTCTATTTATATTATAATCCATCTTGTCACCATGATTCAAAATTTTTTTATAACCTTATATAATTGAACTTATCTACAAAAGAAAAGTATCACATTCTTCTTCCCACAAAAAGAATTGATCTCCAAATTCTAAACATCCATGGCATGTGTAGAGATTTACAACATGGAACGAAGCATGTATTTCTTAATCTCATAAATGTTTGTGATTTCCACATATTTTCTTCGCAATTGAACTTAATGCCACATCTTGCTTAAAAACTTGTTTTTCACCATTTTCATTAGTCTCTGAATTTTTAAAACTCAGTAACATGTCCCTGAAATACTAGTCTGTTAAGCAAGTCAGTCATTGTGTTAAGTTTGTTTTTGTTAATGCAAGTACTATTGTAACATGTTAAGTTGTTGACGTGCCATACACTGAGTGATACTATCATAACGAATGTCAGTTTTTTTTTTTTTTGAAAAAATTCCATATTACTAGCTTAAACATTTCTTTGTCCCAACTTAAAAAGCTTTATTTGATTCTTTGTGATTGAAAAACTACCAAACTAGCTCATACTTACATGTGTTCGTTTGATGAGTGATAACTTAAGTATATGCACCAGTCCTTCCTCATTTTGACCTAACAGATTAATGTTTCATTAAATATGCCAACTCTTATCTGACATACTATAGTTCAATGTGACAAATTATGTTGTTAATCCGTGTTCAAAACGAATTTGTTTCCATCAAAACAATGAAACATTGTCATCTAGGCAGTGCCGGAAAGCATACCCATAATATGTGAGACTTGGATCTTCTACAGCCACTTTCTCTACAGCCCCTCTATCACTCTCTAACTTTTCTTTATTTCTCTATCCTTTTTTGTTTCATTTCTTCATTTTCTCTTCCCTTTTCCATTTGTTGTTTTTGGCTGTAGAGGCAGCACCATCTCATTCTCACATTGGCACAATCATTGAAAAAAAGGGCCCCGACTTTACTCTTGGTGCTAACTTGCCTAACAAACTAATATTTTAGAAACTTTGTGTTTTGTTTTAAGAATAATAATTGAAAATTTTCAGTGACCGAGAGTTCAAAACTAAGGGCTTGTCTGATTACAGTTTTTAAAAATTATTTTGTTGCTTTCAAAAATTAAAGACAGAAAAAGCTGTTTGGATAATTGTTTTTGGCTCTTTGTTTTAAAAGTTATTCTTAGAACATCAATTTTAAAAATGAAAAATAAAAATAGTTTTAAGATCTTTTCAACTTCTGTTTCCAAATCTCACGAAAGTATAGCAGAAGAGTAAAAATATTCATTAACGACACTTCCGAAATAAACATTTTCTCATCGTCTTAGCAACTAATGGACCATTCAACGTACTAACATAATTGTAAATAAAGAATTTATTCAAAAATTTATTTTTCATTTTGTTTTCAAAAACTTATCTCAAACGTGTTTTATATATCAAGGAGTCGGCGTTGAGTTTTAAGACTCTAAGAATTAATATTAAATACGTAATTTTCTTCAGAGAACAAAATAATATTTTACTTTGAACTATAATATGATAATTTTAGCAATTAGCACAATTATTATTTCTTTTCCGAATGTACTAATAAGTATCACCATGCACATCTATTTTTGATAATCCATTCCAGGCATATATTTTGTCTTGTAGTATGCATTCATACAAAATGGATGATTGGAGGGGGAATGATGAGCACGTATTTTCCCTTCTTCCCTCTTAAAAACCAAAAATTCTTTCCCCATCTTTACAAGAGGAGGCAATTTTTTCTAATTATAATTACAATTACAATTATTAAATTGCATATCCACCATTTGCTTCTATTATAAGATTGACAATACCTAAATTAAAATTTTTATATCATAACTAATCCCTTCCCTCTATTATCCCCCAAACATCAAAATGTTTTATCTTCCTCTTTACTCCAACATCTAAACATGGAGAAACAAATTCCCCTCCATCCTTTCCCTTTCCATCTTCCAAACTTCAGATGAAAAATCATTAAAGATTTGATCTTCTATCAAGCCACTTTTCCCCCTTCCACATCCACATGCTTGCACGTCTCATATAACATTAAATAAAACATGTTATTCCCTCCTCCCGAGAGAAAAAAGTAAATCTTAATTACCATATTTAAAAGTCTAAAGAGATACGCACAGTTAAAATAATATAATTGTCAAGTTTGTCGAAGAAAAAAATCGAAGGAAGAAATTCAAGAAATTATTATTAATACGAAGCATATCTTTTCTCACCAATAATACATTTTATGCCTGTCTTTACTGCTGTATCAGGGTCAACTCAACATAGATGTTATTACTTGTTATCGTGCAACCGATTTGAAAATATGATAAGAGAAGCCCAACTAAGGTCTTGGTGATTGCACTGCACACATATTGGAGTGATGAACAGCAGCAGGGCGCAGCTCCTGGCTTCAAGACTGTAGGCTTGTTCCTGCAGACTGCATTGTGACTAAGAAGCACCAATAAGTGAGGAAGCAGCCAAGAGGGTAAAAGGCACTAAAACTTCTGAACGGCCACACCCTTGGTGCTGCCAAATCCAATTCAACCATTAAAAGCCAAAGACAAATTATATTGGTTAAATTCATTAACGGAGGACAGGAATGACATGCATGTTTATCAGATCCTATGCATGTGAAAGAATTGAAAAATGAGATTCAACATCGGAAAACATGATAAACCACTTGAACATCAAAATTCGACCATCAAGCTCCCAAGTTCAAACCTTTAACATGGGCAAAATGACATAACTTGCCTAACTTATGTAACTTTTAACAGAAACCTCATACCAAAGATATTCTCATTGGATCTCTTTATGTTGTTACAGAAATGGGGACATGGGATACAATTCCTATTTTCGAGTTAATGAAGCAAAGCACAAAACACAATTACAGCCTCAACGATTTATTGGAGTGCGCATACGCTCAACAATTCTGGTCACAGCATCTCGAGACATCACCAATGTGTCATGCAGCAAAATGCTGTAGACATTCAAGCCCTACAAAAAACATGTTAAACATATTATATATAAACAAAGGAAATTTCTACATTATCAGTGGTTTATGCACATGAAAATCGCCACATAATGATTAAATTATAGGCTATAAAAAGAACGCCTGATTTTGGAGAAACTTGGAACTTGTAACAACTAGAGTCATAAGCCTCACAAGTTAAAGATTGATAAGCAAGCTGAAAGCAATCTTTTTTTAATATATAATTGACAAAGAAGCAAGTGCGTGTTGAAAATAGAAAGACAGTAGAAATGTATTTAGAACCATATAAACTCTAAGAAAGAAAGAAATGAGAATAAATTAAATGTGTTTGAAGATACGTTTCCCACTCAAGAAATCACATCAAATGCGCCAAGGACCAACTTTGAGTTTGTACCTTTTTACCTTAGTATTGATATACTTAATGGGAACATCCTAAAGCCAGTGCCTCAAATGTATATTTTTTTGAGGAAGATACGGTCCTTGATAAGTCAACAGAATGAGTAAATACAAAACAAAATTTTGCAAAGCTTTGGAGTTGGAGGCTTTTCAATCAAGTGGGAGTGAGAAACAGTATAAGCTATGCAAGTTCAGTGAGGCATGAATTACCAATGTTTTGGAGGTGAAATTTTGGTATAATTACATCATACCACAAGTGGTACAATTTAACTATGTTAGATCCATTTAACAAAATGGAGAGATACTTCAATCATACTTTCTGGTCACAAATTGACTATCAAACTTAAAAGAAAATTCTATTGGACAGTTTTTAAAAGACTAACAATGGTTTATGGCTGCGAATGTTAGAACATTGAAGTGTGAACAAGGGCTAAAAATAAGCATTGTAGCTAAGATGACAATGTTTGAGTGGGAAAGGATCCTCTCGTGTATGATAGGTCATGTTGAAATCTTGTATCTATCTATATATCTCCCAGTAAATATTAGATAGGTCAAACCAATTTATTGTCTATGGGGAGAATGAAATACACAATTTGAACATGACCATGTCATGTTAAAATTTGACATGAGAGGATTCATTCCCTGTTTGAGTAGCCTGTAGTCATTGAGGAGAAAATGATTGAAACACTCCTAAAGATGATTAGGTAGTGTGAGAAGAAGACCAATAGAGGCTTTAGTGAAAAGAGTGGATTTAATGGAAGATGGTCTAACTAAGAAAGCAACTGGGAGAAACTATTACAAAAGAATTTGTTCTAAATGGTTTTACTAAAATTTTGATTTTTCATGGAGCCTAATGGTGTCTCTTGAATTTAGGGTGGGCCTAATTCAACCTCAAAAGCTAACTCCTAAGGTAAGGAATGTCCAAGCCCTTATAAGCTCTACTTTAGCCATATCTATAGGTCAATGTGAGATCTCAACGCACTCCTCATGCCCAGGATTGGACAATTAGAGCGTGAAGATTGTAGGACTAAATTTATATATATATATATTGCACTGGAAAAGTCCTGATAGATAAGTTCTGATATCATGTTGAATTTAGGCTGGGTCTAACTCAACCCTAAAGACTAACTCACAAGGTGAGGACTTGTCCAAACCCTTATAAGTTCTACTTTAGCCATATCTATAGTCAATGTGGGATGATCTCAACCTGTGTCAATTGATTATTATATACCTGATCCCACCAAGTACTAGGCTTGGTTGCCACTGTTGGAAATGTTAACTCTCAAAAGCATAATATAAATTTCGAATGAAATTTACAATGTACAGTGATAATTATCACTTCCATCTGAACTATGATAGAAGCAACATAGATAAAACTGAAACTTACAATGGAGGGAAGTATGTTAATATAGTGTAGATTTTGTGTAGATAATTTTAACTTTTCATCTATATGCCCCCATCTACAAGCAAAAGTTTCTTGGTGTCCTCCATTTGATTGTAATAATTCACAATGTTCCTGGTTTTATGTGTGGGAACCTCCAGATCCTCAAACACAAGAAGCTGTATAAACACAATTCCCCAGAGATTAGTGTACATTAGCACGAAGAAACTCTTATTTAAACATATAATGCAAGAATAAACCAGAAAATAAGGATTGCTAACAGTACAAACAAGATAATTATGGGATAAATAGAAATAAAAAAACACACCTTATGGACAAAAGATCTAAAGGAATACACTATCTAGCATTATTCTACCAGAATTGTGACAAAGGCATTTTTGTAATGTAATTGTAAACTACAGCATATGATATTCAGGATAGGGATACATGTCCAAAAGAACCATTTAACTCGCATTAAGAAAGCAGTAACGGGCAGGACAGCTGATGTAGTAGCATTGCCCTTTTGTGATTTGAGTTATTTTCTAGTTTTCCATTATACTCCTTTATGTGGTTTTACTGTATTACATAGTCACATGACTAGCTTCTCACCTTTTAACAACCAGAATCTAGAGTGCCAAGTTTAGAGGGGGCATGTATTTTGAGCAGGGCTCAGTAAAGTACAGTTAACATAGTATAAATGATCCCAGGGACTTTGCACTCAGATGCCATGTGTTAACTCTAGAACCCTGATTCTTTTGTTCCTACTTCAATTCTCCCTACACCCAACCACAATTCTGTGAAGATACTGTAGTCAAGTTTTTGTCTCTACTCTCTACACACGAGATGTTCTTTTGAAAGAACATCCTGCATTGGTTATTTTTATAAATGTATGAAATACATTAACATTAAATGATATAATTCAAAAGTGAAAGAGGGAATAAAAACAATATGATTTTCAATCAGGAAGGCTGAGGCTGAGAACATTCATATGAAATACTAAATGCAAACCTACTTTACAATGCACTTCACTGAACTATACCTTTAATTTCAATATTAATATCAATATCAACAACAAAGAAGCCCGTAAAATAAATAAGAATATTGTGTATCTTGCCAGTTAGGCTGCTAAACTATCAAACAATATTCTTTATACTTATAAATTCTAAAAACGTAATCTTCCAGAAGTGAAAAATCACACTATATTGAGTATAAGCAAGAATGTATACTCATGCAGCAGACAGAAAAATGTAGAGAAAATGCCACTTTTTATTTGTTGATGGTGGGTGGGGACACAGGTGAGGGAGGAGACTTGCCTTTCCTTCTGCTGCACGAGCTGACAAAGCAATCTTCAGCCCCAGACGCCTAACCTTCTTATTGACTTTGAAAGCATGGCTTCGGGGCTTAGGGCCATGCATGGTGGCACCACCCCTAAACTGTTACCATTCATTAAATTTATTAATTTAAACTGCCAAAAAAGGACAAAAAGAACAGAAAAACTGTGAAGAAAGGAATAAAGATGGACTAGCAAGTAATGAGCAGAATGCTCCACTACCTGAGGCCCACGCAATGTACCATGCCTTGCTCTACCAGTTCCCTTTTGTGCCCAAGGCTTTCTACCAGTCCCACTGACCTCACTGATAGTTTTTGTTGAGTGAGTCCCCTGTTGACCAAATCAATTAGCAAATACATAACATCATCATGGAGAGTTTTCATAGCTAAATTTGGATCCATACTACTAGATATATCATATATCCAATACCGTTTTTGACTAATATGATAAAGCATAAGTGGAAACATTCATCCTTAAACATTTGAATAGACGTGCCAAATTGTAGTTTTGTCCCAAACCCAAATGCTTGTCCCCCATCCCAATATCCTATTCAACTCCATCCCCATAATATAAATCAATTGTCAATGTAAATCTAAGTGAAAAAAGGGGAGAAATTGCTTGAGTATTTCCATCATTTAACAACAGAATGCATCACACATTTGCTAAGCCAATATAGAAAAATAATCACCAGTATTGCCTAAGAAATATAGCATTTCCTCTGGATTGCACATGTCCAATGACAATGAGAAACAAGCTTTAGATTCCAAAACATTATGCAGTCACTACCTGTTGTCGTTTTGCAAGCTGCCACCTAACAACACGATGAATAATATCCTTCCGAATAGGCAAATCAAAAACATCTCCAGCTAAAACCATAAAGCCCTTGTCTTCATTATGAAAGTTGGTAACTGGAATTAAAAGATCCTGACAAAGCCCTACATCATAATCAACTGCATTAATAACATTCTTGGATCTTATTGAGACAGCAATCAACACAAGCCGTGATCAAGACTAGACAGGTTGTCATGATTGATGGTAGGTAGTGAAGAAAACAGAGAAACAATCAAAGATGCACTCATTTTGATTTATAATAAGGAGAATGCTAACTAGTGCCATTAGGGTACAAAGTTTTTATGGAAGAGTGTTACTTAAGCACCTCACCGTGATTTCCAATGCAACCTCACTGTGATTTCCAATAATAACAAGGTTGTGACCCTACATGCAGTTAAGAACTAGAGAAAGCAATTGCTAACTGACATAGGATATTAAGTACACGATTTTAGTGGAGGACATAAAAGTTAAACCCTGGCCCTAAATTCCTTTAATTTCAGAGCAGAAGCAGATCATCAAGCATGCATAAAATATTAAGTTCTGACTCACAGGATCAATTTCAGAACAAAGCTACAGAAAATGTCAAGGAATAGTTACACAATGCATGCATTGTATCTAACTTGACGTGTAAACATGCTCTTAGAAAAAAGCATACAGTAAGTTCTGACATGTAATATACATAGAAATGCATCTGGTCAATTGCAGATGATCTTTGGAGAAAATTATGCGTCAGAAGATTGCAAATAAGTATAATTAAAGAAGAATAACCCTAAACCCTAAAGAAGAAGAAACATTGACACAGAAGATATTAGTCTAGGAGCGTGTTTGACGCCACTCTAGTAGCTTATAAGTTGGTTTGACCAAAATAAACTTGTTTGGTCATGGACTTATTTTAGTAGCTTCGATCTTATTTTCAAAGCTACTTCAACTACCTTTTAGCTTATAAGCTACTAGCTTATTTTTTTTCTTTTTCCATTTTTATCCTCACTAATTTTTGAAATCCCTTTTACCACTTTTTTCATTTAAAAACCCTTTTGCCTACTCTATTACTCTCAGTGATCTACATTCTGCCTCTCATGTCCGTTGTTTTCAAACTTATAGATCGCTATACTTTAGGAGGTTTAAGAAAATCATCAAATCTTCACCATTCTTTATAACATAAATTAAAAATTATCCCTATTTTTAAGATGATAAGTTATGAATTAAATTCAATAATCTAAACCATATTGGAATTAATGTCTGGCAGTTGATTGCTATCCCTTTTTATCCTTTTTTGTTTTTTCATTTCAGAAACCCTTTTGCCTATCCTATATTCCTATAATTCTATCACTCTTAGTGATCTCATGTTTTGTCTTTCATGTCCATTGCTTTCAAAACTAATAGATTGCTTTTGCCATACTTCAAGAGGATTAAGCAAAATCATCAAATCTTCACCATTCCTTTATAATATAAAATTTAAATATTATAGTCCTAATTTTTAAGATGACAAGTTATTAAAAATAAATTTAAAAATTGAAAGTGATATTATAGTCCTTCATTTTACATTTATCAGCTAGCTTATTAACTACTCTCACCAAACACTTTCAATTCAATCAGCTAGTTCATGAGCTACCTCTGCCAAACACACCCTAGATCATGCAAAAATAGACAACAAAACTTATCTCATATCTCAATAATCTAAACCACACTGGAATTCATGCCTAGCAGTTGATTAATCTCTCCTTCAGAAATAAATATCAAAAGCAGCAAAATGAAGCAACTGGTATATTCCCGTACGAAATGCTTCAAGTTATCCTTCATACCTATAGTACGCTCAGATGTTGCCAGAGGCTTCTTGGACAATAAATCAGACGGAAATGCACCTTCATTAGGCCCAGGAGCTAAAATAGAAGTAGAAAACTGTCGGATCATTGACCTGACCTACATTTAAATATACTATACCACATTATCAAAGAATAATCAGTAAACAACCAGCACAAGAGAGAACTGCATTGATTAAACATTCATCCTGTAAGAGGTTACAAATATAGAAGAAAAATCAAATGCAATGACAATGTACCGAAGAAGAATCTGCAGAAAACAGTCTCTCCCCAGATAAACTGCTGCATACATCTGTGTATAAAAAATAATCGTATATATAAATATTCACAAGCTAAAAAAAAAAAAAAAGAACAGAAATCGAATTGACGGCAAATGGCAACTGTCCACAGTTAAGAAACTACATAAAGGTCTTACCACGTGATTTAAAAGAAGAGGAAAACCCAGCATTAGGTGAATCAAAGTAGCATCGTCCTAGTGAATGGAAGGACCCAGAAGAACAACGTAGCAGCCTATTGGAAATCAACGCTGCCATAACTGACCAAACAATCTATACTGGATTGCACCTTCTTCCCATTCGAAATTCAGGGCAGAAGCAACGGTAAGAGTGAAACTAAAATTAGTTGAAGTGCTCAAAATAAAGCAGAGAAAGAAGTGAGACATTTCATCAAACACATTGCACGCAACTTAAATTCACTTAACCAACCACCACGTATTTCACAGTATTACCCGTCCCTCATTTACAAAACGGTGTGAAAAATGAAACAGGGTTCAAACACAATCTGATGCTACTTCAACCACTGAGAATATAAAGAACATGTGAGAAGAAAGAAAAAGTGTTACCAGAGACAGAACACAGAGGTAAGCTAACGCTGATAGAGGCTTTAGTTTGTGGTTGCCCCAAATTTTGCTCAGAATAAGAATCTGAACTTTCTCTTGTTCATGATTTCGTCTCCGTCTGTGCCTCCATGGAAGCTGCTCCCGAGCTCATTACCGTTTACAAAGAGAAGTTCTGGCTAATGGGCCTCTCTGGGCTTAGGTTAAAAAGGGGCTTGAGTTTAAAATTTTTAGCCCAACAACATTGTGTTTTCAAAAACATAAATTTATGTTTGGGCTTTTATGAGCTGAACACGTTTTTTCCAAGGCTTTTGCTATTTACACCTCCTTATATACTGAGCACACCTGCTTTCTCTTTTTTTGGCATTTGAATTTACTTAAATACCCCCTCTCTTAGTCTTTTTTCAAATAATAATCTATTTGTGACTTTCGTAGAATCCTTTGTTGTTCCGAAAATCATTTTCCAGAACATCTTCTAATTCCAAAAAATAACTTCCAGAACTCTGTTTTTTCATAAAAAAAACATAATTCCAGAAATTACTTTCCAAAATTGGTAGATGTTGTTCCAAAAAGTGATTTCCAGTAGTAACAATAAAAAAATTCAAGCGAGCATACTTGTTACTGAATGCACGTGATTTTATGATTAAAAAAATCACCTTAAATGCACGTGTTTAATTGTCTTTTGTCAAAAAAAGTGAAAGTTGAGAGACTGAGGCTAATAAATTAATGAATACATGCTTTTTAAATTGAAAGTTATGATAAAACAAAGTGTTACAGACTTTGAAACGTATAATAGATGAAGTTGATGCTGGACATATCTTGAAAATCAATGTCATGTATTTGAAAACGTATCATATCATGTACAATTTTGATGGAAAACTCACGTATCACTTTCATGAAAAACGTTGCATTACGTAATAAGGATTTAAAGAATAATGAATATGGGGTAAAGATGGGGTTCAAAATCAAGATTTGTAGAATAATAAAGATGAGATGCAAAAATAGGGTTTAAAGAAAAATAAACATGGAAGGGGTGCAAAAGTAGGGTTTAAAAGGTATAATTGACAATAAAAAAATTAAAAAAAAAAACCAAAGGGTGGTGTGCTTAGTACATAGGGAGGTGTAAATAGCCAATACCTTTTACTAATATCGTTAGTTTCTAATTCTGTTGAAGCACTTTGGTATCATTCAAAATTAGTTTCAAATTACTTATAATAAACTAATTCTTATCTTATTTATTTTAAATTTATTTGAATTGAGAAAAATTTCCATATTTATTCACCACTTTCTAGATGAATAGTCCCTATAAAATATATTTACCTAATAAGCACCCCTTAATCTAAATGAAAGAGAGACAAAAGAACAAAAATAATCAATTTTATTTCAAAACTAGTTTTCATAAAACGAATTTTTTAAAAATTTAATTACTAACTAAATATATATGTTATATTCAAAAACTAGCCACCTTATCTTCAAATGTGTATAAATGTATATATCATAGGTGTTTTAAAACGGATTATTTTTGAGAAATTATTTTTTTCGAAAAAAATTCTCAAAAAATAGTAAAAATAATTGAATATTTTTTAAAAAATAAGTAAAAGTAACAACGCTCTAGTATGTTAGAAAGAATGAAGTCAAGCCAACCCAAAAAAATAAAAATGCAACAGTCCCATTTAATTATTCTGTTGACGATGAATTGTTTGAAATTTTCATTTATTTAAGTTTTTTATTTTAAATTGTTTTATGACTGAATGTGTGAGCAATCAGTTCACAAGGGGTTGTTCTAATTTAATCAAAAGTTTCAAGTTCAAGTTTCTATGAATATAATTGTGTTAAAAACTTAGGGAACAATTTTGTCAATCATAATTTTATTCACCTTAATATGAATTAGTTAAATGTCTAATATGATATTCAAATACTGTAGTCTTAAATACCAATAAACAAATGGTATTTAAGACTACAGTATTTGAAGAATGGTTTAACGAAGAATTAAATCTCCTATATCAACATTACACCCGAATCTTAAGTACTTATACCAATGTCAAGTGAATTAATATTATACAGGGTTTCCTTATTAGAATTGATTTATGATAATCTAACATCATTTGCTTGTATGGATTTTAAGTTTCAAGACTAGTGTGCAAATTTATCAAATATTTAAATTTTAAAGTATTTTTAAGTTCAGTGAATAAATTTTAATTATGAGATACAAAGGTATGCTCTTCAGGATTAAAGACAAAAGCTGCTAACATATATCAATGATCCAGCTTGTATTAGAAAACTACTGCCAAGTTTCATTCTCAAGTTACATATATCAAGGCCAGAAGATTTCAGTCAAAAACCAAGTCAATTTCAAGGAAAATAATCGTTGTACTTCCAAAATTTCACACCCTTTCTACAACTATCAGCTGTGTTACTGTGTACAAATTTCCACTTAGGGCATATCATTTGATTAAATTGAACGGTTTCAAAGGGGGTAAAAATTTGGATGTTCATTCCACCAAAAGAGAGAGAAAGAAAAAAAAATCGGATGTGCATATAACATTATATTTATGACCAAAATTGCGATACAATCTATTACGAGCAATGAAACTGAATTCTCGTGTGACTAGTTGAACAAAGCATCCAAGAAAAACGGCTCCAATCACATGTAAATTTAAATCTAAGTACACGCCCAAACTATATTTCTATGGATTGTGTACCTTTAACCAAACTCTATTTTCTTGATTATTTAAGCCGAGATTAATGGCTGCTAAATAATAAATACTCTAAGGACCTGTTTGGTAGCCAGGAGAATATGACAAGATAAGATAAGAATAACTATCCTATCTTGTTGTAATATGTTATTTGTTGCGCTAATAAGATATGATATTGTTATTCTTTCTCTTATCCTATTCTATTACTTTAGTGTATTTCTTATTTTGAAGAAGGAGTTGGGTTAGCAAGAAATATGATAAGATAAGCCCCTTCTCTCTCTCTCTCTCTCTCTCTCTCTCTCTCTCTCTCTCTCTATATATATATATATATATATATATAATAATTTTGACATAAAATTTAAAGTATATTATTAGTTAAATATTAAAAATTAAATAAGTACTATTCAAATATTTGTTAAAGAAAATTATTTTAATAATAATTATAATTTTAAAAATCTTACATAATTATTTCATAATTTTAAGAAAAATAACTGCATAAATAAAAAATAATATTATATACTTTAATTAAAATTATATTTCTTGTAAAAATTAAAATAAAAGTTAATTTTAGAAAATTATATGTAATTTTAATGAAACAGTAATTTTGTCTTTTGAACATAATATATATTTTATTTTATTATTATCCAATTTGTTATTTAGTATACATCAAACATCAAACAAAATTATAATTTATCCTGCTCTTATACTATCATGTTTTTATCCTGTTCTCATATTTTATTTTATTTTATCCTTTCTTGACCACCAAACGGGCCCTAAAATGCTTTGTTATATTAATATCAATATACTTTAATATAAAATTCACATATAGTTTACTCTGCACATGTTTTTTTGTCTCAATTTCTATATAAATGACATTTTTCTTTTGATAGAAGCAAGTTTCAAGTAGATAACACCGTTTTCTTTCACAAATATTGTCAATTAAAAAACTTATCAAAATATAGCTTAACCTTGAAAGCGGCCGGTTCTACTGTTCAAGAGCAAAAAAATTGGACAGAGTCTTGGGAACACAGGAAAACAAGTGTTACTTTGAACTCTAAAACAAGACTGGTTGGTGAACTGGAAAGATAGATATCCAAACAAGAGACTAGTCAACAAAATTGGGCAAATTTGAGATGTTACTTGTAATTGTAACTATAAATCGAAATCTTCAGTTGTGCCTGGAAACACTATGCTAGATTGATCTTCTTTCACGGTCCTTCACTGTCACTCTGAGCTAATTTTCAATAATTTCAACTAAACTGCCCTCCATTGTCATCAGCTAATGATCATCTTGTTAAAAAACTCAGCTTGCTCGGGAAAATATTCCATTAATTCATCCTTCGTCACCCAGACAAAATCCTCACATTTTCCAATGTTGAACTTGTTTATAGCAATTACTTGTGACTTGAAGAAGAATCTCTGGAAGAATTCAACAAAGAGAAAGAATAAGCAAGTATAATCAATTTTTACATGAAGTGAAACAGAACATTGGAAAGGCTAGCTTTGGAATCATGTGCTACAAGGAAACACGCAAAGGCCAAAGCACTTCAATAAATTGCCTACACATGAGGAGTGTTAGCAACACACTCTCTAACACTCCCTCTAACATACTCTCTTCTATTGGTTAAAACTTATTAAAAACTATAAAATCATGAAAAGAGTTCATTAAATAGAATGTGGGACCCATGAAATGTTGTGATTTCAAATAAATTTCAATTAATAAGAGAGAATGTGTTCAAAAGAATATGTTAGAGAGTGTGTTCCTAGCATTTCTCGCCAACACATTGATATAAATAAACATATTGAAAGATGTCAACCTTCCATTAGTAGACCAGAAGTACCACAAATTTCCTATAAATATATACCTTAAAAGATGTGGATCCAGACTGGTCTTCTGTAGGCTGAACAACCATATGGCCCATTGGAGCATTTCCAACAAAATATGTATCAGAAAGATCTCCTATGACTGAGTTCAATGCAGACTCTGCACACTGCAAATTTTCAAAAGTTGATAGGGAACAGAAAATAAGAAAATAAGAAGAGGAAAGCCATATAATAATGTTCACCTTGCGCACGGTGTCCTCAGATTCATAAACTTTCTCAGGCAAATGCCATACATGCTTCCCGCTTGGAGTCCCATATGCATTACCATAGAGAAGAAGGTAGAGTCTTCTGTCAAGAGCTCTTTGTAATGACCTAAGTAGACAAGTAGTAACTAGTAAGAGAATATGCAATCACATAGCAATTATGTCTGAAAGCAAATTCAATTCTTTAAAAAATGAAAAATAACAGGGATAAGCCTAAATAAGTTTCTTTGTCTCCTCAAAGCATTCAAATTATATTAGCTTTGACTCTGTTACCTAAATCACAATGAGGATTGGTCCTTGCCCTAGTGTAAGTGTATTTCTATTTTCTCAGTTAATAACAACTGTATAACATTACTAAGAAGGCTTTCAAAAAGACTAAAAGTGAGTACAACCTAAATATCTGAATCCGAATGTCAAGTATATAATCACTAATTAGTCAAAGCTAAATTCACTCGATCACCAATAAAGCAGGCAAGGGAATAAAAAAATGGAATCTAAATAACCCTTGATAATTAATATCCACAACTAAACACTGTACCTAATCAAAGAAAATAGACATTTGTCCACTCCCAAGGAAGATGAAGTCAAGATAAGAACTAAGTCAACATTTCATTGGAGAAATCAGAAGTATTGACATGATGGCCTCTCTTGTATGGCACTTGTTTTCCTTCATATATTCCAGAAATTGAAATAAAGCATTTTCTTACTGTAAATTACTCGTGATCAGTCTACTCAAACTGGTGCATACCTTCGATCATTGTTTTTGTCAGCTTCAGTGACTCGTGGTGCTGGGACATAGTCAATCTGATAATCACCTTTCCCCCTGGAAGTAACATAATTTTCATGAGACTATATGAAAAGAAGGATCTATCTGTATTGCTAGCTGTAATAACTCTTAAGCAAATCAATGCATGCATGTGGAAAAAGAGAATGAGAGAAACAGGCAAAAAGAATATCAAACATTTTCGTCATTGCACCATAATCACTACCAGTGAGTCAAATCTAGCAAAACATGTTAAATAATTTTTAATGGTATCATTAATTTTAAAGGGTTTAAGGTATAGATAGAGGAAAAAGAGACAAAAGAGACCGAATATACCAAGATTGACAATGACTTGATATGATATAATGTAATACAATAAGATAAAAACTATAAAGACTAACCATTATTTATATTAATATTAGATCATAATCCTAATTAAAGAAAGAAAGAAATCATGAAGTGTATAGGATAGAAGAATACCCTATCCTATCCATCTGGAAATCTTGGTTCAAATCCTTCAATATTGGATAAAAGATTTTTTTTCTTTCATTTATTAAGATTGTTTTTTTATTACTAATGTAATTGGAATAGTCTTTTTACTCCAAACAAAATTGATTTCTACTTTTTTTTTCCAAAAAGTAATCCAAGATTTTTATTGTTCCTATTCCTATATAATTTATATGTATGGGAATTTGAAAACCGATCCTAAGAGAAAATAAGGAAAGGAAACTAATCTTAAGAGATAAACTAAGTTTTTTTAAATTAGTCCAAGGATATAATTGAATATTTTCCATATACTTTAATACTCCACTTAAGCTAAAGTTTAGGAACTCCACTAGACAAGGCAGAGAACACAACTTAGGGATGCTGGAGATGTCGGAGAGATGAGCACTGCTAGAAAGACAACTCAATAAGATGGTTGTAATGATCATCAACCTGCAGAACTGGTTGGGGTGTTGCGAAGAGATTTTGTTGGAATGATCATCAAAGGGAATTTCCTAGCAGGCAAATTATACACAACAAGAACTAAAACTTCTCCAAATTCATCAAGAACAACAATCGGAGGCTTTATACCACGAAAACTTTTTTAGATACCCAAAAATTAAATTTAAGACTGAGGCTGGTGTGCATCATAGTCAAGGAGAATTCATCATTGGCATGACTCATTAGTGAGAGAGGAGAAATCATCATTGGTATGATTCACAGCCAATTCATCACTATATGACTCATTGGTTAGAGGCTGGTTTGCATGCTTTGCCAGAGTAGGTCACAGAGCACGCCTTTGATGGAGATTTCACAGCGGTGGCAGTATAAGATTTCACAACCTAGAGTTTTAAGGATTTAAGAGCTTGTAGTTCAGCTGATGGTGAGCTTAGTGACACCAGCAATGGTCAAAAAAGGTGACCCACACAAATGGTGGTAAAAAATCTGTGCAGAACATTGGAAGGAAAACACAGCAAGAAAGATTGTTAATTTGAAGGAAGAAAAATAATCACGGAAAAATGTGCTTTATATTTTAAGAAACCCAGCAGTGGAATAATGAGTAGTCAGATCACACAGGATGGATGGAGCTACTCTGATACCATGTTGAAATTAGAGTTTCAGTTACAAAGGGAGGAAAGGGAAATAAAAGAGACTAAATACACTAAGATTGATATTGACTTGATATGATATAATATGTTACAATATGATACAAAATATAAAGCATTAACCCTTCTTTATACTAATACTAGATCGTAATCCTAATTAAATAAGGAAACAAATCATGAAATATAAATAAATATGGAAACCAATTCTAAGAAATAATAAGGGAATATGGAAACTAGGCCTAAGAGATACTATAAATACTCTAGGATATAATCAAGATATTATTGGATATTTTTCATTTATTCTAACAATTAGTTTTTGACTTTTGTTTAGTTATCTTATGTTTTTTTATTCCCCTCTTTATTTCAACCATGTATGATAGTTTGGATATTTCGTTGGTCTTGAGGAAGGAGGGAATAAATTTTTATACAGAATAGTAAATTAGCAATACATTCAATAATTCTTTTTCATTTTCTATTGAATATATAGATAAATGCTTTCCTCGCAGCCATTTGAGAGAACTCACATAAAATAGAACTTTAACATTTTTGTCGGTTACATAACTATATTCTTTTACTATTCAAGTATTTATCTTTTCAACTTTCATGAAACTTGCAAATATATTTTTTGTATATACTATTAAAGTGCCATATAATAATCTCTCTCTTTTAAATTAATTAAGTTTAAATAACCAAAAAATTTAAACTGTAGACCTAGTCTTGTATACTTATACCTTGCATCAGATTTGTCCAGAAATTCATCAGGATATCTGCGTTGATATTGTTGTCGCCATCGAAACCTAACCATCCAAACCCCAGAAGAAAAAATAGATTGTTAGTATAACAATCACTGCTAAAACAGGTTCTTCAAGTTTATTAAGAAAACCACAACAAATTCATTTGACCAATAAATATTAATAGCAAATCCTCATGTTTCAAGCCTTAAACTCATCTTCCCATCTTTAAAATTAGAAGTGGAAGAAAGTGCTGATATTTAATATCACATATTACTTTATTTTTTTTTTAATTTCATTATATAATTTGGGCAAACAAGAATTCACTGAAGACATAAGTGTATAAGAACCAGAATACAAGTTTTTTCCTTATGTTCTCTTAGATAATATGAGGAGGTGGAAAATAGGGTATTGAGCACTAGAATTTATCTAAAAGTACTTCACCCTGCTCCTAGTTTGCAAATCACCAAATTCACAAAAGTAAGACTAAGTTCAACACTTCGGCTTGACATGACATCCTTTCCTTCTATACAGTCCTCCAGCAGCAGCACACCATTTTCCTTAAAAATGGATTATATCTTCCATGACTACAAATCCAAGACTAAATAAAGGTCAAACCCCCAATTCATTTTATCTTTCTTAGGTATATTTTGTATCCAAGCAGAGCATAATATCAAAGTCAATGAAAGCAGAGAGAAAGTTACGAGAATTCTTGAAATGCATAAACTACAGGGTCAATTTTGGGAATGACCACTGGCAGTCTCTCAAAGAGCACAGAAGCAACAAGATTCTCAGAGCTTGTGCTGAATCCCCGCCTTGTCAAAAGAGGTCGAACCAATGACATCTTCATCCTGGACGTATGCAGAACCATCAGATGCACAAAAAGAAGCAGAACAAATAAATGGATAATTTGAGCAAGGGAGGGATTGCACTCTCTTATGCAGAAATGTGAATGCCTTGTTTATTAAGGAAAATCTTTTCTATTTTCAATTTCATGATTCTTGTTTTCATGATTTCTTTCCTAATGTTTTTCTGCAGAAAATTTTGAAAATCAGTTTTATATAAGTACACAATAATGCCTGCTTTCTTAGATTTGACAGAATACATCATTTAAGCAAAGGCTTGACGTGCAATAACATTCAGCGATTCAGTCATGAAACTTGCACGCACTCGAGAGTCAAGGCACCTACAATAGTCATAGACATAGCATCCAGAAATATCCTACATTCTACGGACATCAGATCACATGTACCTACCACCAAGGTAGTGAAAATTAAATTAATAAAATCCAAGTGGCCAAGGCTCTAACCTTCATCTTAACAAATACTTGAATTAGTTTAAGTATCAAATTTCCAACAGAAGCCACTGTCCTTATTTGGGTGGGGTGGGGGCATTAAGTTCCTATGGATGCCTTTACAGCTTAGTTACCAGTGCAGTCAGCATAAAAATAACATTTCTCAGCTACTACAGCGATAGACAAAATAAAAAATAAAAAAATCATATAGTATACGGTTTAAAAATTTTCACATCTTTTACTCTAAGAGGACCAGCCAACAGCTTCTAATGTCACATATCAGTGCTAAAATTTCAAAACAAAATCTCAACAAAGACAGTGCTAACAAGTAACAACATGAGCTTGAAATTCTCTCATTTCATGCTCATATCAGAACCTGACGCTGGTTAAAAAATAAAAGAAGAAAAAAGTTTCCGAGAAAGCAACTGGTAACTCAAATTGTCCGAAACTCAACATAAAATCAAAAGCTTTCCTATGCAAAATTAATATGGTTTCATGGATTACATTGAATTAGATGCAACGATGTTTCACTTCTCCAAAGAAGTTGGGGGTTTCCTTTGGATCAGAATCTATTAAATGCCTGAATGGGGACACTGGATGGGCTCTTCCAAATTATTTAGAGAAATAAGGGATACAAAGAAGAGATAACAGGAACAAATAGTAATGCCCAATTACCAAAGTGGTCCCCAAATAGAGGGAAAAAAAAAGGAGAGCTTTCTTACGTTAACCGAAGAATGGAAGCGTATCACTCCGTAATATCATTCCATTCGAGACAAAATATGAGATAGCTGTTGCAGCAATGGGCACTTGAGATGGGAAGAAGGGTTTTGAACGAAAATAGAGAGACCAGAGGCAAAAACATCAAGGGTTAAACGATGCCGTTTTCAAGTCACTTAATTATTATTTTTTTCTCTTTTCAAATAACAAACCAAAGACTCCTCTATTTTTATTAGGTTAAATTACTTATTTGGTCCACCTTTTTATTTAAATTATTTAATTTGGTTTTTTTATTTTTAAAATATTTAATTTAATTTTCTAATTTTCAAAAAATATTCAATGCGTCTTTTCGTCTAATTTTATTAATGTCATTAGTGTCAATATGGACAAAAGAGTAACATTGAACATTTTTTAAAAATTGGAGAGCCAAATTAAACACTTTAAAAATAGAGAAACCAAAAGAGTAATTTAGTTTCTTATTTATTATCTTTTCATCTAACTAATTTATTATTTTTTGCTATTTGAATGTATTTAATTTTTTTTACCTACTCATTATTTTCTTTTATTTGATAACGCCTTCTTTCTTTTCTGATATTTTTATTTTTATTTTTTATATATATTTTTCTATCCCAAGTACTCAATTTGTTGTCTATCATTATCTTGGTAAGGTAATTAAGTTTATTTTTGTGATTTCTTTTCAATTTTAATCATTATTTTAAATTTGGATTGGAGTAGTCGATTCAACCAATCTAATCGGGAATCAATTTGGTGATTGGTCCATTAACTTTAAAAACTTGACTCATCTCAAAACTAGTAAGAATCAATTGAACCAATCCAAAATTGGTAAAAAAAAAAAAAAAAACTAGCGTATTTTAAAAAAACTCATTTTTTTATTTTTTATTGTTTTAGTTCAATCTAAAACAATTTTTAAATAAAAAAAAAGTTATTTAAAGATTACACATAGGTAAAAATAATTTTGCCAATTATTATTCAATTTGATCCCTTTATTTTAAAATGTTCAATTTGGTCATCTAATTTTCAAAAAGTATTCAATGTTGCCCTTTCGTCCTTTTTTATTAACGTCATCGTTAATGTCAATTTGGACAGAAATGACAACATTGAACATTTTTTGCAAATTAGAGGACCTAAATAAACATTGTAAAACACAAGAAGGGGGATTAAATTGTGTTATTAAAAATTTTCGCAAAACCTTTTCAAAAAGTGTTTTGTCTGAAAGACAAAGGATAAAGACTTTCAAAAGATATTTGTAAAAACAAGGAGAAACTATAAGCCAGAGAAACACAAAGATTTATACTAGTTCATCTCACCTCAGAGACTACGTCTAATTCTTGGTAATCAGCCAAGTCCCACTATAACTTAAACAAGTTATAAGTATTCTTTTATCCAAGTCTCTTCAGGCTCAACCCAAGTAGTCTTTCACTTGCTTCTCCAAGCAAATACCCAAGTATTTTTTTATCCAAAGCCTCTTCAAGCTTCCACCAATTTCAAAGAGAAATGGTTTAGGTTAAGTTATCACACTTAGCTAGCGTCTTATCAGACGAATATACAATGAAGTTCAGTAAAGTTTTACGCATGAAAGTTGTTTAAGATTACAGATTGGGAGAAAAGAAAATTTGTCAAAAGTTCTGTCACTGTGACTAAGGTCTTCTCTTCTATTTATGGGTTCTCTCAAAGTGTCCACTGTGAGAGCTTTTACAGACATCTTTCGTTTGGTGAAGAAAGTAGTCATTGAAGCATTAAATGTAGCATTTAATGCTTTTCACCAACCGATCACTTTGATAAGATAAAGTAATCTGCTTATATAGCCTTTCTTGTACTCAATATTGTTGTAGTGGACATATTTGCTTTCTATATTGACATTTGTACTCAAATTCCTTCTTTTAAGTGTAAAGTTGACTCTTATTGAGGATAGATACGTAGATATCTTCTTTTTCGAGAGGTCGTGCGCTTTTCAAGAAAACACAAAAAAAGGTTCTCGAATTACAAAGAAAAGTTTAGCATATATATATATATATATATATATATATCGTCTTAGGGAGTTAGTTTGCATACATCATTCGCGTAATAAGACGATAGTGAAACCATGTGAAACGTGTGATCAGACGATTAAGCACAAGACTGTTTGTTATTATCAAAACAAAGTGAGGGTCATAAATTTGTCCTTTGTCTTAACAAACATTTTAAAAATAAAATGACCAAATTGAATAATGATTAGCAAAATAATTTTTACCTATGCGTAATCTTTAAATAAGTTTTTTTATTTTAAAATTGTTTTAGATTGAACTAAAACAATAAAAAATAAAAAAAATGAGTTTTTTAAAAATACCCTAGTTTTTTTTTTACCCATTTTGGATTGGTTTAATCGATTCTTCCTAGTTTTGAGATGAGTTGAGTTTTTAAGACCAATATATATATATATATATGTGTGTGTGTGTGTGTGTGTAGTCTTACTTCTAAATCAAAAGAGAGACTTATTAAATGAGAAGTGAAACTTACCAAAATTTATAATTTCAAATAAACTCTAACTAATAGTAGAGAGAATGTTAAAAGCAGATATTTGAAAGTGTGTGTGTATGTGTGTAAGAGTGTGTGTGTGTGTGTGCGTGTGCGTGTGCGCGTGTGTAGTCTCACTTCTAAATTAAAAAAGAAACTCATTAAATGAGAAGTGAGACCTACTAAAATTTGTAATTTCTAATATATTTCAACTAATAGTAAAGAGAATATTAAAAAAAGAGTATTTAAAAGAGTGTATTACTAGCATATCTCATACATATATATATATATATATATGAAGGTGTGTTTTTCCTAAAGTAGACATACGGTTATATGGGAGGGAGACTTCTGGAAAGAGAGATAAGGGAGAGTACGTTTATGGGATAATTTGGGAGAAAAATAAGAAGAGAGAATGTACAAGTAAAAAAAGGAGTGCAAAAAGCAACTAACTTTGCTTTATTGATTATTAAAGACTTGGGTAAGCATTAGGACCTACTAATCGATTTCAGTACATTTTTCTTTGAACTTTTATGCTCCGAACAGTTTTAATTAAGAGAAAATAGGTTATGTGTTTACAATGTAATGTAGTTTTACATATTATTCAATCACAAATCATTATGTGTGGTAAGTTTGTTGATTTTTACAATAGTTATCTTAAAAGTCATATTAATAGTAATTTTTAATTAGTTAAGTGTAAAAATTTTAAATTGACAGTATATAATCATTAAACTCTTTAATTATACCACCATTATCTATTTCTATCGAAGCAGTTTGGTAGCATTCAAAATTAGTTTAAAATTATTCATAATAAACTAATATATATCTAAGTTAATTTTACATTTTATTTGAGACCATTATCCAGTGATCTCCACGTATGAGGAGAGATCTCAAATAATCAACTCAATTTTAATATCCTAAAAGTATAAGGGATTTAGATTAAGACTCTGTTTTGACTTTTGATAAAGATATCACTTTCTAACTATTCCTATTTATTTGGGATGTTAATTTTATTTGACACTATGCAACCCTATATAGTGGAGTTTCTACCTTTAGCATGCACTCACACTCTTGTACACTTATTAAATCATTATCTACTCAAATATTAGAGTGTTTCTGTTAATACACCCGTCCTCTCTAAACATCAATGAAGGTCAATAATAAAAGCAAAAGTCACATCACAGATTAGCATCAAACAGATTTATTTGAATTAACAAAAAATAACAAATTTATTCACTATTTGCTAAATAAATAGTCGCTACAAATATATTTACCTAATATTAATGACCACCCTTAATCTGAATGAAAGTGAGAAAGAAAAACCAAAAAAAAAAAATCATTTTTAAAATTTAATTACTAAACAAATGCATATATTATATTTAAAAACTAGCCTCAATATCCCCATATGTGTTGACATAATTATATATCTGTAGGTGTTAGATAATAGAATATTTTAGAAAAATAATTATTATTTTAAAAAAATAAATTAATAAAAACAAATAATTTTTTCTTTAAAATAAGATAAAGTAAGCACACACTATAAAAAGCCAACTTGAAAAGCAATTGTCCCGCTATTTGATACTCTATTGATGATGAGCTGTTTGAATTGTTCATTTTTTTTTTATCAATTTTTTATTTAGTTAATATTTTATTTTAAATTATTGTATGATTAAATGTGTAAGCAACTTAGGAAGGGAGAGAAATTATTTATTGAAATCTTCAATAAGGGAGAAAGATTATTTAATTAAATCTTCAATATCAACATTATACCCAAATCTTTTAATACTTAGACTAATGTCAATTAAGTTATTATTATAAAAGGTTTCTTAATTAGATTTTATTTATGATAATTAAAATCAATATCTAATCATATATCACTATTTGCTTTTGCTGGAATTTAAGTTTCAAGACTAATGTGTAACTTTATCAAATATTTAAAGTATCTTTAAGTTCAGTGAATAAATTTTAATTATGAGATGCAAGATATGCTCTTTAGTAGTATTAAAGAAAAAAGCTCCTAATCCACTAGGGTTAGCCTAATAGTGGGAGTTAGGGTAGTATACATGATGTTATAAGTTTTAACATCAGTATGACCATTGTACACACACAAAAAAAAAGAAGACAAAAGCTCCCTAACATATATCAATGATCAACATTAGAAAATTACTATCAAGTTACATTCGTATCTACTTATTAAGAGACCATGAAGAATTTGGACAGGATGAAGGTTAGAAAATTACACTAAAAAACTAAGCTAGTTCTAAAAAAGAGCTATGAAAAGTTGAGACTAAGAATCTTATTATGGAATTAGGTATGCTTTAAGTTTACACTCTACTCCTGAAGTCTGAGATTTCCCAATCAATCGTCTCATGAAGTGAACATGAGTTTTGTAACACTCCTTTAATTTTAAATATAATTCATATTAATTTAATTGTTACTTTAAGTTGATGAAAATGTGAGTAAAATTTTTCTCTTTTTTTTTCGATAACAGAATTTAGAAATAGAAGTAAAATGATAAAAACTGCTTATGTATATATATATCCAACTGTACATCATGGTTTGAGTAATACATAATAGTCAAAGAGAAAACAAAAGTACATCAAAAGACATATACTACCTAACCCAATATATACATAAAAAAAAAAGGATCCTATACAGAGCAATATTTATCTACCCTATCCCTTAAGAAAATATTATAAACTAGGTCTTCAAATTTGGAGAAGTAGCCTCTGGCTCTTCCTCAGCATCATTAGGCACTATTATCATCTTCAATAATCACGATTCATCATGCATAACAAAAATAATGGAGTGAGGTGATTTGTTCTAAATCACTTTCACATGTATGGTAGGAATTTAAATATAATTAATGAAGGGAACCTAGGGTTTATTCTAAGTTATACTACACTACCCTTAACTTGGTATGGATCCATACTTCCCATTAGTGAGTAATAGTTCTTAACAGAACCTGGAAGTGACTGGGAGTATATATACCTCATCAACATCATCACATGGTACAGTCTCATCATCAATGAGGAACAAATATCAGTTAGGAAGTCCATTTATAGAGGTATACTCTCAAACCAATCTCGGAAGGCTGAGCAGTTGTCGGGGTTATCGAGCTTGGTCAGGTGAATATCCCAGCTCACAGGCACTACCCTGGCTATTAGGACTTTCACCACTTGATGCCTACCCCCAAGACCTCCTAAATGGGTCCCTGCCTTTCATTTCTCAGCGTACCAAACTGTAGCTTCTTAACAGGGTGTCATGTCACTGCATGTCTCTTGCTTTACATTACTCACTAATCTATTAATTTTTAAAGTTTCACTTTGGTCTTAAGTATTTGAGTACTAGTATAATTTCTACTAATATCTCTGCCTTATATTACAGAGATTTGACCCATATATATCATTCACATAATTCATAATGCAAATTAAAGTACATAAGCAATAATTCAATAAAAATAAAGATATACAAATTAAAATAAAGACTGATAATTAAGAAACAAATCATAGAATGGTCAAAAAAATTATAAAAATAATTTTAAACTTAGAAAAATAATTAGAATTTTATCATAAATTTTTAGAATTTTTTCAAAAATTTTTGAAATTTAGTATTTCTAAGAAAAATGTGTCCACAGACACTTATAGAGCATAATTAGAAGTACTAAATAAGCTTTAAAATTTATGAAATTTTTACAGATGGTCTATTAGTGTGTCTAGACCTTACCTAAACGATAAGAACTTAAACTGAAATTTCTATAGTAGTTTTCTAAAAATAAATTCATAAATAGCTCATAAAATAATTTTTATCTTTAGTTTCATATTATGAGATTTATGATTTATTTCTTTTACTATTTTTGCTAAACTAATTGAGTATTACTAAAATTTGATAATTTAATATTAATTATTTATTATAATAGCTAAAAATATTTTTTCTAAATTTGGGCAGTATAACAACTTAGTAATTCTACTATAATTATTTGAATTCGAGCAATATAACAACTTAATAATTATACTATAGTTGTCTAAATTTGAATAGCATATCTATTAATAAGAGTATTTTAATTATCTAAAATTAAGCAGAGTAACATCTTAGCAAATGCATTTTAATTTTCTAAAAGTGAGCAAAGTAACAGTTTAGCAAGTGCATTTTAATTTTCTAAAATTGAGCAGAGTAACAGCTTGGTATAATTTAATAATTTTAATTTGAGCAAAATAATAACTTAGCAAAAATTAAAGTTTAACATCAAACAATATAACAATAATATTAATAATAAAACAAAAGCCTAAACGGGTTTAGGGGAAAACCCTTCCTATCAACATGCAAAGTAATTGAAATTTAGAACCAACCCCACTCCCCCCATTACCTCAAAGAGTTGGTGAAGTTGTTGGTGCAGAGTTCATAGGAAGAGGATTTTTACTAGTTATTGAAAAACTAGTAGAATTTTAGCATAAAAACAAAGTAAAAGGAAATTTTCTAAAGAGAGAGAATTTCTCTATGGAGATTCACGGTTGAGAAGAGGGATGAGAAACTCAATTCAAGGTCATGCCTATTTATAGGAAAAAAAAAAGGCTTAGGTGTCCATTGATGAGATCATCCATGATGTCAAAAATGCAATTTTTGATTTATGTTTAATTGAAAATTAGGGACACATATATAAGTAGGTGGTGAATCACCTCTTGGTAGATCAGAAACGTGGGATAGCAGCTGTCCCAAATATTTTCAGTATAAATTTTGACTGTTAATTAATTAGTCGGTACCGATAAAATCGCCTAAACTTGAAAAAAAGAACTTTTAATACCAAAATAATTAATTTAGATATAAATCTGAACAAATGTAATATTTTTCATCAAAAATAATTTCTAAAAATAAATTTTAATTTTTTTCGAATTATAAATATATATATTATATATTTTAAGCTTAGAAATTTATATTAAATTCATTTTAATTCAATAAATGCTCAAATTTTTATAAAAATTCTAAAATTACATATTTTACCTATAAATGTGCTAAAATATCATTTTCATCATTTTTGGATGTTAAACAAATACTGAGTTGGTTATCTGACAACTAGGGGTATTTTGGTCATTTTATACGGGAATTTCAAAAAATTCCCAGAAAATTTCCAAAATTATATTTTAATACCTATGACATGATTTTAAACTCAATTTGACATTTAATATCAATTGAATCTTTTTCTCATGTTAGCCCTTAATATTGACAAATAAGGACAAAATCGTCATTTTCTAATTTCTCCGGACTTCAACTCGGAAAAATTATTGAAAATCACGATTAGATAGTTTTTTCTATTCTGAGATTAATCATGGGGATCCAAATTTTTAGATTCCTTCTCGATTTTTCAGAATTAAATATATAGAATAAATATATAAATAAAACAATTAATTAAATAAAAGTGAGGGTGTTACAAGTTTGTTGGTGTTTCAATTTCAAAATACTTTGATCATTCTTGACTTACTTTCCAAGTTTCAAATTGAATATGAATAACTTTCACAAGATTGATAATGTCTAATCAATTTTTGATTTTTGTCAATCCAAATTTTATATTCACTTTATATACCTCTCTCCATCTTTCTTTTTCTTTTTCATCACATTACTCATTGTATTTATTTTCTTCTCTTTCTTTATGTGTCTCTCTTAGGCTTCTTTTGATTTGAAGAAATATGGGAAGATGGAATGGGGAGGCACGGAAAAGTCAAAAAATGTTAATCCTTCTTTTGTTTGGTGATAGGAGACAAAGGATGGAAAGTATACAACATGTTCCTCACATTACCTTTTTAGCTTCCCTTTAGTTTTGGACTGATAGAGAAGTGAAGAGTTTTTATACAATTACAAAAATATTCTTATTTAACAATTCATTTTTTCATTTAGGGTATTTATGTCTATTTGCACATATTTTTCTTTCCTTTCATTCTCCACACAACCAAACAAGTGAAGAATATTTTTTGCTTTCTTTCCTTTCAATTTTTTTTGGATCAAACAACCTAAAAAATAATCTCACTTTCTATTCGGCTATTGCTATTCTTCCTTCACTTTTCTTTCCTTTCACTTTCTTTCCTAAATTAAACATGCCACTAGGCTTTGTTTGGTTTAAGAAAGAAAAGGAAAAAAAGAGAGAGTGAAAAGTGAGATGAATTGATAGATTATTTGGTATAAAAGAAAATGAAAGAAAAGAAAACTAAAACTTTTTCTTTCCTTTCATTTTATTTGATTGTGTAGAAAGTAAAAAAAGAAAAAAAAAAGTATGTATATAAAATAACATAAATATTCCTAATAAAAAAGTATCAAAAAATAAGACTATTTTAGCATTTTCAATGCCAAAACTTTCTCTCTCCATTTTTTCTCAAATTGAAAAACAAAATGCATGAGCTACCTCTACATGAATTATATTATTTCTTCCCATGTTATAAAGAAACTAGAAGGAATTATATTTATAATCTTTTTTTATCCCTTTCTCTTTCTTCCTTCCCTTTTCACCCTTCCAAACAACAGAGTTTGAAATCATCAATTTTTAATGTCTAATTATCCTAAAAATTAAATAACCAAAATACTATTATATAAGCCCTTCAAATCACATATAGGATTGAAATTACAAAAAGAGAAGAAAAGAAGAGCTAAATGCAACATATTCATTTGCGCTTTTAAAATCAGTTGTTTTTTTAAAAAGGTATTTTTTATGATTGTAAATAAACGTAAATTAGTTTTTTCTTTTTTTTAAATATTTAAAAAACAATTGCTAAATTATTTTATGTCAATATCAAATTTTTTTAATCTATAACAAACTGGCCATAATCTTATAATTCTGCATTGAGCTTTTAAAGGAAAAGTTGAACTTAAATTACGTGTTTTAATGTGTTAAAATGCTCGAGCGAAGGTGAATTATCTTTAGCTTGGAAAGGTTAAGAATGAAGAAAATTATTTGGCTTCAGATCTAGTACTTTAGAGAAACTTTTGAGAACTCCGATCGTTCCAACTTTGAGAGGAAATTGATGCTGATGAAAGCTACTGGTTTTTAACTTATAGCTAGAGGCTAGGGCTATAGCTAATCATAGAACACTCAGCTTAGTAGTCAAAATTTTTAGTCTGACCATATGCACAGCACAGTATAAATGATTAAATGGTTTGATTTTAACATGAACCGAAGTCCAATATTTTAATACTTAATAGGCCCGTCCTTAATATTTTAAATACAGGACTTGCTGTATTTAATTTTTAATCCTTTAATATATTTGCATTGATTAGCAGTCTTATATGTCCGGCCAAGTAAAAGAGAGATTATTGCAAAAAGATAAAACTCACGTTATAATTTAAATAAAGTATATGTATTTATTGTCATCCAATTCACAAATTATCAAGTATAATAAATTTATTAACTTCTAAAATAATTACCTTAAAAATTATAAAAAAATAATTTCCATTTGGTGTAAAACTTTTATACTTGTCTATTAAACTTTTATAAAGTTTTAATCTCCAAAGAATTCATCTCACCCTAGCTTATAATGTAATACACATAAAAGAAAGGGAAGCATATTTAAAGATCACAAAAAACAAGTAGTGCAGAAACAACAACATATACTTGCAGTCAATTACCATTCGTTATCAAGGTTTAATTGTTACGGATGTGACGAGTTACGAATCTCCCAGCAGAACCCATGTACAGATCTCAGCGACAATACTAGACGCAAGAAATATGAATAAAATAAAATAAAATAAAATAAGGTACCGAAGTAGCAATAGCTTGAAATTTTTGGAATTTTATTTATTCATAACTCCGTGAATAACATGTTTCACTAGATGATCCACATAAGGACCCTCTAAAAGGCTAGCAGTATACACCTGCGTACTATAGCAATCTAAGATTTCTTAGAATGCTTATATGAGCTCCACACGCATATTAAATACATAATAATGGTAACGTTTTAAGTGACCACACGAGTTCATGAATGCCTTGCAATGTGACATGAACACAGAATGTATCAGACCCACAAAGGATCATTTTCTAGAGCATGGGATGGGAGAGATCCATGGGAAAGGGACCGCCCAGACCTAGAACATTATCCATGTAATAGTGTGGGTGGCTTGGATCCATCACCACCAACTGCATGTCCTCTGAAGGCTTCCAATGCCGCTTCCTTTGATTAATAAACCAATTGTTGATTTGCTTCTGATCCAGACCTGTCGACTCTGCAAGAGCCAGCTTCTGTGATTCCTGTTATTGAATAAAATTACCATGTAAATTATGAAAATTGTTCTATTTAAAAGCTAAAATAATATTGTCCATTTTTTATTTTTTTTAAAGGAAGGGGAGCTATAATTTTTTTATATTAAAAGTACATGCAACTCACTCTTTTTAACATACTCTATTTAGTGTGTTTGGTTTGTGGATTTCCCACTTTCCAATGTCACGTTCAACGGAAATCCACTCTCAGAAGCATTCACGTTCAATGGAAGATAATGTGAAATCAAACACATCTTTGGTAAAAATTCACAAGTCTCATTAATTTGAGAATGAGACTCATTAAGTAAAACACACATGAATTTCACCGAAGTATTGAAAAGAATATTAAAGAGTGTATTACTAATTTTTCTCTTATAATAAAAGTAAGGTTTAATTATTTAGTCAGTTTATTATTTTGATCTTGTATGTAAAATTTCTAAAATTAAGTCTCTGGACGAGCAAATTTATTACATTTTGACCCTGCCGTCAATTGCCTAATTAGTCCTTGAACCTTGGTTGCTATAACACCGCTACAAAATTTTTCTAGAGGTATAAAACCTCAAAAAAAAATTGTAACAGTTTTAACAGCACTATGAGTATCGACGTTATTGGCAGAGACAAAAACCCATTAAATTTGCTCATCCAGAGATTAAACCTTACAACTTCTACATATAGAGTCAAAACAGGAAAGTACAGACAAGTATAAGAACCAAATTAATAATTAAACCTAAAAGTAATCGTTCCTACAAATTTAATAAGCTATTTAGCAAGACATTAGGAGAGGATCGAGTAATAGATTCAACATACGGATGGGTAAGGCCATTTGTAATGTCTACTCCACCATTCAAGTAATTGTTGCCTTGCTTCTTTAGGTAGCTTTCCTTTTTTCCTCTTCTTCATGAATTCCTGCTTTAGACTGCCCAAGTATCCGCTGTACTTGCGCAAAAGCTGACCCTTTAATTCCCTGTCCTCTGCCTGGGGATCTATGATGTTGTGTAGATCAACATCGTCTTCAGGTGATCCATTCCTATCAGCACCCTCATTACAAGCTGATCATCATATGAATCAATTCAGTTATGATAAGAATAGATACTAAAAGGATTATTTAGATATCTTAGACAATAAAAAAGGCCTTATTCAATGTAGCTAGATTTAGCAAAGAAAATATAAAGTAGAAATAAATGCATTGCATTCTTCATTGAATAATGAAGAAAAATTATTAAGAGAACATTTTAGGAGAATTTAAAAAAAAAAAAACTACAAGTACAATTTGCAATCATTACGAAATAATTGATTCACCCCATTGAAAGTTTGCACTTGCAATGGTGCATGGGATAAAGAGCCGGCGCCAATGAAAAACATTATTCCAAATATCTAAACACAGATAATGGACGCACCCTTTTTCTTCACCCGACAAAGTTAGGGATGAAAAAGTATACTCCGTGAATGTATACTTCTCCGATGCAACTTATGAAGGCTACTTTATCAATATACATAGATCCTAGTCAAGCCTAGGGAAGCTTATTCCCAATGTTTTAAAATTTAAACCGGTCATTGATTCAGTTAAGCTACTGGGCCACTGGATCGGAAGGTTACTAATTGAACCGTATGACCTAATCTCTATTAAAAAATTTGAATATATTCATGATATATAAATTTCATACCTATGAAATTTATTAAACTAAATTTCAATGATGTATAACCTAGAAATAAATAAACAATTAATAATTATATTTAAGATGAGGGTGAAAAGATTGAAAGTTACGCATTAAGATCAAACAAACAAGAACAAGTGAATGAAAGTTATGCATTCATGTTAACACAAGAAATATTTATGTCATATGCATACTTGTATTTACGATTTTGGTGATTATTATCATTGGTAAATAAATATTTTTAAATATGTAAATCATATTATAAATTGGGAATTTTTTTTTCAATAATTATAGTTAAAACGATGTCATTTCACATTTTAAAAAAAATATTTTTTTTTGAACCAGTTCGGGTCAACTGACTAGTTCAACCTATCGGTTCAACAGTTTAATCAGTTAACCCACCAAGTCAAACTGAGTCGATGACATGTTCGATCCAATCACTGACTTGGACTGGTTGTACCACTGGTTCCTGGTCCAAGCCGGTTTTCCTGTGCAGAAATTAAAACCAGGGGGAACCTAATGATGTAACGAAGAAAAGTATAACAATAGCTTACCTCACACGTAATCGAAGGCTTCAAGAACTCTCATGGTCATTATTTATTTGAAATCACAAATCTTAATACAGTTAATGTTCTCAAAGACCAATACCAATGCAGCAGTAGATAATGCATTGCCATTGTGTGATAGGAAAAAAAAAAAACATCAAGAAGTTAACAACATCAATAAAAGTGATTTATTTCTATTACATATGTTGAATAGATAAATAAGTGTAGAAAGGGAAATAGTAAGGGAGATATCCTCCATCCTAAACTATCTTTTTGGGTAAATCAGCACGTTACACAATAAATTACAAGAGACTTCCATAATTGGAAAACCAACATATGACGAACTACGAGAATAGTAAGGGAAAAAAGAACATGAAGTTCTCAGCGCCATTAAATTGGTTTCTCTACAAGAATTGAATCTTGTAATCTTTACATCAGTAAGTGGAAGGAAAGTCACTTCATTAGTTGCAAGCTAGAAAACAGTGATTCACTCCAACTTGGTCATGATTATATCCGGAGCAACATGCAATAAGCTTTTACTCATTTTCATTTATAGTCATTAGCATAACAGCAGTAAAGTTTGACTAATATTGATGGCTGTCATATTCAATTGTAGATTTCATTGAACAATAAGAATTGTGTAGATATGACAGTATGTATATCCACTTCCAGCTTAAGAAATGCAAATAAATTAGTACCACAACACTATGGTTATAATTCTAATAACAAATATGACATGCATCTCCACTTATAGAGACAATCGCATTCTGAATAAAGACAATACGCGTAGTCACACTTTTGAAATTACACTAATATTCTATTAGTCCAATTACAGAGAATGATCAATGATGAAGATGAACGCACAAAAGCTTGAGGAAACAAATCAGGCGACACGACTGAAAATTTTGAAAGGACCAACTACCCAAGCAGCTTAAACTCTTTAAGACTCTAACCAAACCCTACAAAGAAAGAGCCCTATAGGCTTGATGCAGAACGATGCACATGACACTCCTTGGTGCTCAATCATCTTAATTAAGAATTCAGACAGGGAAGATCGAAATTCCGCTGCCGCCTATCAATCATAAAAGGCTCTTGTACCACAAGGACCTATTATCCTAATAAATAATAATTTTAGTAAGTGGTAACTCATGAGTGATGTTAACCCCTTACCCAAAAAACCCTTTAAGCTGTGAGTGAAAGATTGATTATCATATCTCTCAACAACTAATCGCATCATTTGGATACAGAGAGAACAAAAATATAAAAGACAAGAAAATAAAGAGAAAATTAATTTTCTCTTCTATCGTTTAGATGAGGAAAAATAGAGAGAAAAACAATAAGAAAATGTAATCATTTTAAATGACATTTAAACGTTTACAATATAACAAAATATAGAGTAAATAACCACTTTAGCCCTTTAACTTCCCATCAACTTAGAGTGGTTCTTATACTTTGAAAGCCCTTTAAGTCCATCAACTATAAGAAAAGTCGATCACGTTAGTCTCTCAGTTTTAGGACTTGAAAAAGGGGTTTTCCAAATATAAGTTTGAAAGTTATAGGACTAAAATGAATATTATCCCAAAATGTTACTAGGATAAGGGTATATTTGTCATTTGATTTTTTCTCTTCTACCCCGTTTTCTCTCTTGATCAGAGTAGAAAATCTTTTCCATGATTCCCATTCTCAACTTTTTCTATCCAATGTTTTTTCACCATTCTCAACAGTGAAAAACATCTCGCCAAAAGAGTTTTACCTTCCATTCCAAATTATACAAATGAGTTGAATTGAGTAAAATAAATGATTTTGTCATTTATTGATCCATATATCAAAATCATAACAAAGAGAAGAATCAGATCACCCTTGCTACCCTTCATCTTCTTTTTATTTAAGAAGATAAAACACAAATTAAGAAATACAATTAATATAATCATTTTTATTAAAACTGTTTTAGTATCATTATAGTTAAAGAATCAAAAGTAAAAAAAAAAAATGTTAGAAAGTATAAAATTAGTGATATAAATACATCTCCACTACATTTTTCACTAAAAGTCTTCTATTCATTAATTCCTTAACCATTATAACAAAATTGATATTAAAATTTTCAACTTCCTAACATGACATCCACCGTTTTTAGATGAACATACAATATTTAAAACTTAGGTGGAGATAAGGGTATAATTAAAAAGATAGTGGATATCTGAAGTAAAAGATAAATAGGAATAAAAGGTTTCTTCTAAAATATATAAAATGGAATGGTTTAAGCAAATTGCAAGAATTATAGTAACATGTTCTTTACTTCTTGAATTCACTATGCTCATTTTAAAGAAAATAAGAACAAAAATAAAATTAAGTTTAATACATCAGTTGGTATCTAAACTTTTGGAGAATTTCTAATTAAGTTTCTGAACTAAAAAATTTTGTAATTAAGTCATTGATCTTCTACAATTTTTGTAATTGAGTCTCTAAAATTAGTTTGTGACAGTTTGAAACCGTTAAAAAATTTACAATTTGTAACAGTTTTACTATCTCCAAGAACTCAATTACAAAAATTGTAAAAGATTAAGGACCTTATTACAAATTTTTTTAATTCAGAACCTAATCAAAAATTCTTCATAAGTTTAGGGACAAACAAATATATTAAACTATAAAATTAGTTTCTCTACAAGTTAAAGTTAGCTCATGTATGAATTAATTTATAAAAATTTTCTCATGTTAGCTTTTCAAAAATTTAATTTTTAACTTACAGCATAAGCTAATTTTAACTTATAAAAAAAACTTATTTATTTTTTTTTATTTTCTTCTCTCATAAAAATACTTATAAAAAAATTTATCTAAACAAACTCCCTGGATAACTTTAAAATTCTGCACTTATCCCCAAAGGACTTCAGCTCTTTTCTGCCACTTTTTGTCTGCATATTACATTTCCAATGAGAGTATCTAGCCAACTTCCTAACCCGCGATTACCACTCCTGGGCACCAGTGCAGAAGAAACCCTAATCCCTAGGTTATTTACCAGACCTAAATTCACCGGAGAGTTTCATCCATCTTTGGATTCATTTCAAAGTAGAATCTTTAACAATTACATAAAGGAACCAATACCAGCGAAACCTGAGAACCGCGGTAAAAATCAAATGGAGAAATAGATAGACAAGAATGTGACTAAAGTCTTATATTTCCCAAAAAACCAGCTGGATATATGTCAATATCAGGCACATACGAAATGACGAATTAGCAAGATACCAAAACAGTTTATTCAATGCACTAACACCGAGAAGAGGATGCAGATATGTACAATACCACCATCTACATTTTGACAGACAAAGCCACGCTTTGAACAAGGGCACCGTTGCTAGAATTTGAAACCCTCGTATACAAAGACTGGCTAGCAAAATAAAACATCATTCAAAAAGATAGCCCAATGATTAATAAAGATTTTTAAAGTTGAAAAGAAAAAGTGGTGCCTAATCAACTTTAAGCACCTTTCAATCCTAACAAACCACGCTTCAAACACAGGCATGCATGGGTATAGTCAATTACTAAAACATCAGATACCAAGCAATTAACATTAATAGACTATAGTTTTAACTATGAAGAATATCTTCAGAAGATAGGAGAGAGAGAGAGTGAGAAAGAGAAAGAGGGTCATCACCAAAGTCCGAAGAAGAAATTGTAAGATTTTTGAACTGGCACTCGATCCTTTGAAGGAAGAGCATGGTTTCCTTTAAGGGTTTGGAGAGTTCTTGCTCGTACTTAGTCAGCATCTCACAGTAGGCCTCCATGAACTGATCCAAAGCTGGATCTTCACCTATGCAGCTTGATCCAGCTGCATCACCTGCCATTGTCACTGCAGAAGCACATGCTTCTTCTAACCTTGCCACCACTTCAGGTGGGGCTCCAACCTGCAAGGAAAGTGTGAAAACTGTGTATCACGAAAAAACACATAATATAATTTCCATGAAGCAAAGTGTCTTTATCACTTCTGCTTTAAAGGGTTTTTTGACTTCTTTGCCAACTCTCTTTCTTACGATAGAACATAACTTATCAACATAGTGTTTTTAATAGAAAGAAACAAAAAAACAAATCCACAGTTCACAGTATATATGCCACACAACTCAGATCCGAAAGGGAGTGTGCAGAAATTAATCAAGCATCTATCGTTTTCAACCATTGAGTCAAAATCTGTCTGTTTTTTTTACACATAGAGGGGGTGTTGGGGAGTGTACACATATATCACACAAGATGAGTTAAAGTTAAGCTTTTTCTTCTTTTCTAAATTCTAACCTTCTGACAATTGACGTAGGCTGCCAAGAGACGGTGATAGTGAGGATGGGCCATAATCTTAGCCTTGACAGCAGAAGAGGAGGAGGAGCTTCCATTGTTGTTGCGGTGGTGGTGGTGGTGGTCACTCTCCATGAAATAGTACCCTAACCCAGTGTTGTTGTTGGTGTTTTCAGTGTTGTTGTTGTGGTTATTGTCGAGCATGATAGAAGGAGTTCCACTGTTACTGCAGTTGGGAATGAAGAGACAGTTTGTGTTTGCATTATTATTAGTATTATTACTAGGATTAGGATTTATTGGATGATGACCACCATGATGGGAAGTCACCAAAGGCATCGTCATTGGGCATAGCCCACCACTGTTTTCTCCAAAAGCCAACAAATAAGAAGTGCCATTAGAACTACTACCCTCCATGGCTTGCACATTCACTTGTCAACATACACACATTCACTCACTCTCTTATCCTTTTTGCCTACCAGCTTCTGTAGCTCACTACAGTTGTTCACTGGCTTTCCAACAAACAAAAACAAAGACACTCCGTTCTCTTATTTTCTCTCTCTATTTTATGGAAGTCTGCTTCGTCTGAAGATGTTTGTCTTTCAGAGCTCTCCCGGGTTTTATGGTAAAAGTATCAGGCTTTTTACAGAAAATCCTAAATAGTGATAGTGGTGGCTATAGTCAGTTACATGAAGTAAGTAGTATAGAGGTTTTCCCACCTGGCTTTCCTGGCAAAGCCTGCACAATTGGAAAATGGGTGTTAAAATTTAATCTTTCTTTCAGCCCATTTGAGCATTAACTCACCCAGCTAGCGCAGGCCGTAATGAATGAATGAAATGAATCACTCTCTCTCTCTGATTCTAGTGGTTACACGGTTACACTTGTGAATGAGAAAGGAAGTGAGAAGACACAGCAGAGCGCACGCGGGGCACACTGAGAAAACGATGAGTTACCGAAGAAGAGAGGGGCGAGGGTTCGTGTAAGGCACTGCTACAAACAAAGACTTTTACCTTCCCAATGAAAACTCTCCCTTTCTTTTCCTGCACTGCCACTGATACGCTGCCATTCCTGGCATAAAACAAAACAGAAGAGAGAGAGAGAGAGACCAATCAAGTTTAATTTGTTTTGGAGAGAAGGAACGATCAAATCGAGGAAGAGAAAACAAGTTACCTACTACTGACCACAGATGGAGAAGAGATAGATAGACAGGTTTATGTTTATGTTTATGGGGCACGGAATCAACCTTTCCTTCTCTCTCCGGTCTTTGATGGCAATCCCTCCACTCATTTATTATTCACACCCTGTTTGTCCTCTTCTCACCACAGTGATTCTTAACATCTTAAAAAAAATTCTCTACTCCCACAAACAACTAGTACTAATATATTTAACAAAACATTAGGGGATCTAATTTATAATAAACCTTGTATGGTTAAGGAAAATCCATCTTTGCTTGATTTGGTTCGTGTTGTTTAGCTCCAAAACAGAAGTGTTTTGTGTTTTAACATTAGGGTTAATACTTATTTTATTTTATTTGCACAATTGAGAAAGTCGAATACAGAATACTTTCATTATTCTTGCATGTGTTGAACTAAACATGGGTATATATGATGATGCTTCTTTCTCTCTCTTCCTATTTAGTTCCTATGCTATAGAGCATGATCTAATCCGATATTATTTACCACGGAAAAAGCGCGTCTGCAGCTAAATAAATAAAGCTGGTAAAGTTTGTGGGACAGTCCGAATGTCTCTTCCTCTCAATCTCTTTTCTCTATTTCCAGCCCCATAGGTTTCTTCTCAATATCCCTCATCATAATAAAGGCCTAGAGTAGCATCACTTCCCGTAAAATACCGTAGTGAAAGCACCTCCATCAGGTTACGTACACATTGTCGCTTCCCCTTGCCCCCCTCCCGCTTATACTCTTCATTAATTTTTCTCACTTTAATTTTGAAATAGATGAGATGCATATATATATATATATATATATATGGCACCTTTAATTTTGTGGAAACATAAGACTATTATTTATTTAAATTTAATTTTTTGTCAAATGCATATTTACTATAGGTAATAATCAGATTGCAAATGCCTAATAACTTATGGTAGCTATGTACGTTGATAGCGTATATATACTTGTATGTAACTGTTTGTGCATTGATACTTGAAGGTACGAGTAGTTCTTGAAAGTTCTACTATTTCAGCATCCGTGGTAATGATATCAAAATTGCAGCGTGGCAGCTACTGTACTGGGTGTGGGTAGGTCTAGGAATCTCCACAGTCCATCTCGCCGGGAATGAATGACCACTTCAGGCTGCTCCGCTGCTCAGTTTTCTGTCTCTTTACCTATTTTTGCATCTTTATTCTTATTGTAGCCACGCTTAAAATCTCTAGCCAAATAATTATCTTTTATAGGTTTAAGTACATTTTTTTATGAGGATATAATAGATTTTGAAATTAATCTTTATATAAAATTTATTTATTTTAATACGTAAAAAATATATATTTTTAGCGTATTTTAAGCATCTTAATTGAAGACACTCTTAGCGTATCTTAATTTGTGGCTTCGTGCACCTTTATTGTTATTAGTGCGAGGAGGTGAATATAGTCTTATATTGACTAGAGATAAGGTTTAAATAATGATTATAAAGCTTGAGCAATTTTTACTTTATAAGTCAATTTTATGAGATTGAGTTAGATTTTAATTCTAATGGTCTATAATCAAAAAGCTAAAAATGCATTATTTTAATTAAATATAAAGTAAAAATGAATGAAATTAATATAGCGGTTAAAAAATAACAAATTGTAGATACTAAAAACATGTTTAACTTATATTTGAATTCTATATTGTATTAAAAGAAAACAATGTGTATTATAAAAATGTTTTATTATTATACGTAAAGTATGAATTATAAAGTTGCAAAACAAATAATGGGTTATTATGATACAAAATTCCATGAAGTGGAATTATATTTTTAACCATAAATAAGAATTTAATTTTTATGCATTGTCAGTGTAAAATTGTAAAAAGTTTTATACTGTCAATTAATGAAAAATCATAATAGGTATTACTTTTAAGATACTTATTATAAAAAGTAACAAACTTATCATATATATCAATTTGTTATTGAATGATAGTGTAACTATTGTATTGTTTTTTAATCAAGGACCTCAAAAAAATTATGTGACAAATCAAAATTACAACTAATATATTTTTAACAAAAATATATCACCAAAATACATGGATTTTATTTGAGTATAGTAAAACATATCACTAAAATATATTTTTAACAAAAATATCACCAAAAATAGCTAATTTCTTTAACTATTTTTTATGAGTCTAGTCAAATAATTGAAAATAATATTTGAGTGTGTGTGTGTATATCAATGTTTTTAAAACCGGACCGGTCATTGAAGCGGTCAAAGCACTGATTCAAGGTTCAATGGTTCAACTAGAGTTGAACCGTGGTCGAACCAATATTAATAAAATAATAATAATTATTATTAAATAATACATAAAAAAAATCATAACTTTATAATATTAAAAACTAAAAATAAAATATAATTTTATAGGATCTTAACATATACAATACCTAAAAAAGTTCAAATTAAATATGTCATAATACTTAAGTCTAAGTTTTAATAATACACATCAATATTTATTAATAAAAACAAGTTTATATTTAGAATAAAAAAGAAAATGAAAAATATTTTAGGTTGATTTTAAAAAAAAAAAAAAACATCAAAATAATATTTTATTAGACATTTTTTATTGAACCGTTACGAACCGATTTTTTATTGGTTCATAGACCGATTTTTTGCTTGGCCAATTTTATGGTTTAATTAGACCGGACACAGAACCGATTCACCGGTTTTGGGATTGAATCAGCCGGTCCGATCCAGTTTTTACAACTATGATGTATGTGTGTGTGTGTGATTTTTAATTAACTAATAATATAAAAAAAAAACTCATATCAACAATATTTTAAAATTATATATATGTGAGTATAAAATTTTGTGATGTGTTACTTTCTTATGAAAATTTTCCTGTGTACTCTTTCTTCTTTACATTTTTTCATTTAAGGAAAATTTCACCCAAATTTTAACTTATTTATTAAATAATAAATAATATAGTGGAGTAGTTTCTGCACCGGAGGTTCCCAAATTTTGTGGGTACATTTAGGAATTATGCTTCCTTTTTGTTTTTATGTACGGTCCATTCGTAAAAAAAATAACAACTAAGACCCATTTTATTTATTTTTCTTTACCCGTTTGCCTTTACAAATATACTCATATACTCTACATTGCATCTTTCATTTTCTTTTAATTAATCTTTTAGTCTTTATACTTATTTCAACTTTTTATTGTAGTCCCTATATCTAAAAACTGTGTTTTAGTTTTTATATGAACAATTTTTTTTTATATATTAGTTTCTGTTGTTAATTTTTTGACCGCGTAAAACTGTCACAAAATAAAGACAAACATAAAGACTAAAACATAAAAAAAAATGTTTGTACAAGAATTGAAATGTAAATTTTTTTGAAATAGAGACTAAAATAAAAAAAATTGATGCATATATAAGAACCAGAAGATTAATTAAACCTTTTCTTTTCAATTAAAATTCATAATGTATTATTGCTTTCTTCTTCAGCTAAAACTACACCAATTTGTCATTGCCTCTCTTCTTTGCAAACAACAACAATTACATAATGTATTGGGTTAGTCACCTGAATATATTATAAGATAATTGAAGTTTGAAACTAACCGGGTTCGTTCTTATACACAAAGGGTATATTCTAAATTTTACCTAAATTTGGTAACTGAGTATTCTAATTTTTTCCTAAATTTGTTTTCATTTGTCTTACTTTATTCAATTAATTGTTGAGTGAATTACATTATTGTTGTGTCAATTTGCAACTGGCTGTACTGGTCTTTTTCGCCATAAATAGATAACATTCATTTTCGTAATGTTTGATTAAAATTATTATGTATGGAACCTGGTGTAAACGCGCACCTGTGACCACCGTTGGGAATGAATTCATTGTAGTTACTGAGGAGTCTTAAAACTTGTTAAGAATTTAAGGGTTCTTTTAATTTGCTAGAAAATAAGGTATTGAATAGCCTAAGTAAATTGTTTCTGTTTGATTTAAAAAAATAAATCATAAGACAATATAAAGAAAATGAAGACAAGGGAAAAGCTCATTTTTTTGTTACTCAATTAACTATGGGACAACATTTTGTCTCAAATACAAAGACAAAAGTATCTATTTTTATTTGTCATTTAATAACTATAATCTCTCTCTCTCTCTCTCTCATCTCTACCCCATCGTTGTTGTCGTTGCTGCCACTACCATTATCATCACCATTGTTACCACCCCATTACCATCACCACTACCTGCAACCGCCACGACTACTACTGTCATTGCTATCACCACCATTGTCACCATCATCACTACCACCATCACTGCCACCACTACCACCACCATCACCATTGTCTCGTATTAAGATAATTAATATGAATTGTATTAAGATAATTTATATTAAAAAAGATATTGAAGCAAATTTTTCATTATTTTGTTTGTGTTGTCCATTATCCACCAAATAATACACATGATAAAAAAATTGTCCTGTAACTTAAGCATTTATATGTTATTCTCCTTGTGTTGTACTTTAGGGGATGTTTGGTACAAGAAAAGTTTTTAGTTTTCTAAGAATCTGAAGGTGAGAATGTTTATTTCTTATATTTGGTTTATTATTTAAAAAATAACATTTCCAAGAAATATTGTTTTCCAAGAATCTTTTTTACTTATGTTTTCCACAAAATTGTTCTCATGGGGGGAGGTGAGAATCTAACTTTCCCAAGTTGGGAAAAAAGTCTTACTAGGTAAAAATATCATGTTATTTTTATTAACTCATTTAATATTAATGTGATAAATAACTAAAGTTTATGGAAAAGTTCTATTAAAATTAAATGTAAAAATCTTTAATTTCCAAGTAACAAATATAAATATTCTCAAGAATATTTATGACCAACCAAACAGATTTTAGTCATTCCTAGAAATCATGATTCCTGGGATTTATGATTCCCTTGTATCATAATTCTTAGGCATGAAAAAAATTATTTTCTACCAAACGCATCCTTAGTGTATATCAAACACACCATAAGAATTTTTAGTAAGTTATGAACAACGTGACTTGACATGATTAAGGAGCGATCACACCTATTTATCAAGTGTGTCCTTTATCAGTCTTCTAATGATGTTAGCCTTTTTTACAAGAGGCGTGTATGACGTCTCTCTCACATGTGAGAAAGGTATAAAATTTTTTGATCTAGGCCTAGGGTTGAAAATGAGTTAAGTTGAGTCAAACTTTGTTTTGCCCAACTCAATTCGGTAAAATTTGATATGAATCAAAACTCAACTCAAAATTGATGCAAACTTTTTTTCTTCCAACTCGAATTCAATTTGATTCAAACTCACGAACGACTTTATTTAGATTGTCAATTTCACTCGATTTAAAATTATGATTATGTTGCATATTTATTTATTTCATAAAAATTAAAATTAATTAGAAAATTATATGAATTTAATAATATAAATTATATTATTTAGCATATGTGTGTGTATGTATACAGAGAGAGAGAGAGAGAGCAGGTTCATGAACCACATGAGTTGAACTATACAATACTCAAGTTTAACCCATTTATATGTTTACAAGCTCAATTTTCAGCTTGTTTGATTTCTGAACCAAATTTAGCAAATTAATTTTCAAACTGAGTCTTAAATTAATTTTGAATTGGTTTGGATCATTGCCAATCCTATGGGCCTAAGACTCATATGTGAACCTCTTAAGCCTTCTGAGTAGTGCATGGCAAAATAGACTAATGCAAATGATATTTATACCCTATTATTAAAAAATACACCTTTTTTTCAATAAAATTTTCTAAATATTCTTCCTAATTCATTTTCTCTTAAATAATTTTTCTACCTCATTGAAGCATTTTTTTTTTTGAAATGTTCTTTTTCACTCACTCCCCTCTTCCTCTTCCACCCTCTCTTCTTTTACCACCTCTGTCTACAAAATAAACATACACATTCTAAAAAGTAATTTTTGAAACTATATTTTAACAAAAACAACACGTAGTTTTGGAAATTACTTTTCGAAATGGTATACGTTTGTTTTGAAAAGTAATTTTTGGTAGAATTAAAAAAATGAAAAACGTAGCGTCCACATATTGAAAAAAAAAATAGGAAATTTCCTTTATATATTTGGACGGGCTAAGCCCCACAAACAAATAAAAAAAGATATTAAACCCCATTATTACATATAAGCTTTTACATAATGCTTTGTTTGGTTTAGGAAGGAAAGTGAAAGGAAATAAAGAAGGAGGAAGGAAAGCAATGGAGTGGAAAGTGAGATGATTTTTTAGGTTGTTTGGTAGGAGAGAAAATGAAAGGAATGGAAGTAAAAACTTTTCTTTCCTTTTGTTTGGTTGTATAGAAAGTGAAAGGAAATAACATAAATATGCATATAAAATGACATAAATACCCTTAAATAAGAAATGATGTATGACAATTAATTTTTACTACTTTTTTAATATAGTAGGTAATAGGTAATAATAGGTACAAAAATATATTTTGAAGAATACTTTTTATAGAATTTTTTTTATATTTTTCTCTTGTAATATAAAAATATAAAACAATATAGTGAAAAGATTAAAAATTATTTTTCTTAACTTGAACTCACATGGTATAATAAATAAAATAAAATATTAAATAAGAATTAATTTTTAAATAAATAAAAGGTTGATGAGATTTATCTTTTAAATAATATTTAAAAATAGATGAATATTTTTTTTTTGAAAAAACCTTTCCTTATCATAATTTGAATTTGTGAAACAGAATCATGACATAATAAATTTAAAATAATAACAAGCAACATCAACAATTTTAAAAAATATATTTTCTCAGTTAAATGAAGTTTGTATAATAAAATTGATCTAGATTAAATCTCGTACGAGTAGCATTAGATGAAAGCAGTGTTTTTAAAATAAGATTGGGTAAAAAATGTTTTAACATTAAAACATTTGAACATATCTGTACAGTGAATAAAATAAAATAATTTATCAACAATGTACTAAACCAATGACACTCTATAGACATTTTTGACTTTTTAATTGAAAAATCAATCGTTCCTTCTTCTTCTGCCCACACGAGTGCGGAACATGTTTTAGGATGGGTCCCACTCATTTTTTTTATTCCTTCACTTTTGGGAGTTGAACCAATCGAGGGAATACATCTTTTCATTCCTCTCTCAATCCTTCCTCCTAAAATCTACTAAACCAAACACAGTGTAAATCATAAAGTACCACTTTGATAGAAAACACACAGTATTACGTATCGAGTTTGATGGAAAAGATGTATTCAATGTAGGGAATGAAATCATGGTAGAATTCTATTATTTTTCCTAGAGAAACAAAGAGAGGAGAAAATAGATATAAAAGGTTTAAAAAATAATAAAAATGAGGGTGCAAAAATAGGGTTTAATGAATGGTGAAAATGAAGTGCAAAAATAAGGGTTTAAATAATAATAAAGATGAGGGGGTGAAAAATAGAGTTTAAAAAATAATGCAGATGAGGTGCAAATATAAAATTCTACATTATTTTTATATAAAAAGGTATTTTAATAATAAAAAAATAAAAAGGGTATATTTATTAATTAGAAGAGATGTAGATATCAAAAGCCATAGGCCAATTATAATGATCGACATATGATGGTCACTTGGTCTACCAGTATGGGTTATCCTTGACATTATGCTAACTGAAAATTTATTCAGCTACACTTCAAGGGTTAGGCTTAGTGAAGGCTTACTTGATCAGACATGTATGGTTTATGTCTCAGCCAACAATTTGTTAATCTCAGTCACAATCCCTTAAGTACCAAATCTAAAAGATGTACGTAAGTTTGGTAATCCCAACCAGAGGGTACAAATTGAATTCTATTTCTCATTATTATTTTATGACCTGATTGCTTGAATATTCTAATATATTAGTAGATGAATTATATATGGAGAATTGCTTGAGAGAATCATGAATTATATATGAATTTTAAATATGAACAAACTCATTCATTTTCCTCTAAATCACAACAAGATTATTTGGTGTATACCATGGTGTGGCTAATTTACCATTATGTTCATTAGCCAAATTAATAAATAATATAATACTTACATGCATGAGCTCATCTTCATCATGAACACTTTGGTAAGTGGAAATTAGAGGAGAAAATAGTAGAAGAGGGAGGAAGAGAGTGGAAGTAGTGTTGTTTGGGGAGAAAGAATTGAGTAGAAATTTTCAAAAAATAGCGTGGGTCCCATACATAATTTTATCCCTTCTGATTAGTAGAGATTTATGGGGAAATAAACACTATTCACGTGTGTTTCTAATTTTGGCCCCTTTTTTTTTTTGTCATGGACCCACTATTTGGAAAATGGACAGAAGCCATTAACTTTTGCATTTCTTTGTTTCACAGAGTGGGAACTACTATGCATCTTCTTCCTTTCCTTCGTGGACCCTAGCCGTGAAGAACAACACTACAAGGTTGTGGTGGTTGGTGTTGCACGTGCCCAACTTCTTCCATTCCAAGGAGATTGTGTAAGTGCTCATACAAATCCGGTGAGACATGCTCGTTCATGCATTGTTTGTTGGGTATTTGCTTATTTTTTGTTGGGATTATTGTTGATTGAAAGCTAAAATGCAAATGTTGACATATATTCGTGAATCTTTTGTGTTGTGTTGTTCAGATTTGCACTTGTTTTTTACATTTCGAAAATCAATTTGGTCAATATATGAAATCGATTTTGCATGTTGGTGTATGTTATCTCGGGTCGCAATGTATGCCTTAAATTTGATTTTGATTTATATGTTAATCGATTTGGTACACAATGTATAGTGTTTATTGTTCATATGTGAATGGTTAACCAATTTGATGGGATACCACAATCGATTATGGTTCGATTATATGTAACCATAATGTTAATATGTGTGTGAATTTGAGGCTGTATGCAATTTGGTTCATTTGTTTTTTTGTCTTAAATTAATATATTATTGAATTTAGACATGTTAATATGTTCAATGTATATAATGCTAAACTTTTTTTATTACATAAATTTTGGTAGAATTAAAATGTATGATGTCTATTACTTTTTTATTTTTCATAGAATTAATTTTAACTTATTAAATATCATTCAAATGTATAATAGTTAAAATTTTTCTTTCAAAGTTTATATTACAATTTAAAGTGTTTGAAATGGTCAAATGGAGGAAAATAATAATATTGAAAATTTTGTAAAAGACATATGTTATGAGCGGATGGCAAACATTGACAATGATAAGTTGGACAAAGAGGATATGCTTAATAATGGAATGAGAGTTGAGATGTCTATAATAAGTCATGCTCAACAACAGTTGCAAGTAAGGATGCAAGTTGCTGCAATGATTTTATTGTGTTCTTTAGGGTATGCATTGCATTTGATACCTGTGTTGTCTATCAAAATTCACAATTCAATTAGTGATTTGGTTCCTCAAAGAGAGGAAAGGCATTGAGTGAATTATTTAGTTCATATACGAATGGGGCCTGATTATATGAACCCCAATTACAAAAGCTGCACTCTAGAGGTACACAAAATCGATCTTGCATGACCTAAAATTGATTATGTAGTATATTTTCAAAGAGCATGGTCTTTGTTTCACTCGTAAACCGATTAAGGACCACCACCAAATTGATTACGTTTGTTGTTTTGCCACACATGTGCTATCTGGAAGTCCACCTAACTGATTAGTTTGGGACTTCAAATTGGTTATGGATATTCAAATGCAAAAATTGTGCTCCCTAAAGGCAAGGCAAATCGATTAACTTGGAATGAGAAGTCGATTCACAATGTTAAAAAAATACCAAAACAATGATTTACAACTGCAAGGTTAAAATGATAATTTTCCTAATAATTTCACTTCTTTTCTTTTTTCAAATCAAATAACCTCATAAATTTATTTCCATTCTATTTTTCTTTTATTTCTCTTTAACCAAACAACTTTTATTTTTACTCTAATTTGTTTCTATTTCTATTTTCTTCTTTTCTCATCTATTCACTTTCACTTCCTCAATTTCTTTGCTCTTAACTAAACAAAACGGAAATCTCCTGATTTTCGTGATCTTTTGCTATGATGAAAAGGAAATTAATGATGAGTAAGGATATAAACAAAGCATCCTTGTTCAACGCAAATGAAGGGAGAAGAAGAGAGAAAGAGGTCCCAAGAGGAGAAGGGGGAACCCGATTACGACTGTGTGAACTTCTTTCACGACGGTTTGAAAGTAGAGACAAATAGCTTGCCTTGCCTTCACACACATGGGCCCTTTGACACACATGATCCCCCTTGACGATCAATCCAATCAATGGGTTCTCAATCTAAAATCTCCCTGACTAGATTTTTTTCGTACAGAATGAATAATGAATTCTTCATTTATTAACGTTAGTTTTTAATTATTTTTCATCTTTTTATATACACATATTTTAAAGACATAATTTTTTATTAGCTAATACTTATGTTCAAAAAACATCTTTCTATTTGAAAGGATGCAGTTGATCTAACAAATATGAAGTGTGGGACAAAAGAATATTTAATAACAAGGTAATAACCAACAACTTTGTTTTTAAGATAATCAAATCTAATAATAATAAGATGTATATTTTATACTAACAACTTAATGTTTTTACATTAGCTATATATATAATAGTTGATACAAAACAAAAAAGAAATAGATGTGAAAACTTGTATGTATTGATAAGAAATATTAACAGTGTTGATGCTAACAACATATGGGAAATGAATGATAAAGTTCCCATATCTCTCGCATGTATGCCTCTAGAGAGGCAAAAGAGAAAAATGAAGGAAACAAAGGAGGTGTCAACAAACAATATTGGTCAAAAATAAAATAGATGGTCCATTTAGAGTCTAGCACATGTGACGTTAGGGCATTAATTGGTTGGTTGGTTACTGGTTAGGGTTGGGGAATGAAGAGTGAGTACATGTGAATATGTATGTGATGTGGGAAGAGGAGATAGTACACGAATTCGTCACAAGCCGTAATAAGAAAAGGCAACACAAAGTTGAGAGACGTCTATGGACAGTTGCATGGCTGACATAAAACTAGTGTTATTAAAACCAGACCGGTTATTGACTCGGTCAAGGTACTGGGTTAATGGGTTACTGGTTGAACTAGTGGGTCAACGGTTGGACCGCATGAATTAATATATATTAAATATATAAAATTACATGTAAGATATTGTATATAATTAAAATTTGCCACAATAATATTGAAAAATTACGTTGGTTTAATGGTCTAAAACATTTTGGGAACTTAAGGGGTTTGGGTTCGACTCCCAGCCCCTAGAAAATTTCAAAAGTTTTATGTTTACAATTCAATTTGGAGCTCAAGTCCTGCGCAGACCTCGTTTCATGTGTGATAGCGTACAATGTGTTAGCGGCACAGAACATGATGTGCCACGTATTGGAGAGCATGTGATGGATAGTTTCCTAATCGGTTGAGATGCACAACCCGGTAACTGAGTTGCTGGTTCATAGCCGGTTTACAATCGAGTTGCTAACGTCAAAACGAGTTAAGTACATTTCTGATCTAAAAAATTGACCAGACTGGTCACAGGTTCGGTTTCTGGTTAAACTGGTCGATCCGGTTTGATTTTAATAACACTACATAAAACAAATAATGTTTTTTAATTTAATTAAATGAATAAAAATTAATCCTGTATTTAAAAGAGGAGAAAAAAATGAAAAAAAAACACAAATAATGATGTTTTTCTTGGTTTGATTGGAGAAAAAATTAAAAAAAGAAAAAAAATTAAGTTTCAAAACAAAATTTTAAAATTTATTTTTCTTTTTCTTTCTTTTTAATTTAAATTTCAAACATTTTTCTTCTTTCTTATTTTTTTCCCTCTCAACCAAACAAATAAGGTCAAAAAGAAGAAAAAATAAGGTTGGAATTAAACAATTTTCCATTTAAAAAATAAATTATTGATATAAATATTAAAAATTACACTAATAATATTGTATATTATAATAATTAATAATATTTAACATATTATAATATATATTAATAGAATAATTTATTAGTATAATATACCACATTTTTTTTATCAGTCAAATATACCATACTATTATTTTAAACTGACAATGTTTATATTAATATTTTTAGGATAAAATGTAGGTCCTTTAAGTTTTAATTAAAATTAATTTAGTTCTTATATTTTAAAAATAGTGGTTTACTGGTTTTAGTTCTTGTATTTTTTGAAATGTGGTGAATTTGATATCTCATCGGGTCAAATTAAAATATAAGCTCAAGGACAAAATTTATCACATTTTAAAAATTCAAAAACTAAAACTATCATTTTTACAATGTAGAATCTAAAATCAATTTGACTAAATCTTGAAGAACTTAAAATACATTTTACCCATATTTTTACTATCTTTAAATAAAAATTATATTAATAAAAATAATCTTAACTTTTTAGAATTTTTATTTCTTAATAAATAATTTTTTGTAATAAATAATTAGTTTAAATATTATGTTAATAATTCTCAGTAAATAAGATCTTAAATTTAAACTTTATTTTGAAATAAAAAAACTCCGTTAAAGAGTTTTATTATAGCATTCCGTTTACGACTTATTATTTATTTCATTTAGAGTTTAATAAAAATAATTTTAAATTATTTAATATAATTAAAATACGGTCTTAGATTAATTTAAATACATATTTTTATAAAAAATATAAATGTTATTTTTTATCTTTAAAATAAATAATAACTTAATCGCATAATGTCATAGATGTTTTTAACTTAGCGAAAATGATTGCCTCACCCAAAAATACTTATAGTCTTGGAAAAAATAAAAGAGTAAATTACATTTATACTCCTTGAGATTTTTTGAGATTGCATAAACTCCCTTGCTTTTTTAACGTTTACAACAACCACCCTTATAGGGGTATACAGTGTAATATTTTTCAAACAATCAGGGGGTTAATGTAATATAGAAGGGGTGTTAGTGTAATGTTTTTTAAACAATTAAGAGAGGTTAGTATAGGAGAAAAAAAAGGAGGGTATCAGGATGAAATTCGACGAAACCTCAGGAGGTGTCAGTGTAATTTATTCAAACAAAATGGTAAACATACAATCAAACATCACAATAGTCTAGACCATTATTAACTACTACGAATTGATATATTCTTTATCCATTATTATCTTAAAATTTTGAGTTATTTTAAAAAATTATGTATAATCATACGAATACTTGGAAATAATAAAATTATTATTTAGGCATAATTGTATTTTTAATTCCTTAGATATTGTGATTGTGTGATTCTGGTCCTACATGTTTCAATTGTGTCAATTAAGTCTCTAAAGTTTTTCTCATTTACAATAAGATCTTCCATCCTTATTTCAATCAATATTTAATGGAACTAGCTAACGTGACAAACTAACATGATGTGATAATGAGTAAATACAAAGTTCCATCTAAAAAATACAAAATTTTTGAACTACAATATGTTGTGATTGTATTGACTTAATGGTCGTGTTTATGATACTTGTTGTTAAATTATTGTTTTTATGATAACGAGGAACAATAAAAGGAAGGCTTTTTCATTTCAAACAAATTAATAACTTAAATATTTACTAAAATCATGATGGAGGACCTCATGGTAAATAAAAGAAATCTTTATAGTTTGATATTGAATTTTTGTTTGAATAGTAGTTTTTGATTGGATTAAAAATTTAAAATAAAAATATATGAATTTGTTAACATATACATATTTTTTTTATAATAAATATTTTAAAAATTAAAATTATAACTTGTTAAAAACAAATAAATATATAATTTAGGAAAAATATTTTACAAAGTTACACCTAAGATATATTAAAAAAAATTATAACTTTTTAAAATATTCATTTTAAATAATACATAGGTGTACATTAATAATTTTTTCTCTATTTCTATCTCAATATAGAGAGAAGAAAACACACATGCGCACACACACAATTAGATATTTATTATATTTTATAATTACAACTTTTAAATTTGTTTCATAATTAATTTTTAGATTATGTATTTCAATTAATATTTGTGTCTTATGTTTTTTTATAATTGATTTAAATATTTAAATAATATTTTCGATTTAATATTTTATGAAAAAAGACATGCTAATTAAAACATTTCATTTAATTAAATTTCGTGTAATGAATCTAGGTATAGCCCTTTGCTTAACAAAGCCATTAACTTCATGCTAGATTGAGTTATTGAGTTGTAACTTGGAAGGGTCAAACCATATTTAGGCGATAAATCATAACATTTTAACCAAACTAAATCATGTATATTTTATAATTTATATTGTACGTATATAACCTGATCCTTTTATTTTTGCGCATGATTGGTCATAGTTATTTAGTAAATAATTATTTTTTTTAAAAGTTTTTAGTAAAGGCTTTTAAGAAGAAAAAAGAAAATGTTTTAACCTCAAATAATTAAATTAATCAAAACATACACTTCATCTTTTGATTGTATAACGCTCGTGTCATTTTCATAATTTATGATTGTTGATTGTTGAGAAACATAGCAAGTGATCGTGGTACGTATTTAGATGGAAATAAAAAAATAAAAAAAAGATGGGACTTTCAGACAAAAAATTAGTATTTTTTTTAATAGAATTTTCATATTTATATTTGGTTACAGATTGATTTTGAACAATAACTTTTTTAAATAGAATTTTTAGGAAGCACAAAAAAACATTTATTTTTTAAAATAAACTAATTCTAAAACACATAAAGAAACTTAAGAAAAAATAAGAAATGATAAGTAACATTTACTAAACAAGTAAAGGTGTATGTATACAATGAGCTAATAATGTAGCTTGTATTATTTATTACCAAAATAACGAATTTAAGCAAACCACATAGTTCGTAACGGCAATAGCTCCAAGTAACTGTAGAACTTTCTTTGGGCTTCATGAATTCCTCTTTAAGCAACCCGACGTCACCACTTTTTCGGGATAACAAAAACATCTATACATGCGGATACTCATAGATAAAATTCGAAATATATTGAATTTGAATATTAAACAAATATCTGTGAATAAAATAAATGATTTTTTTTTTTTATCTATTCACTTATAAACTGGGCACATGTGGTGAGCCAGCGCAATTAATCTAGATTGACTCCTTATGGGTTGCTAAAATGTAAGTTGGCTCACTTTTTTGGTAAGCCAAAATTACACAATCCCATTTAACTCACTGCAGATTAGTAGATTAAGGGTGTGTTTGTGTAGCTGTGAGCACACTTTCCAAAGTCACAGTCATGTAGGAGTAACAATTTGTTTCATTTATTTAAATGTTCATTTGAGTAGTTTGAACGTTAAAGCAAACATACATTAAGTAAGTTGACTCACAAGTTGACTCACTCATTTTTTTAAAAATTAAAAATTAAAAACTACAAAAAAATAATAGAGAAACAAAAAAACATAAATACAACCAACCCAACAACATGCTAATTCATAACAATAAACTTAGAGAATAAGAAAATAAATGAAAATAAAAATATCAAGGAAATTTAAAACTAAAAGGAAAAAAAAATTTAAATTTTAGAAAGTAAAAACAGGTTTACATGAATTGCTCAAGTTGGCTTACCTCAACTAACAAGTTAAGTGAGTCGAGTCAAATCAACTTGTAAAAATGTGAACCAACATTTTTCTAATGTTTAACTCGTGAGCTAGATTGGGCTGCGTTAGCTCACAATTTGAAACCCACTTTGACACCTCTGCAAGGTATTTGTGTTTGTAGATATTTATTATGTGAAATTACATAAAAACCCCTAATTATATATTTACATGTTTTCAATTTGTTTATTTTGTTTTATTTTAATAGCAATTTATTTGCATGTTTCAAAAATTTATGTGAGAAAGATTATGTTTGGTGTGTGTGTGTTTCATTTTTTTAAAAATTTTTATATTTTAATAAATATTTATGAATATTCTTGGATATTCACAGATATTTATAAAATCTGTAAATATTTGCTTAATGTGTACTCATGCAGGTATGAGATGAGTACGGAAGAATTTTCATTTGACTAAACTAATGACAAAGAATTACTACTCATACGCATAAAAAAAGTGTAAAGACTATTTACGTCATATTTATTTATTGATATTATTATTGTGCAATAATTACTAAAAAAATTATCCTATATGCTAACCATTTAACATTGCCTTAATATTTATTATTATAATTTTTGTCTAATGTAATTAAACCGTTAATACATATATAATATATTTTTATAAAAAAATAATATATCATATTAACAGATTTTGTTAATATAAAAAATTGACAAATATCATCAATGCATTAAATGTTAGTATATTATATCATACTATTAATATAAAGTTATAACAGTTTAATTTTATTCGATAAATATTATATTAACAAAGATAATATAATGTTGAGAAAACAGGTCATGCACTAACAGTATAAAATAGTATTACATTATTATCCAATTACAAACTACCATTTATTGTAAATTTGTTGACTTTTGTAATAAATACTTTAAAAGGCATATCAATGATAATTTCTGATTGGTTGACAATGTAAAACTTTTTATACTGACAGTGCATGGTTATTAAATTCTATAATGTTTTACATTTTTTTGTTTTTATGGTAAATGATATTATTCTCAGTGAATCTCTATGTCCTCCTATACAAGATCTAGACAAATAAAACGGGTTTGAGTATCCAGCTATTGACACATAGATGTCATGCATGTAGTAAGGAACTTTCTTGTCAATTTTTTAGTGTATATATGGAATAAGTTTTTATGCAATTTTACCATTAGAACAATTGATGTGACAATTCATATTAAAGAACAGATGATTATATAAATAATAATTCTTAATAGTTTTTAAAAATTGTGACACAATTATATAACTCATTTTAACTACTTAAGAATTAGAGCATGAGGAAAAAAAAAAAAACCTTATTGAAATTCTTAAATCCTATATACAAATGGTTACACCATTAGATATACTCTTCCTATAATTTATACAATGTAAGAGAGAGATAATAAAATAAGGAACGATGAAGAAAGATAAAGGAAATATAAAGTATAAAAAATATTAATCATACACTCTTATACATGTATATATTATAAGCTGCGTACGTTTTGTTGCTTTGTTCATTCACTCCCATTCCATTCTCTCCATGCTATTGGTGGCTTGATTGGCTTCTGGTTTTGCCAACAGCGACAGTTCGCAGCATTTTCCTAATTTCGTTGTCTGTCTTCCCTTCTACGTTGTGTTAGCCTCTGTTCTTGGCTCAAGAAAAGACCACAGCCTGAGTTGAAGTTTTACGATGTCAGCCTTTCATCTCTTCACCTTTGTTTGGTAGAGAGGAAATAAATAAATAGGAAAAAAAATAGGTGAGAAATAAATTAGAAAGGTGAAAAATAAATAAGAAATAATTTAAATTTTAAGTTGTTTGATAAGAAAGAAATAAATGAGAAATAAATAAAAAAATAAAAGAGAGATAAAGAGATAAATGAAAATAGGTAAAAATAGAATAAAAATAAATAATGAGACCTATTCTTGTAGTACAAAATTTCTCACTTATTTATCTTGTAATAAACAAGAGAAATATGCACAAATTTCAATAATTTCTTCATCTTTCCTCCCTCCTCAAACCAAACACAGCCTTCATTTTCTTTGCTTAGATGCGAAGAAACTTTTCCCGTGCAGTCCATTCCATTGTTAGTTTCTTTTCTTTCTTCTTTATTTTCTTTTGTTATCTAAACAAGAATTCCTTTTCTTCTCTTATTTTCATTTCATCAAAACCAAAGATAGGACTAATGTGCTACGTACGTAAGGTGTGCATCATGATTAATGGATAAAGGAAAAAAAAAAGACGGTAATATTTAGTTGCTTTGTTATAATTTTTAATGAAAATAATTTTATTGTACTACTATAAAAATGAACGTAAAATTAATTAAATACCACCTAAGGATGGTTATTGATACAATTTTTTTTTTTTAAAATAACAAAATTGGTATCATGTTTATTAAAAATCTTGTGTGATTAGTATGGGGCCCGTGCGCGTATTGTTAAATTACTCTGCTTTGCACCATTAGGAAAATGACATTTACTAAACTTTTCTTTTTAGGCAAATCAATCAATAACTGTTACATAGTATATACTTTTGAACGTAACAGCCAAAAGATAGTTACTAACACTGTCATAAGAGGCTTTAAGGAGACAGGCAGCTTTTATGGGTGGTGTTAACTCAGGGCAGTCATTCAAAGCAATAGTTAAATATGACAATTGACATCAACATCGAAGCATAATTTGGTGATATTATTTGATTGATATTACCATCCCAAAGATATCATTAGTGTTTACTTTTTATGGTAGTAGATAGATATCATTGGCTTTCCCACTTTGTAAACGGTTGTGGTTGATTAAAAAAAGTAAACGTTTATATTCAAGCTCAAATGAAATGAACTAGTTACTTGTGAAATGGTGTTATGGGGGAAAAAGGACCAATAACAAAACGAAAGACGTCCTGTTTAAGCATGTTGGGTTGCTATTCCAAACAGGTGTGTGTCTAATCTTTTTTCCTCATGATCTCCAAATGAAGGTGGTTCTTACCCATTTTCTGCTTTTACATTTTTTTAGATATTTTTCTACCTTCAGGTGATTGTACAACCCCCCCTCCCCCGAAGAAAACGAATAAAAAAAACTTCAGTACTTGAATGTATGTACTTTCATTTGAAAGTTTCATTTCATATTCAAATGTCCTCTCCTATATAATTTATATTAAACAAAGGTGGAGGGAGGGTTCAGAAGATTAAATGCGCTAAACAATAGGTTTTTCCCTCATTTAGAGCTATCCTATACTATTAATTAACAACATAATTTATCTCAGACCAGTTTGATAGGAGAATAAATCAGCAGAAAGGAGTGGTGGGTCCAAGCCACCTTTGCAATTGCACATTATCTGTACACCACACAAGATAAGGAGAGAAGCCCCCACATGTTAGTACCCTCCTCCACTCATGTTGACTATCTTCATATAGTTAATTTAATTTCACTTAGTCAGATGGCACCTTACTAGTTGAAAAGTTGGTGCGATATAATTGATGTTTCTTCACTGGTGTTTGGCTCACAATTTTCCAACATAAATCAAATCTTGCTTTTCTCATGAGCATATCTAGCTTTTCCGTCAAATGGAATGGCTCTAACAGTGTGCCTTTTGGGTCTTCTCTTCAAGATCTTTTGAGGTTCTAAGACTAGATAGTGGTTATTAGACATTGTTCCCAAAACATTGAGCTGTGTTCCGATTGAAATGTTAATCTGTGTCTAGTTGGAATGAAAGAAAACGCTGAGGATTTTATTATACCGATCTTGGGCTCACAATGTAGGTGAGCTTATGGATGGTTTTCACCATTATTTCCATATAGAATATCCTTTGTTGTTGTATGGCTGCAACATTTTTATTTTTTCAGTTTTTTAACAATTTATTCTCTGTGTCTGGTTCACGTCCTGTCATTCCACTAGAAATGAAATTGGACAATTCCGTGGAGGAGCAACATATCACTAGTTAATATTTGGGGCCCAAGCATTACCAATGGACCAAGATTGAAGTGGGCTGCAGGCGCTAGCGATGGTTTTAGTCGGTAAATACTGCTAGGTGAGGAAAATGTATACTCCTATTATGTATTAGACCCAAAAATTAACTGGATTGTCAATAATAAATAATATGCTAGATCAGCCAATATATGATTGAATCTTTAGCTTGTACTAGCAAACATATTTTTTTAATGTAAATAAAATTTTAAAAAAATAAAATAAATAAACTATAAGATAAATATATACAATTAATTCAAATAAATAAGTGGAAAAATATATTTAGCTTAAATTTAAGGAAAAAGAATAAATTTAAAAAATGAAAAGAACTTAGTAGTATAAATGATTCAGAATTAACACAAGGAAAATTTGAATATAAAAATTTAAAATTAATTAAAGTTAAGATTTGAGGAAAAGAAAAGAAATCTAAATAAAAAAGAAACTTTGAAAAACAGTAATTTAAGATATTAAAAATATAACAATAAAATGTTATATTGTTATGAAACCACGTCATAAAAAAAAAAAAACAATAGAAAATTTTCTTACATAGAAAGATGGGAAATCCAATTTATAACACAAGAATTGATTGTTTATTGATAGACATATTTTAGTAAAATCACAATTTTTGTGTGTTTAATTTATATATAAAAGGTATTATTGTATTAGTAAATTGTAACTGTTATATTATAAAATTGTTACTGTATTAAGTTTACTTTTTTTAAAAAAATTTCAATAGATATTTGTTTTGAACTTTTAGATCATACATTTCAATAATAGAATCAAAATTGTAGTTAAAATTATGATTTTAAATCCCAATTCTTTTGAAAACTCAAGCAAAATATAAAATTATAAACTAATTCTCAGTATGAAAGAATTAAAATTAAAATAATTCTAATTTTGACGACCATATCCAATTGAACACTAAAGAGTCTAATTCTCCTTATTTGCAGTTTTCTTTAGGGTTTCTTTGGAATCATATAAGGGGAGAATGAAAATATATGTTAGTGAAAAAAAATAGATTTAAATATGTTTTAAGTCCCTGTAAATATAGATTTGTCTAGTTTTAGTCTTTACAATTTTTTTTATTAATTTTAGATTCCTGACATTTTTTACTATTCTTTTTTAGCTCTTATCATTAACTCTAGTTAATTTAGTGCTGACTTAACTAGCAAAATAAATAATATTAATTAAGATAATTAAGGTAATGAAGAATATTTTAAATTAAGATAATTAAATTATTTTTAGGCATCCAATTAAATTAAGTAATGTATTTATTATTTTATATAAATAAGGTAATTGCATATAATTAATTACTTTTATAAGTTATTTTCAATTTTTAATATATTATGAACAATAATTTTTATTGTTTTTAATATTGTTCTTACTTTTCAATTCACTAATTTACTTTTAACATTGTACTTTTTAAAAAAATTATAATTTACTTAGACATTTATAATTTATTTTTAATATACTAATTTATCTTTAGAAACAAAAATCACTACTTGTGATATGTTAAAAAAATAAATTATAATACAATTAGTCAAAATTAATGAATTGAAGTATAAAAATAACATCAAAGTAATAAATTAAAAGTAAATTATAAGCATCTAAGTAAATTATAATTATTTTAAAAAATTACAATGTTAAAAATAAATTAGTGAATTGAAAAGTAAAAATAATATTAAAAGCAATAAAAATCACTGTTTATAATATATTAAAAATTAAAAATAAATTGTAAAATTAAATTATATGTAATTACTTTATAAAATAATAAATATATTGCTTAATTGAATTGTAATCTAAAAATAATTTAATTATCTTAATTTAAAATATTATTTGTTACCTTAATTATCTTAATTAATATTTTTTATTTTGTTAGTTATGTCAATACTAAATTAACTATAGTTAACAGTAAAGACTAAAAAGAACAATAAGAATATGTCAGGAATCTAAAACTAACAATTTTTTTTGCAAGAACTAAAATCAGACTGAGCCATATTTGCAGGGACTTAAAATATATTTAAGCGAAAAAAATATATGTATATATGATACTTGAATATATAATGAGGTTACTTCCCTTTCCTTTCAACTAAAATGAGAAAAAAAAAAGATGAAAAATTCTTTTCGTTCAATATTGCTTTTCCTAAAATCTATGGATTCCTATCAATAAAAAATATATATGTTCTTTCTTTTCTGGTGGCTAAAATATATGTTCTTTCGCTTCCCCTTATTTAAGGGGTATGCTTACAGAGCCAAAGCAAATGTATGCTGCAGCTTTGTTTATTTATTTTAGAAGAAATATAATATAACCACACGTGGCAGTTGGTAAGCACACATTGAAAAACTGATATGTGTGACTGAGGGTTATCCTACATTTCAGTGAAGTGTTCAATATAATATCAAGTTCAGTCACTAGGCCTAGCTAGAAAGAGGACATAACACAATCATCATAACATAAAGAATTAGGTCCCAAGCTAAGCCATCCAACTGGTCCTAAAGCAAATACATTACTTGGTAAACTTTGAGCAACGAACAGAAAATGTCCCCCAAACATTGGGGGTTCCTATCTGTTTTTGATAAGTAACAGTACCTCACGTCTAGAATCCCCCAATAAAACTGTATCCCTTCAATGCAGCATTTAGCCAGCAATGACTAATGGCATGAAGCAGCGGTTTGCTAGAATTTCTGTATGACAACTGAATTTGCCAGTCCTGCCTGCTCTATAGTCTGAGTTTCATCAGCTAGAACCTTTGGGGGGAAACCCATCATCTGAAGTTGATAATTCTGCCCACCCCCAGGTCCAGATGCATCAATGAAGGCACGAATGTCGCTGATCCTGTGGTGATAATTAAAATGAGATATCAAGCGGGTTCCATCAGCCAACCTGAGTTGTATTGAGGTTGATGGCAATGATTGATCCACTACCAGGCCAGCAGAAGGAGTTGGCGCTGTGTTGGGAGGTGTTGAGGCAGCAGCTGGGTCAGGAGTCATTGATGTAGAGCTGCTTCCAAGAGTTCTTCCCACTCCCTGAAATGGAACATGCTGCTTTTCGGGTTCCTGTAAGCATAAAAAAATGCACTTATAATTTACACATTGGACGTGTGTGGTTTCAGATACAAGTAATTATGCATAACAAAAGACCTGAATTGCATTTCAAAATGCAAAACTTCAAATTGGACAGAGACAAACCAAAGAACTCAAACAGAAAACTCACAGGATAGTTCTCATTCCTCCTTATGAGGTTAACATTAACAGATGACCTCCTATCTGCAGGTTCAAGCTCTTTGGGACACTCAGATTTTTTTATGCTCTGCATTAAAAAATAGCAAATATCATTAAGCACAATGAAACCATTTTATGTAACCAATAAGAAAGTAATAGTAGCCCAAACACATTTCTGGGACATTCTTAGATGGTCTCGTCAATAGATTATGAAAGCAACGCACAGAATACTTATATAACAAAATATGATGGATTTCAGAAAGGATTTTAAATAAAAAAGTGAAGTAAAGTTATAAGTGAAATTTGTTGAGATGTTCCATTATTTCCTGAGCAATGTTCACCAAAAACTCAATCCTCTAACATCAGGATTTGCCTTTTTAGGAAAGCAACTTCATTACTTCCAAATTATTTTACCCTCCAAGTTATTAATGGAATCAGAATCTTAAATACCATCACCTCTAAGAATGAGGCATTTTCAGGATCGTCCAATCTCCTCAAAGGTCCATCGTTTACAGTGAAACCATTACTCCAGAAAACAATGTTGTGAACAACAGCCTCAGGTTGCTGATTAGTAGGTTGTGCAGCTTCCCCTGAGAGTAACCTGCCAGTTCCAGTAAAGCTAGTTGACCTTGGAGGCTCCTGAAGCTGATCAAGTGGCCTTTCAACAGCACCAAGTTGCCTAGCTTGATTGAAAATTGCATCCACATCAGTTCCCTTTGAAGGATCCTGGACAAGCATTCCACTGGAGATATAATGTACTATTGTTAAATACTCAGTAGAAAGGATCAAATCATAAAACCAACTGAAAATAGATGTGTGCATCCATAAATCTTGTGAAAAATTCGAGACACCAGTAAACTGTATATACACATTAAACTTTAGAAAGTCTGATTGCAGATGTACTAACCTAACCTTATTAAATCAACATGAGTATACACCTCTTGAAGCCAACTTATAATATCCAAATGTCAAAACTTTCAATCAAGGTAGTCAAAAAGTGACTTTTCACTATAAGGTGTTTGAGGTTCTAGAAAAGTAAGGCATACAAGTGAAGCATAAGGCTATGTTTGGAAATTTTGAAGCGGATGAAGTGGAGTGGTTTGGAATTGGATGGAGTGGAAAGGTACCACTCTATTGTTCGAAATTTTTAACAAGGGAATGGTGGGAAGCCCCTTTCCTTTGTTTGGAAGTAAAAATTGTAGTTAACTGAGTGGAGTAGATTGCAAATTTATCTGCTAGTATTACCCTTTAAATAACCCTAATTGTAGCAAAAAGGTTAAAGTGTTGGGTTAAAATTGTAGATGACTGTCTTAAAATATAAAAGAAGTGTTCCATTCAAAACCCTCTAAATCGGAGTGTATGGAAATTTTGAGGGTTAGAGTGGTAAGGAGTAGTTTGGGTTCCCATCCTTAACCATTCCACTTCATTACCTTAAAAAGTATCTAACAATGGGTTATCTTTTCTCATTCTGCTCCATCCATCCAAACACAGCTTAAAAGTGAAGATTTTACATACTATATAAAAATATCATTAAAAAATAGATATATAGCTATCCCTATCTATATGTTCTAGGTACTAAGCTATATAGTCTGATAGATTCAAACTTTGTGAACTTAAAACAGCTTAAAACAATCAAGTGGTCAATGCTTAAAGTCATAACATCAAGCTTTACACAATTCATTATAGACTTCAAAGGCTATCAACATACAGAAGCATTGCTATTAAACCTGGGAAGAGCAAAGAAAATGCCTGTTTGAACAAAAAAGCAATCACAAAATGATAAAACACATCACTTTGATGTTTTTTTTTTTCTTCCCATTCTTTAACAAGTTGAGCTGGATCTGAATGGGGTTTCAAAAGCTCAACACCAGAAAAAAGTAACCCAAATTTAAGCAAAATAGCTTCAAAGTTTAAAAGCTCTCATCAAAAGCATGATTTTATTGCTTTTAATGCCTTAAGATAAGTTTTCAAATGCTTTCAATCCTTCCACCCAAAAATGAGTTTGAGGAAAATCTGAAAGCACCTTGTATAAGCAAAAGTGCAAAAGAATAAGCTGAATCTAATCACTAATTTTTGTTTGAGAAAGCATTTTCTGTAATATCAAAGCAGTATGCCAATAAACGTGGCAGGAAAAAGGGTGGCCATTAATCAAGTTAAGCCAGGTAAGAGCAACAGGGAGGGAGGAAAAGGTCATCAATCGACACACACAAAATAGTCACAATCAACAATCGTAAGAAAAAAAAAACAATAACACCAAAACATTAGAATTTAGAAGACAAAACGAAACATACCAGCACAAATTGTAACTCTCATTTCAAATATACATAAATCATGCTAGAATTTTATATGATCGAGATAAAAAAAAGAAAAAAGAAAACTGTTCCCAAAATCTAACCTTATGCCAGCTTGATTTAAGTCAACTCTAATAATTCTTACACTAATAATCGGTAAGGCAACATATTATAGAACAAATTTATGCATACAAAATGATATCAAGAAGTTGAAAACCACAAGTTGTTAGAATTGCCAAAGTGATAAAGCCTTTTTTTCTTTTCAATTTTGTTGTGTCCTCTCATAGAACGTAACAATTTAAGCGCTACTGAAAGAAGAGAATAGAAGGAACGAACAAAACACGAGAAGGATTGGGAAAGAAGAGAACCTCTTCTCGCCGCCGGTGTAGTACTCCTGAGGGCCATCGGAGTCGCTGTCGGAATCGGCGGACGGACGGTTGAGATCGGAGAGCGTGCGAATTCTACCTGCTCGGCTGCTCGACGGCTTTGATGTCTTCTTGTTGTCCCGCGATGCCATATCGATTAAGATTTCACAAGTCGCAACAGAAAGAGAGAGAGAGAGAGAGAGAGAGAAGGGACAGTTTCTCGTCTCGCTCCAGTCTGCACGTCACTCGCCCCCAATGCTTTGCGTCGTTGCCAAGTAGTTCCGATCTGTCTTCCTTCAAAGAACACTAGATAATATAGATGAAGCAGTAATGCAATTCGATTTTGCTGGACATGAATTATAAAAATTCACCTTATATATTAAGTGAGAATAATTATTTTAAATAAGAGAATTTTTAGCTTATATATTAAGTAAGAATAATTATCTTAAATAAAAAAAAATTAGCTGTTATTTTTTAATAAAAATATTTTTAGCTGTTATTCTTCAATAAAAATATTTTTAGAAATTTTTTAATCTCTTATCTTTTTAAAATATTATTTTTAATATTTTTAGTTCTAAATTGAATTTTAACATTTTTTAAAAAAATTATCAATAACTAAAAATTAACATTATATTACAATAACTATTTATTATAAATTTAAAATATAATTTATATATTCAAAAATATTTATTTATTACAAATTTTAATTATAATATAATTTTTATATTTAGAAGTATTTATTTATTATAAATTTAAGTTATATAAAATAAATATTTATTCTGTACAATATATAAGTCAAAATACTAGTTAAAAGTAAACTAATATTTTGGCCTAAAAGACAGAATAAATATTTATTTTTATATAATTAAAATTTATAATAAATAAATATTTTTGAATATATATTATATTGAAAATAAAATATGTAATAGGTAAATATTTTTTAATATATAAATTATATATTAGATTTACGATAAATAATTTGTGTTGTTATACTTGTTTATTTTTAATTATTGACAATTTTTTTTAAAAAAATTATTGAAATTCAATTTAAAGATAAAGACGAAAAGGATAAATCGAAAGAGATAAGCGATAAAGAAAATCAAATATACTAATAAAGATAAAAAGAAAGTAATTTGGGATGATTAAGAAAGAAATTTTTGGTTAGTTGATAAATCAAATTAAATTTAAAATTAAAATTAAGAAATATATTTGAAAGGAATAAAAAAATAAAAAAGCAAAACTAAATGCTCAATGTATAGGATTAAGATAAGACATGGGACTCAATGATAATGAAAATAACTCTTAAAAATACTTTCATTAAAAAATAACTCTCTAAAATGCTTTTATTCAAGAAAGATCCTAAAAATACTCTCATTTAAGGGTGATAATTCATATTTATAATATAGGAGTAAATTTTTTATGAAAAATATAATATTTAATATTTACAATATATTTTTAACATAAATTTCAATTCTTAATTTCTTGACCATGAATCTTTAAATAATGGTTAATATAAATGTTTTTAATTAATGTAAGGTACTTGTTGGTTTTTGCTACAATATAATTTTTTTTTAAAAAATATGTTGTTCTGGACAAGTCTTACATTAGGACATCCTTGCCCTGGGTCTCACTGACCAACATGTAATGAACATTCCTCAAGGGCATAGTGGCTCTGATGCCTCTCCACTTAGAAGTTCGCAGTTCGCCTACTCTATCAAACCATCAACCACTAGATTGTCCACCAAATAAGAACACAACTCCAAACTCAACTACATCAGTTAGAATATCATGCCTATCTTCTCGAAAACTCATCAAGTACTCACCTCCTAAAATCACTCAACTACTTCTGACACATGCATGAACCTTGCATATAAGGAGCACTTAACATAACCTACAATTCCAACCACTCCTCTGATGAGACACGACAGAGGGACACTATTGAGACATCAAATAGTGTCTCCTGCACACTCTTATATAAATATCACACAATCACTTTCATCATGTATGTTCCTTTCACATAAACTAATTATTACTCTGTCAAATATTGACTTGGCATCGAAATTTTTGTTGGTTGGTGACCACCCCAATGCTCAACGACACCATTAAAGTTACAAGGTCAATTCCAACCTCGAAGCAACATGTAGCAATTAGAATACCTAGTTTTTGTAATTTGAGTTTATTTAAATATTATAAAGGAAGAATATTACTGAAGGAATTAAATATAACCTAATGCAGAATTAGTGATTTTAGGGTGATGCTAATATTTAAAAATATATTGAACTAATAAAATTTCACAATTATAATTTGATTGTCAATATCAAACTATATAGTTTTCACTTTTCACCCAAAAACAATGATTTTAATTAAAATATACTATATGTAAAAATCTTTACAATAACAATACATAACAATTAAATTAAAAATATATCAAACTACATAATAACCACACTAAAAATACAGTTGATTTATAAAATTTGGATTTGAAATATAAATTTAATTAAAATGTATTGATTGTATAAAGATTTTTGCATATTGTCATTCAATCATAATTGGCACATATTGATATGAGAATGAATAACTTAATTATATGGAAAGAGACATATTTAGATCCTATTCAAATTTTAGTTAGTCCAATCACAAGGTTTTGCTCAAAGAAATGCAATATATATATATATATATAGTGAGTTGATTCAATCAACTTGAGCTCAAGCAATGTGGTGTCCCAGTGAAGATATTACTTAACAGTCAAATTTGAATTTGAATTTCTAATTTGAATTTGAATTTCATATTCGAATTTGATTTTGAATTTAAATTTAAATTAGGGAATTAGTTCAAATTTAATTAGATAATATGTTATTAGATTTGATTATATTAGTTTAGATAAGATTAGATAATATCTTGTTGGATTTAATTATATAAGTTTAGATTTGATTAGATAATCTCAAATTTGTTAATTTTTTTAGGGTTTTATTTTTAGATTTAATTCAAATTTGATTTAGGCTTTAATTCAGCTATGAGCCTAGATTTCTATAAAATATAATTCCTTCTCAATGAATAAACAATATAGTTTATGCATTTTGAACAAAAAAATGAGATTAATTCTCTTTCATTTTTTGAGAACTATTCAAACTTATTGGATTCCTTTGTGGCATTTCTAACATCCCGCAAAATTAGACTTAATAAGTAATATAAATTAAATGGTGTTTTAACAAATAGATAATTAAATAATTATATAATGGGCTTAAGTCAAAGGAAAGATGGACGAGCTTTTATAAAAGAAAGGTCACTAAGGCCCAATAAGAGAATTAAAGTTTATAAACCCTAATTCACACATACTAGTCACACATACTCACTTAACCTAGAGAGGCAAGTAAGAAGGAGATAAAGAGAGAAGGGAGAACCTAGGACACCTTATAGGGATTTGACAATTATCTATAGATGAGTGCAATCCTTTATATGTTCTTCCTTCCCTATAATTGTATGAATCTCTTTTTTGAGTGCTTGACATGTTTTCCCTTTTCCCATAATTTTTTGCTATTGTTTGTCTTGCCTAATATTTGTATGTTTATGTCATGTGGGGTTAGGATAAGGGGTTTGTAATTGTTAATGTTTATTCAAGATTGAGGGGTAAGGATAGAGCCTTTGATATTATTGTATGACTAAGGGGTTTAAGATAAAGGCATTCTAATGTTTAGGAATAATGTTGTTCTTCCCTCCTTGTTTGTGTTCATGTGCATCACTTATAGTTAGGGTTTAATAAGGGTTTGGAATCATTGTTTGCTTGTTGGGTTTAAAGAGGAAGTTCTAATGTTTGGGATTTAAGGAAGAGTAATAAAGTGCACGTGCGTGTGTGGATATATTTTATTGTTATCATTGTTATTGTTATTGTTATTGTTATTGTTATTATTATTATTATTATGTGAACTTATGTGATTAATTTAACTTGTGATTGCTTGAGAGTAGACTGATATTATAGTGAGGGTTTAGGTTGATTTGAGGGTTTCCTCTATTTTGGATAAGGAATTAAAGGATTAGGCTTAAATGAAAATGACTTAGATTAATAAAAATCCCTATTTTGGAGTAGAATGGACACTAAGATAGTAGAAACACAACCTTATGGACTTTTGGTAGTTTAGGGAGGCCTTAGGAAGTTTCCATGCTTGCAAATTGCGATTTTATGATCTACTAAGTGATGAGCATGTTCGTGCTTACATTCCTGACAGAAACATCAAATTTGTGGGCAAAAACGAGAAAGAAGATGATCGAATTATGCTTTGTGATCTTCATAAGAATTGTAACCTTGTACAATATATATATATATATACACACACACACACACACACACTAACTAATAGCTTTGGAATCACCTAAAAATAATGTCTATAACTCAAGATATGCCCAAAATAACACACATATGTCAGGCTGCCAGCGGGAAGCAGCATATCCAACTTTAAGTCCAATTTCGTCCATGATCTAGGCAAAATTAGTTGACGATTTCTACATGAAAGTTGTAGATTTTTCTTTTATCTTTTCATAGATACTAAGATCACCTCAAACTCATCTCTGTAGCTCAAGTTATGATCTAAACAAGGACAAAAGGTCAAAGTCATCAAAAATCCACAAATTAATTAAGATTTTCATTAAAGCCCAATTAAATCTAAATACGCAAAGCTTAACTAGAACACCCATATTAAGCCCAATTAACATTCAATAAAGCCAAGCACGAAGTCATAATAAGTGTGTTTAAATTGGTTGATCAAGCACGCCTGTGTTCTATTAAGCGTGCTTGTGTTGAGTTCTCTATTAGTAAAGTGTGCAAATTTTGGAGTACAAGAGTAATAGGACTAGCTTAGGCAATCAAAAACTAAATTGAGAGACTAATAATTAAACCTTACAGAGATAGGAATATGATTTAGGATAAACGAAGTGAGTACATGATAGTATGGGTGTTGCTTTGCTTGTGTTGTGATTGTGACTTGTGATATTATACTTAAGTATGTTTATTCAAATTGATTAATATCATGGCATATGTATATTACGTTATGAGAAGTATGATGTGTTTAACATGTGACATTATGCTATGAGATGTATGATATGACTTGATATCATTGTGACAGGCGACCTAGCCTGTGAAAGGTGAGAATATGCTTGGGTGACATCTCATCTGTAAGGAACCTAGCTTGTGAGGTAGCAAGAATGATACTCATTTATTTTGTAAAGAAAAGTCTAGAGGAACACTTGTGTGCATTGTATATACGAGATATGTATCATGACATTAAGATTTTATGATGGAAGAAAGTATTATGAGCTAGATGGTGGAGGTCCTGAGGGATTGTTAGCTCGACCTTGGGGGTTTTTCGGAGAGGAAACCCCAATGACTCGTGTTGATCCCATGATGAAAGGGCATACTATGCAAAGCTTAGCAACCATAATTTATAGTTTTATAACTTTGTTATTTTTGTTTTAGGATTTTAGTTCCTTCTTTTGTATTTAATAACCTCCTGTGTGAGGCCTAGTTGTTATGTTGAGAATTATTATTAAGTCTTGTAAGATACCTTGGGTACTCAAGTATTGAAGTGTTTGTTTTCTATTGAGGTTTTATTTTAAAAAGTTTACATTTCTGTAAATGAAAGTATGTGTGAAAGGTAATGCTCCTTTGGGGTATTACAACATTTAGAATTGTTCAAACTTATTGGATTCCTTTGTGATGCTCAAACAGCTTATCAATCAAACCATCTATAATTGATTGTGGTGTCTTCAGTTCAAAGATTTTGTGTTAATTGTATGACATGGGTCACTGTGTGGATTATACCAAGGTTCGTGTCCCTTGTAGTGCATTGGTACGGTCTTTCATAGCTTTCGATTCTTGCTCTTATTGGCATTAGATCAAGGTTTCCATACAATTTCAATTAGAGGACGATCTCGAGAAACATTAATTTGATTACAATCTTGCTAATTCTTGGCCGAACTTATATCGTTTGGTATCAAAGTTCTTTCCATATAAATAATAGTTAGTTGATGCATTATTCATAAAAAGTGAGATTAATTCTCTTTCGCTCTTTGCAAACTATTCTAATTTATCGAATTCCTTTATGGTGCTCAACAATTGACCTATCAATTAGACCATCCAATAATGATTGCAATGCTTACACTTTTCAAAATTTCGTGTTAATCATAAGACGTGGATCGCTATGCGAATCATACTAAGATTCGTGTCCCTCGTAGGACATTGAGTCGCGACCTTCCATATTATTCAATTCTCGCTCTTGTTTGCATCAAGTAAAGGTTTAATACAATTTTGATTAGTGGACAATCTTAAGAACATCAATTCGATTACAATTTCGCTAATTCGTGGTGGGTTTCGTATCACATATAATAAAATTATTAACTTTAGTAATAGTTGTTTTAAAAGTCATATCTAAAATAATTTATAATTATTCGATAGTGTAAAAATCTCTATACTGATAGTATATTAAAATTAAACTTTTAAAATAAAGTTTAATGAGTATACATTGTCGATATAAAAGATTTTACATTATCAACCAATTAAAAATCAACTTTGGTGTGACTTTTAAGGTAATTATTATCAAAGTCAACAAACTTATCATACATGATGATTTGTAATTAGATGACAATGTAAATTTTTTTTACACTATTAGTGTATATACTTTTTCCTCTTAAAGATATTGATACTGATAGTAAAAAAAATTCTTGTTTAATAATAATTCATAATGTAAATAAATATAAGAGCCTACTAGTGAATGTTTACAAATATTGGTTAACCAACTAATAATTTTTATTAAAAATTACAATAAAATTATATTAAAAATCATAATAAGAATATTAATAATATTTTTTTTACAAAAACATTTTACCTTTTTTTTTTAACTAATGTTGTAAAAACACTTTAACTAGGAGTGAGCATGAGTCTAGATCGACCCAATGGCTCGATTGACCTAAACTAAACCAAAGAAAAAAATTTGAGTTGGTTCGAATTTTAAAATTACAAACATGATATATTGGTTCAAGTGTCAAATTTGGGCATATGAAACCCAACCTGACCTGAACCAATATAAACATATACCATGTTTATAATTTTTAATATTTTATGTTGTGTAATTCTATAATTTTATAATTTTGTGTTAAAATTTTAGGCTTAAATATGTTTTTAGTCCCTTCAAATTTGAGGTAAGTTTGTTTTTAGTCCCTAAATTTAACATTAATCTTTTTAGTCCCTATAATTTGAAAAAAAAAAAAAACTTGTTTTAGTCTCTCAAGACCACTTGTAGCATTATTGACAAGCACAAATTGAGTCAATTGTGTCGCATCGGCTAAGTTTAGTGTGATGTTTTCACTAACAAGGACACTAGTAGGTAAATCTTGTGTGATAGATTCAGTAATAGGGGAATATTCCCAAGCTTCACACTCTATTTTAGACTACTTTCCTTATTTGGTGGGCTTTGTGTGACAAATTCACTAATGAAGTTTAGGCACAGAGACTAAAACTTTTTTTTTTCAAATTACAAGCACTAAAAAGATTAATTTTAAATTTGGGGAATCAAAAAAAAACTTATCCCAAATTTGAGAGACTAAAAACATATTTAAGCCTATAATTTTGTAATTTTGACTTTTGAGATTATTCATCAATTTTTTTTCATTCTATTATTTTTTCCTCATTTTTTCAATCTTTTTTCATGTTTTTATTATTTTATTAATAAATGCAATCTAGGCCAAAAATGGTTGGGTTAGAATTTTGTTTGGATTGTTGTAAAAATTTGAAATATTCAAACCAACCTAAATTGATTAACGTTGATCAAATTAAATCTAAATATTTCTTAAACCAAACTCAAACATATTCACCGTTATTTATATCCCCTACTTATAACATGTCATAAATTATAATTATAACAAAGAATATACCTTTTTTGAGTCTCCAGTTTTATTAAATTAGTATACTCTTTAATTACTCTATAAATTATTCACTACTTTATCATTTAACACTCTCTACTCACTACATCCTCTCTCCTTCTCTTTTCTTTTTATTTTTAGAAAAATAGAGTGTCTCTCTTTCCCTAATATAGCATAATTTAACTTAATTTAATCATACAAACCTTAACTATCCAAATTAAAGTCACCATGACTACACATTCAACAAGTACACGTTTGATTTGAATTATTTTAATAAAACAATCAATAATTTTATATAGTTTCTTAATTTTCCTAAGCAAGCGGCTATTCCTTTTATGAAAAACTTTACTAAACAGGCACTGAAATTAACAGAGAATACCCTAGTAAGCTTTTAACTTTACTATTAATTTCAATTGAGGTACTTATTTCTAGATGGAAAAATTACAATAAGTTATTCATGAGCTGACATGCTTAAAACGTAATAACATTCGGTAAATTAATCAAATGCAGTCCGTTCAGAAAACATCCAAAATGAAACTCTTACACGTTTTAATATAAAATTTATAATTAAAATCAAATTTACATTCATACTTCAATTATCTTTAATAATTGAAATTAATTTTATCCAAATAAAATATTTTGAAAATGAAAAAAATTAATTAAACTAAATAAATTTCTGACAAGGGAAGGTGGGATGATATTGATATATACATAAACAAGACAAACAACTTTGCACTGTAAAACAAGGTCTCAGTCACTTAGAATCCTGCGGCGGGAAGAGCTTCGGAACTTCCTGTTTGCGGCAGCACCACGCAGCGCCTCCTGCCGACTCGTGGCGCACTCTATATATTCTTGCAAAGGTGGAAGATGCGCTTGTTCGCCGTCCTTAGGAACTTGCCCTCGAATAATCTGTCCATCCATTAATAGATGCTTTTAAATAACTAGTATTTGCCATGAATTACCTTATCAGTAAATATCTTTAAATATATAAAATATATTTTAAATTTACAATGAACACTTTAAATTGCAATATAAAGTTACTTTTAGGTATTCACAATTCCTTGTAAAAAAAACTATAGAAATTCAATTTAGAGATAAAGATAAAAGAAAATAAATTGAAATAGATAAGCTGTTAAAAAAATCAAGTAAACAAACAAAGATAAAAATAGAGTAGTTTGAGATGATTGTGAGAAAAAAAATGGTGTAAAATCACATCTAAGAGAGAAAAAAGAGAAAATGCCTAATTAAGAGAGTGAGAAGAGCGAAAGTCCCACCCTTGCTGTTAAGTATTCTAATCTATAATGAGTAGATATCCCTGAACGCCAATAGACTGGAAATTGAAAAATAAAAAATATTTTTACCTTTGACGCCCATGATCGTTCTGCTTGCTGACAAATATCTCTAATATCTCTTCCAGACATACTGAAACAATAAGAACCCATGAACAGGAAAGGAGTCAAAAAATAGAGCAAAACATTTTTTTTAAGGCAGTGCATAGCAATTTAGAAATGACTGTAACTTAATAGGAGCATTTTTTTTCTTGGTGTATTAATCGGAGCATGCTAAGGTTAGGAAAAAGGCTCATGAATGGTTACATAATTTCAATGATTAAAGAATGTGTCATGTTGGTGGAAGTCAAAATAAGAGGTCAATACATCTATATACTTCCCTCATTTTCTACCTTGCTTTCACTACCCACCAATTTGTAAGCAATAATTCAGGTGCGGAACTCAAAAGTTAGCCCAACTTACTCTTCTGTAACCCTTGCAAGTTCATCTAGTTCGGGTTTGGACAGGTGCTTTGCATATTTGGATGCTATTTCCTGACGATTCCGATGATCGGGTAAGCCAAAAGAGATCATACTATCAAACCGACTACAAACAGGAGAAAAAACAGTTAGGATGAGATTCCTGCATGATTGACCGTAAACTTTGCAAGCTATAAAGCAATTCGTATTCAAGCTGACCTGATTAACGCAGGATCAAGGTCTTCCTTTCTATTTGTGGCAGCAATGACAACTACTTTCTTATCCTGCTCAAAGCCATCTATCTGCAAAATTTGCTCCATCCATCGGTCAAATTGCATAAGGAAGTAAACTTTCAGCATGTTTGATTTAGTTTGGACGAGTTATTGATACAAGAGTTTATGCATAACCAGGATTAATTCTACATTTAAGAGTTATCAAGCTGTTTACTGTCATAATACAAAAGTCCACCCCTTACTTGGATCCAGTAATAATAAAATGTCAATATTATCAAAAACTAATCCAAACAAGAACAATCAAAACTTGCCCCACTAGATGGTATCGGTTACTTAAGCAATCAACACGACGGAGCTCTCTTAAAAATCAAATCATATTACATCATAAACTAATCTTGACAAGTACATATGATGCTAAATAAGAACTTACAAGCTGAAAATAAGTTTTTATAAACTCTTCACTATAAAATAAAACTTTTAAAACTCTAGCACACAATCATTTTCTATAGACACAAGTATATAACATGCCATTCTGTGTATCATAAAGCAGTAAGCAACAAGATTAACCTGTCGCAATAAGACTGACAATATTCTACGTGTAGCTTCATGCATTTCACTGTCACGAGCAGCAGCAAAAGAATCAATCTGTATCCCAAAAATAAAAAACACAAACAATTTGTAAAGAAGTTTTATGAAAAATCATTAAGAGGCACATGGCAACTCCTTGTCAACATTTCTTGTTTCGTTACCTCATCCAGAAATATAATAGCACCATTAGGAAGATTGTTTGCAAGCGAAAACACTTTCCCCAGAAGACGTTCACTTTTACCGTATAATTCAGACATTATTGCCTCAAGTGGAACATATAGCAAAGGGACACCCTGCCAAATCAAGTACGCTGATTTCAGTTAGCTGCATATTTGAGTGCAAAATACAAAATTCTACTTGATTTAAACCAAACTCAAAACCATAAGCATCGTTATTCAAGCTAGCATGCAAAGATACAGAATCACCATTTATGTGGCCATTGAATGGCACTTTACACATGAGAACACCCCCACCCAAACACACACAAAAACCAAAGATGGAGGTACGGGATTTGATCAATCTCCTTTCCCTTACCCCAAAATCGCAGGTGGCAAGCCAGCTCTATTACTGTGCCCCAAAAAATATAGGGTATTTACATAGCAAGTTTATTTCAATTAGGAAAAGATAATGCTCCCAGTCACCCACCCACCAGTTCCTTCCCTTTGCAAGCACAAACGCAAATTGTAAAGGCAATTGCAAATACTGAAGTGATAAATTCCCTATCCACAAAGCAAGTCCTTTTGAAGCACCTAGACTTTATCATCTGTATTCACTATTCACTTTGACCACAATAACATTCTTAAAGCATAGCTCTGGAAGATATAAAGTCAAATATTTCTGTCTGGCCAAAAGTAAAATACAGACAAAATTGCAATCTGAAAGCTTACATAACAGCCATACAAACCAAACTATGTATAATGAAAACATACACATACATACGCACACACAAAATAAGGATATGTACTAATACTAATCACTAATTAGTCAATACATGGTGCAGTTTTCCCCATGAAAAACACAGATCCTAGTTCTAGGTAAGTGACAGCTAAACAACCAATTTATTGACATGGAAGTGGAACATATCCAGTATGTCCAACAACATTATATCACACGAGCCCCTTGAATGATGTTTCTAGAATAGCTTTAATGTGTTGTTTTTTTCATTGGCAGAGGATAGGGCACAATATTCAGAAACCAGCTCAAAAATAAAGCCAAGGGGTAAAAGTGTAAAACAATTAAAAGCAGCATACCGCTTGATTGGCAATAACACGAGCACAGGAAGTTTTCCCTGTACCTGAAACCATAAAAATGTGCTATTCAAACATCACATATAATGTGAATAATGGAAATTAAAGCTTGTACTGTCATCTAGTAACTTTCTTCTCATTAAATTAAGATTCCTACTTCACAGAGAAACAGTTCAACAGATGCAATGTCTTATTAAAACAGTGGCATATCTCCTACTAAATACCTAGGATCCAATGCATGAAATAATAGTAGTTCAAACTTTGGCGATTGTAGGTACATTTGATATGCCAAAAGTGCACGTAAATGAAATAATTGTTAGAATATATGGAAATCTCTTATCATATCTTAAAGTATCCTAGATTATCCTTCAGAATTAGTTTTTATTTCCCATTATCTCTTAGGATTGGTTGTTATATTTTCTTATGATTTATTTCCCTAATTAAATAGGATTATGATTAATATAAAATAAGGGTTAGTGCTCTAAGTTTTAAGAACACACATGGTAATACATTTCATTACATAATAGAATATTATGCAAAGCCAATTTTCTCTTAACCTCCTCCCTCTATATCTAAAATTCCATATAATTTCAGTATGGTATTAAAGCGATACCATCATGTGACCTGTTTCATCACTACCCTGCTGCTAAGTTCCCTCAACTTTGGAACTCTACCTTATTATCATGATTTTTCCTTCAAATTAATTGTCTCTCTTGTCGAGTTTCTTCTTTGGCATTTGGTCACTGCTATTTTGTCCTCCTAATGGTCACCGGCCGTGTTCTTCATTTCATCCATCTCCTTCACTAGTTTCCTCCACTGTGTATTTTTCCAATGTGTTTCAGACAGTTTATGGTCCTGTGTTTTTCTCCAAGTTCCACTCTCCACCATGCATTTTGCCACAAGACTCAGATAGTTTCTGGCTGCCGCTGCTGGCACTTCACTGCTATATTATCATTCCAGATGGTTCAGACCTTTGTCTTCAGCCTTGCTGCCACTGTTCCACCATTGCCATATGTGACATTTTCCAGGCAGCAACCATACCACCAGCTTTGTTGCCCTCAGATCAGCTGTTTTGCACCAGACCTATCCTCGTCGAAGCTCTTGCCTCCATTCTTGTGCAGACACATTTTCTCCACACGTTTCCATATTCTATTGAGTGAGGTGGTGTGTCCCAGTCTGTTTCCAGCTGCTCTCAACAGTGTCTAATTCGCAACACGTTGCTCATCCCCAATCTGCACTTGGCTCATCATTTTTTGGGTCTCAGTGCACCCTTGTTCAAGCTTTTCTAGGGCTGTTTGGCACTGTTTCTCTGTCCTCTTGTTGGCCCATGAACTCCTTTACTCAAATCTGCCCTCTTTGGTACCAACCATGCACTATGGGAACTAAGAAATCAGCTTAGCTTGCAGCTTCCCAAAGATATGAGTCTGGCCCCATGACAGTCCTATAGAATCATCTAAGTCCAGCCATTCTACATTTTGAGTTTTATTTTTTTGGTAAATGGTTTATTTTTAACAAGTTTAAAGCTTAGTAAGCTTTAACTTGAGGGAGAGTGTTAGAATATACGAAAATACCTTATCATATTTTAGAATATCTTAGATTATCATTTAGCATTAGTTTCCCTATTTCCCATTATATCTTAGGATTGGTTATCATATTTACTTATCTCATGATTTGTTTCCCTAATTAGTTAGGATTGTGATTAGTATAAATAATGGCTAGTGCTCTAGACTTTAAGAACACACATCAATACATTGTAATACATTTCATTACATAATAGAATATTATATAAAGTCTATTTTCTCTCAATTTCCTCCCTCTACACCTAAAACCTCATAATTTCAACAATAACTATACATTGTATTTATGTCCAACCCAATGAACCCATGTACAAAGATATAAATAAATAGTAAGATGATAATTTACTAAAAAATTATAGTTTCCTAATTGTACCCCAATTCATCACAATTAAAGAAGCCTGGTGGTCATTTTTAAAACTAATAATAATTCAAAAGAGATGTTTTTGAATGTATTCCTCATCTTTTTTAATCTCTTCTACATGATTGGTATAAAAGTTGCATACTCTTCAACATGATCAGAGTATTAGACAAGTGTGCCATTTATGCAATAATTAATGCCCTATTCAATAATGGAAAATGTTCTTTAAAAAAATTAAGGCAAAACATCTATCATTCAATGTAGATGTTTATCATTCTTGTTGTAAAGAAACGAATTTGTTCTTAACACCAAGTTACCAACAGTTAGTGGTTGCTTTCCAAGTTCAAACTTGGAGAAAATGGTTTTCCTTACAGGACGATAATCCTTCCTGCACAGAGTTTTTTCCCTTTCAATTTATATTTCTTGTGAAAAAGTTTCCGTTTTTTTATAATAGAATGAAAATTAAAAGCAAAACAGAAAATAGAAAATTCATCCCAAACTAAGCATGCCCTAAATGTATCACATTATTTAATTAAATAGAAAACGTATAAAAGAGCCTAAAATGACACACCTGGTGGACCTTCGAATAGCACAGCTCGAGGTCTGTTTGACTCAAACTTATGACGAGTCCCTCGAGCAATATCATCATATACTTCAGGACTATGTAAAGCCAATAGTATTGTATCTTCTATTACTCTACAAAATAATACAAAATTAAAGATTAAGTAAATTTACTTTTGTGCATAATGATAAATGAAAGCTGAGAACACATATCAACAGATGATACTAGGTGTTATAAGTATATACAATACAAAAGGGAAAAGCAATTAAAAAAAATAGTGTTACAATGCTCTAATAAGATATAGAGCCCACACTAAACATATATGGATAATCAAATTGGTTGGAGTGACTGATGAACCTCTCATTCCCTTCAAATACCAGAATCTACTCATTACAAGTTACACAGACTAGGCATTTACTGTGCCTCAATTGACAGAAATATATGTTGAGACCTAACAAGTTTTGCTGAAATATAACACATACCAAGCTATATAATTTCCAGAAGAGATTATAAAACATTAATTACATATCTATTTTAGTTTTGCCCACTTGCAACTGAGGTGTCAAAACCATAAAATAGAAAGTCTTTATAAAAAATATTTGCTTTCCAAATTAGATATAACATTCAGCTAGTGAGAAAATACAAGCCAAATTTCCAGATTAACATACCGTTTTTGATGTTCATAACCAGCAATGTTGTCCCATGATATCTCACCATCATTTGATATACCTACGGGTTCATCAAGTCCATAAATTCTCACTCCCATACCCTCAAGATCAGAAATAGATTTATCTACAGATGGCACCTTTTCAGTCTCTTCCCTCGGTTTTCTTTCCAGGGTGCTTCTTTGTCCCAACTTGTTACCAGCTAATTTTAAAACAGAGATGAAAGCATCAAGCTCTTCAGGACTCAAGTTCCCTTGCTTAATGAATTCAATTTCCTGCAATATTGTCCAAAGAAGATAATATTCTGCAGAGCAATGACCATTTTTTTCAATGCACAAAAAGCAGAATAATGCGAAGATCAAATTAAGAAAAATGAAAACATTAAAGACTTACAGCTTTATCTAAGCCAATGAGAGAATGAAATATGAGTATACATAGATCTCTATCATCTGCATTTATATCTGTTGAAGACAGATCTTTCCCTTGCATATTTTTTGGTTTGGATGGATGAGTAAGGGTAAGTTGCCAAGCAACTGTGCTGTAGATAAGTCACAAGAAACATTGAGGATTTTAACTAAATTGAGTGAATCACTACTGTAAAGGAGAAAACTCAATATGTATCCTGAGCCATAAACATGCACGCTAATATGCCCTAAATCACAGAAATTGAGAACGAAGTACCTGTCCCAAGCTCGTAATAACATGTCTGAACCACCGCCATGGCCCTCAGCTTTCATTCCAAGATGTGCAGCAAGATTTGCAATAAGTTGTGAAACTTCGCAATCAGGCGGAATTTGAAACTTAATACTGATCTATAATTGTAATTCCACCATCAGATATAGTTTGACTTCCATCGTAGTAAAAGAACATCGCTTCATCAAAACTAGCGCACAGTAATTGTGAATTATGCCTTTTATTTAAAAAAAAAAAAAAAAGAGAGCAGAATGCAGCCAGGTGAATGATAATGAAGAAAAAGAGGTTGATGTTGATTGTTGAACCATGTCACACGTGATAACACTTGGTTAAAAGCTAATATATGAAGAATATAACCTCGGTGGAGTTCAAAATAGTATTAGATCGTCTTGAAAAGTGACAGTTTGGCAAACAAATTTCTCTTGCATTTAGATTTGACGCTGCTAAAGAAATGTGATGGGCTTTAATGCTTACAATACCAAAGACCATTTTACAGCTAAGCCTACTTTTTTGGATTACAGATTAACTTTCCAAACGTAAACCACAAAGAAGCCATCGCGAAGCAACTAGTTATTTCATTGCCCATATAATCACCTCAAAATTTAGGCAAATCATAGAATAACAAAGCGCACCAATGGACCAAACCTTTTGGCCTTTAACGGCAACAGTGAAGCGAGGATAAGAACCATATCGAATTCCTCTACTTCTAAGCAACTCCTCAATTCGTTCGCGCTCCTTCTTAGCAATTTCTTGGACATCCACGCCACCATTATCCGCATATGCCGCTTCCACCAATCCAGTTCCGAAAATACCAGCTAAGACAACTGGAAGCAACGAATAACCCTCGCGCAAAACTCTGGAACTCGAAACATCAGACACGGAGGAGGTGCACCAAGTAGACGCAAACTCTACACAAAATCAATCATAAACCATTCGTAACAGAAATTCGCAAACTGGAGCATGTAAAAGTGATTGGAAAGAAATTCATCGGCTGTGAAACCAAAGTGGAGCATTGCAATCTGAGAGAGGAACGTACTGGGATAGGAAGAACGAGGGGAGGAGCGAGAAGCTAGGGTTTGGAAAGAGGAAAATGAACGCCAATGCCAACGCCATGCTCGAGCTGACCTGGCTAAACGTTCCATTGGAGAGTGCAGAAACGAAAACGAATTTCACGTCAGTGCGATATTGTGTAGATACCACACTGCTGTCTGCCGTGCTCTCCAAGGCCGTCAGGAATCAGAGTGTCACCCACCGTGAAGTCTTCTTTCTCGAACTTTCCCGCTTTATAGAGAGAAGAAAAGAGAAGAGAACGGTGTCTGTTACTTACGGCAACAGTCAACAGGACCAAATTGAGCTGGGTCAAATGATATAATTTACTTCAAATAAAAATGGAATTAAATAATTCTTTTAAAAATAATTGATGTAATTTTTTATTTACTTGAAATAAGTTATAAAAAAAAATTACATTAATAATTTCTGAATAATATAGTAATATTTTATTATTATTATTATTATTATTATTATAACTTCAATAACTTTTTAGTCGTATAATATATATAATTGTTTTTATGCAAAGCCTCTTAATTTTTTTTATTTACGTTTTAATTATTTTTTGCTTTATTTTAATTTTTAATGTCAGAAAATCATTGTTGAAATGGTGATGTAACCAACAGAAATTAAAAAAAAACTTGTTATTTATTAAATGGTAGGAATTAAAATGGAAATCTTATAATATTTTGGTGTACAATGAAAATTTAGGGAGAGGAGATGGTGTCCCAATTCAAGACAAAAAAATTTCTGGGTTCAAAAAACGCTTATAGAAATATTTACATTTTACCTTACCTTAAGGAGACGAGTAGGGATTCGAAAAGTTTACAATTTTATGGAGATTAAAACAATAGGGTGAGAGATTAAAATCAAAAAAATAATAAAAATACAAGTGAACAAAAAAAAAACCAAAACAAAAACATGTATATATTATAAAAACTGAAAAATTAATTAAGCCTATTATAATTTATTTAAATATCATATATATGTGTTATAAAAGACTTTTTAGTTTTTTTATTTTTAAATTTTATAACTTAACTGTATCAGTAAACTCATTTGTAGAAGGAAAACCTCAGTCAAATTTCAACGTAGGAAAAAAATAAAAAAGAGAAGAATAAATTGTGTAATAAGTTGACACTTGTTTAAATTTTGAATAATTTTATTACTATGAGTAATTTAATATTTTTTCTACAAATTTTCTCAGTATTTTATAAAGAAAATATAAATAAAAAATGCATTTAATGTCTTTGAAATATAAAAAGTATTCAATACATATAAAATAAATAAGAGGATTAATAGAAGGATGTTTTAAGATGATTTAAAATTATATAAGAATTATACTCGATGTTTTGAATTAAATCTTGAGAAAATAGGCTATGCACTAATAATATAAATTTTATACTGTCATTTAATTTCAAATTACCGTGTATGGTAAGTTTGTTGACTTTTATAATAATCACCTTACAAGTATTAACGATGATTTCTAATTGGTTAACAGTGTAAACTTTTTATACTGATAGTGCATAGCAATTAAACTCTTAAATCTAAAAAAAATACAATCTTAATATAATTATGAATTTAATTAAAATATTTTAATAGTATAAAAAATTATATATCATTCAATTATAATTTGTCATACATTTAAAAATTATTTATTTTATAATTATTATTTTAAAAATCATAATTAGAATAATCTCTAGTTAATTAATCTAAGAATTTTGATAGTATCAAAATTAAATTCTCTAATTATTAGCCAAGCCATAAACCAAAACTAATATTTGTAATTATTTAGTAGGTTTATTTTTTTGGTCGAAATTTAGTAGCTTCATGAATCATGACTCTCACAGTAGAGCAAAAGCAGAGATGAGAATAGGCCCAAAGTTATAGGATCTCTGCTGGGCCTAGATTTTCAAGGTCCATGCAGAGAGCATGAAAACTGCATATTTCTTTGGTCTCCTCTGCCTTTTCCAATCTGGCTATAAGCCTATAACTTATTAAAAATGATAAAAACAAAACCATGAAATACTATAATTTTCAAAAGAAAAATAAAAACTCTTTAATCTGCAGACTCGTATTGAAACCTTATTTAAACAAAAAATATTGACTGAAAAAATGACAAAAACAAGTGGTAGAAGTTGGGACCTTTACAAGATGGTTTTATATTGTGGGCCACATGTACCCTGCGTCCTTGCCTCAGAGTGCCGCTGCTACCTGAGGTTGTTACTTTTTCGAACTGCGAGATCGTTCAAATCCACGTGAATCTGTAAGGGCATTTAATTGCTTAATTGCTAAGCCGAGCACAGAGATTAGAAGCTTTGAATCTGGATGAAGGCATAGACCTAGTCTCCTCTGCTCCTTCCTCACACAAAGAAAGAAATCTATACCTCCAAGACTAAATTATACTTGTACAATCCAATATCTAATGAACTCACAAACAAAAGATGTATGCCCACGTGTTTGAAGCTCCTACTTATGCGATAAATACCCATTGATTAAAATAGTACGAGTTTGTTTTTTTAAAAAAAAACTAAAAAAATTGTGATTCATCTTTCAAAACGTTGGGAAAACCGTATATAGTTTTTGTCAAAAAGCACTTTCGGCACTTGACCTCAGTTTTTTTTTATAATCTCGTTATTTATAAGTTACTATGAAATTCTATTAATTCAAATTAAGTTTGATAAATGTACTTAAAGAGATGCAATTTTATTAATACTAATTTTTTATTCATAAACCTTAAATTTATTATCTTAATTATTTCAAAAGAACCAAAATTCTTATTACTTCAACCAGCAAATATTATTAATATTTGACTGTATTTCAATATAGAATCAGTGCTTGAAGACTAAATTAAAACAATGTTGATAAATTGAAATGCAATTACTTTTTTAAAACGTGCTTAGCCACAAATAATTCGAGTTTACAATATACTTTGGTTGATCTGAGCAATGTTAGAACTTGACTGAATCGGATGGCTCGATCATATCATGAAATTTTATCAAACAAAAAAAAAAGCATATCATGAATTCAATATAGAACCGGAAATGCAATGAGAGGAAAAAGAGAAAAATTTGAACGACGGAGAGAAATTGAAAAGGGGAAGAGAGAAATAGGATTAGGGTTTTACAAACTTCAAAGAGAAGGTTAGACAAGCAGAAGAGAGATTATGATTGAGAGGTTAGGGCAACGGTCAAGGGTAGCTTGATTTCACTTACAAAGTTTTTGAGGGACACATAGTGAAAGGGGAAAGGCGGCCTTAGTGAAATTTTTTTTTCAATTTCTGATAACTTTTGTTTTATTTTTAAATATAAATTATTTAATCTGTGGCGGTTACGCAAAATTGCCACAAGAACCACCGCAATTATACATTAATCTATGGCAATTAACAGAAACTGTCGTAGTTATTTATTACTTTATGGCAATTTTAACTGCCGTGGGAATCACTGCAACAGTAAAATAACAAAAGTTTGCCAATGATTGTCATTAAATTAGCGTCGTAATTTTACAAATTTCTTGTGGTGAATCACCCTAATTGTCGAACAAACAAAAACAAGTCAACATCTCATATCAATATAAACTACTAACTTGAAGGACAATTGTTTTGGACCTCGTCCCAATTCCATAATGATTGATTAGGCCAACCCATTTGCCAAACAAGCCTAATCACTAATAATATGGTGGATGTATATCCAAAAATCTTGGGATCATGATTATTATTGGTAGATAACCAACTTATTACTAATTATAAAGTGTAGATAATAAACTTATCTCTGATGATAAGGTACAAATTGTCAATTTATCTCTAATAATAAGGTACAAATAATCGAATGTAGATCCTCTCCTGTCTCTCCAGCACCATTTTCTCTCCAGCTGAAATCAACACCATCCATTACATTCTGTATCTTTCTTATTTGTTGTGCAATAACCAATCAAGGGTGGAGATGTTGTTGGATGTTGGCTAGAGGAAAATTTGACTGAAAAGGATTTATGTTCCAAATAATCAACTTATATTTAATAATAAGATCAAGGATGTTATAAATACCTCAAATCAAGTAATATAAGATATTTTGTTTGTCTATCTTCTTCCTTTTGACTTTGACCCACACCAATTTAAGCATCAGAATCCATTTAGGTGACACCCCACCATTTCGAAACACAGTGAACTACCATTGAAGGACAAATACATTTCTATTATACCGCAAGGTATATGTTCGTCATCTCTTACGCGTGCAAAGAAGTAAAAAGGATAAAAGATAACAAAACAATTTTCAAGCAAATTAGATGAATATTTTCTTTCGCTTTCAAAATTTTAGAGTAAATTACAACTAGCACCTTCGGATCTCATATTTTATGCGGTTAAGGAATAAGGATGAAAGTGAGGGACAAACAAATAAAAAACAAAATGTGTCTTATTATACTATTACTAAGACATATATGTTACTAAAAGAAATAAAGTATCCAATATTTTACAAACCAACAAAACACAATAATACCTTTTCTATCGCATTCAAAAGCTGAGGATGAAATTAGAACCATTAGTATCCTGGGATTCTCATTTTATGCGGCTAAGAAGGAAGGACACGGCAAGTGAAAAAAAATGTCGTATTATATATTTGCAAAGACAAATATGTTTTTAAAAGAAATAAAACATCCAATATTATACAATCCTTATTAAACTCATAATAATATCTTTTAAAATTATTTCACATATTTCTTTAAATAATAATTATTACATAAAGTTATTTTTTATATAATATATTTTTATATTATAAATTTGAGTACTCAATTAACTCCTCTTTTTTTTTATGAGAATTGGTAATTAGTACTAATAGGTTTAGTATAATCTATTGCACAAAAGTATGTGTTCATATTTTATTGGATAAAATTTAAATAAAAATAAATTTGACAGAAATCACGCATTAGCTTTGCAATATACTATTTTTGTCGAATTTAGGCAACACTTATCCGTACCATTCAACATTTTCCTTTTTCTGTATTCTCTCTTTTTTCTTGTTACATAATGATTTACACACAAGTTAGGGGAGTGAGGTTAATTTTTAAAGATTTTATAATTTTTTTAAATTTAAATTATTGTTATTATGAATATGTTATTGTCTTCAAATTCAAATTTAAATTAAAAAATAATATATTTTAAATTATAACAACAAAAACTATTATTTTTAAATTTAAATTAAATTATATTAATTATTTTTATTACAAGTATGATATTATCTTCAAATTCAAATTAAATCTTATTTTATTTTAAGTTCTAACTAATTTTATTATTTTTAGAATATTATTTTTATAATTATACTATTATTTTCATATTTAAATCAAATTAAATATTATTTTTATATTTTTACATTAATTTAATTCAATAAAAATATAATAAAATAATTCTAATTTATATGATTGAATAATTGTATGTAAAAAATATTTATCTTTAAAAGCAAGTTGAAATAAAATTCATTTGCTCTAAAATCACTTTTGAACAAACATACTGAGTGCATGTTTGGTTTGGTGGTAAAATCACAACAAATCACATTCATTCTAACCAAATCAAGCTTGACTTAAATTTATGATGTTTGTTTGACAAAACAAAATCACTTTTAGTCAAAGAAAATCAAATTGGAATTTAAGCAACATGGAATTGTTTTTGCTTTGTGTAGAATTAATTTTGAAGTTTTGGTCATTTCATTTTCTCTAATTTATCCCATTTCTCATCACATATACTCATCGAAAGGACATGCACCATTTGACTAAGAGGTTGCTTTATTACTAACCGAAAGGACATGCACTGCTTGATTAATAGCTTAATTTATTACTCACCAAAAACGGCATACATCGCTTGACTAAGAGGTTGCTTCATCTAGAATTAATTTTGAAGTTTTGGCCATTGCATTTTCTCCAATTTAGCCCCATTTCTCATCATATACGCTCATTGAAAGAACATGCATCGCTTGACTAAGAGGTTGCTTTATTACTCACTAAAAAGACATGCACTACTTGACTAAGAGCTTACTTTATGACTCACAGAAACGGCATGCACCACTTAACTAAGAGGTTGCTTCATCTAGAATTAATTTTGAACTTTTGGTCATTGTAATTTCTCTAATTTACCCCCTTTTTCATCATATATATTCACCAAAATGAAATGCAGCACTTGATTAAAAGGTTGCTTTATTTCTCATCAAAATGACTTGCATGCTTGACTATCGATAACATTGCCTAGTTTTCTTGTTTATTTACAATTCAGTTTTCCTTTTAAAATTGCTGGATTTATACTATATAAATAAGGGCATGTTTGTTACAGGATTTTTTTTTGTAAAAAAATCACTATTGTTTTTTAAAAAATAACTACTTTTAAAAGTTTTCCATGTGTTTGTTTCAATTCTTTAAAATAATGAAAACCTGAAAAGAATATAAAATTTGATTAAAATCAAAAGCCATTTTAAATAGTTTCTCATTAAATCAGCTATTTTTTAAAAAGAAATCCTTTTTATGATTGTGAACAAACATAAATTAATTTTTACCTTTTCTAAAATATCTAAAAAATAATGACTTTATTATTTTACATTAGAATCACTTTTTCATTTTTAAATTTATGACAAATCGACCCTAAGGGTCTGTTTGGTAGAAAGAAAAAAAATAGGTAAAAAATAGAGAGGATGGAAATAAAGAAGAGAGAAATAGGTGAGAAATAGAGTATAAGTAAATGTGTTTAGTTTAAGAGAAATAGGTGAGAAATAGGAAAGAGAAAAATAGAAAAATGAATAAAAAATTTGATTCACGGACCAAATAGTCGACTATTGTGTGCTCATAATTTTGGATAGTCAACTATTGTATTTTTGGCCGTTTAAAACTGCCATAAAATGTTAAAAAAAGCCAAAAAAAATGACACTTTCTGGCAATTTTTAACTGCCAGAAAAAAAACTGCCTTAAATTGTTGAATTTCGTCTCTCCCCTCGCATTTCCACGCATCTCAGCTTAAAAATACAAAACTGCGGGGCCCATCTTGTTTTTTGGTGCATTTCTCTCTTCTCTCTCCTACCAAACAACTACACATGCTTATTTCTTACCTCTCTCTCCCATTTTTCACCCTATTTCACTCATACCAAACAAGGGGTAAAAGTTTAGCATTACGTACTTTTTTCTTTTTAAAACTATTACTTTTATTTACAATTTGGATTTTTTAAAATTAGTTTTTTTTTTTTAAATTGTAGTAGTACGTAGTGGAAAATATGTCTGCACTATAAATTAATATTCCAATCCCTTATTTTTCCCTAATGCACAATTGGATATAAAGTAAAACCTGTATTATTTTTTAATTTAATAATTAAGATGAAGTGAAAAAAATACCATATATCTATTTATTTTTAATTTGTCAATGTATATATCAAAATAGCTATTTATAATAAAAAAGAAATGTACAAAGATATTAAAACTCATTTCAACAATTACACATTTAAAATCAATTTTAATTTAAAGTATTTAAACAATATTCTTTTAAAAAAATAATTTTTCTATTATTTATTATCCAGACAAAATTTACATTATTTTAATTTTTTTTTAATTATAATTAATTCTACAAAATCATATTAATCTAAAATTAATTATATCAACATAGATCCAAACACACACTAATTTTCTCACAGTTGATCCCACGTAATTATTTTTTCACAGGAAGCCTTTCCATAAAATTACCCTACTTGAATACCAATTTCTGTTTTAGCAGCAACAATTTTTTTTTTTAAGGGACTGTTCCAGCAACGATGTGAAAACTGAAAAGCACCTAAGCGCCTAACAATCCAACTTATGCCATACCATCCATGACAGCAAAGAAGCGGGAGTAGTTGCTGACACAACTGTAAAGAGCATTCATTTCTTTCAACAATCAATAACTATGCCCTTTAGTAAAAGCGCTCTGATTTCTCAACAGAACTACATTAAAAAACCTTTCTCAACAAACATCTCACTTTCCTTGCGATGGAATTAACCTATAGTACTTATTGGAATGGGAAGAAAAATGTAGAGAGAGAAAAAATTTAAAATTTGAATTTAAAAAATTTGAAATTATATTTTTTAAAAATTAACTGTACTCTGTTTCCAATCAAACAAAAAACAAATCATTATCGGTATTTTTTTCTCTCTCTTCCTCCTTAACCAAAGTCATAGAAGTTTAATTAGCCGAGAAGGCATTTTAATTTTTAACAGACACCTCGTTTGCAATTCATTATAAAATTTTGTTCCGTGCTCCTGCCTTCTGTTCTAGCGACGTAAAACATAACATAAAAAAGGCAAAGAAAAAATGAAGAACAGCAAAAAGGTCCACATGGAAAGTCCGAACCGAACTTAAATAATATAATAATAATAAATACATTCTGATAAAGCATTTCAGATTACACGAGGAGAAGCACAAAAGAAAAGATACCATTTACGAGCTATGACATGAACGAATCTAGTTTCAACTCCTAATCTCTGTAAGTCAGAAAGAGATACCTTTTTGGTTACATACAAAGTCACAAAATAAAAAGAGCAACTATAGCTTTCCGTATACGAAAATCTAAACCAAAAAAAAACCAAAAGGTTAATCCAGAAGCAGGAAATAATTATACAACGTGTGACGCAGTTAAAAAGTAACACTAGTGAGAAGTTACTACGCATTTTTTGGCGAAGAGGTTGCGCAGGTTAAAAATATTACCCCCACTTCCGCCATCATTGCCTCCACTGTTCTGAGTATTATTATTATTATTACCGCGGACATCGCTGGCGGCGGCGGCGCTGCTCCCACCGACGGCGCTGTTCTCGTCGCTTCTGCAACTCAGGTGGTGTCTGTAACCAATGCACATGGGAACGTTCAGATTCAAAACCCTGGCGCTTCCTCCGCCGCCGGCGACTTTGCTCCGGCGAGTTTTGGGTTTCTGAGGGGGGTCGGAGTTTTTTGCCCGGCGGACCTGCCAGACCGGGCTGCTCCGGCCTACGTGGACTCCGGCCCGGCCCGGACTGCTGGGCCACTTTCTGGACTTGGACTCTCCGGCAGAGTTGCTCCGGGAACACGGCGCGCTGTTGACCTTCCGGGTCGCCGGAGCTCCGGCGAACAATTTGGGTCGGGTGCCCGCGTTCCCCGCGGACCTGCTCCGCGAGAAGGGCCATATGTTGATGTTTAATTCCGCAGAACTCGCTCCGCCTCCGCTTTTTCTCTCTTTCTTCTTCCCTTTCTCTTTCTCTTTCTCTTCCGTGTTGTTTTCTGCGTTTTTCTTATCACTCTTTCTGAAAATGTCCTTCCACCGCTTCGACGCGGAGAGCGTGGAGGCGGATTCGGTGATGGCCGGTGACGGTTCCGGTTCGGGTGCTGGACCGGGTTCGGGGTCCGGTTCGTGGATCGGTGGTTCCACGTTCGGGGTTTGGTTCGGTTTGTTCGCGGCGGGGAGGAGGTGGAGGGGGAGGAGGACGCCGTCGACGAAGAGTTCGTCGGCGGAGAGAAGGTTGGGTTGAGGGAAAGAAGGGTTTCGGAGCATCCAGAACTCGAATTCGGGTGAATTGCAATTTGCTCTGCTGGGTGAGAGTGTTTGGGGCTCCATGGTGAAGAGGGAAGGGGTTTGTGTTGTGTTTTATGGCGTTATGTGTCCTTCTTTGTTAGCTGAGAGCGTGGGGAGAAAATGACCCTACATTGAAGAAAGAAAGAGGAATGAACAAGAGAGGGGAAAGGGATAGCATAGATTTTAAGGGCGGGGTTTGGGGTCCATGAGGTGGAAGGACCATGTGCCACACAAATTGGTGTTTGCCAAAAGATAATTTGTGGAGTTTGTTGGGGAAGAAGGATAATTGGTCTGTGTATAGATAATCACCTCGTTATGCAGCTTTATATGTGGCTTTGTTCGCCAATCACCACGGAAAATAAAAGATAATGGTGGATATGTGTGGGGTGCACATGCTGATGCTGTGGCCTCTAATGCGGTTTATCTGCTCGTTGTAAATTAATTCCGATTAATTACTGTACAAAGTAATTGAATATTAAAAAAAAATCAATATTAAGTGTAATATCTATTCTTATATTATAAATCTGAATCCTTATTTTAAATAAGAGTGTTTTTAAGAATTATTTTTTAATAAAAATATTTTTAAGATTTGTTTTTAATTAAGAGCGTTTTTAGGAATTAAAATCATTACTCTCACTGAATTATATGTTTTATTCTAATTTCATATATTAACCGCTTATATTATTTAATCTATTATTTATATTTATATTTTTAAGTTAAATTTTAATAATATTTAAAAAAAATTATCAATAGTCAAAAATAATTTTATATCACAATATAAATTGTTTATTGTAAATCTAAAAATATAATTGATATGTTTAAAAATATTTATTTATTATAAATTTTAGTTATATAAAGAAGAAATATTTATCTTGTGTATTACATAAGTTAAAATATTAGTTATATGCATTTTAGTATTATTTTTATTAAAATTAGAGTTTTATTGTAATAATTTACATCAGTTTTAATGTCAATATTTAAAATTTAACATATAAATTATGAATATGATATTCTAATGTCAAATAACAAACAGTAAAATACTTATGATACTGCTGTTAAGTTATATCCAATAAAAAAAAAACTGTGAAGAAAGATTGGAACGACACAGAACAGATAAGAATTGATTCCTCTAAAGCTATCAGCACTCAATAGTAAGAATAAGTTACTAAAGCATATTGTGGATTTTATATATACAAAATGGTGAATGCATTATGTTATTTCTCCCCTCTCCCCAAAGTATATATTTCTTCGTGGAATAATTCACAAAGACGTTAACGTTAATGGCTACCTCTGTAACATTCCCATCGGCTTCGGCCGCCACTTCAAAAACATTAATTTGGTATGATCCACAAAGGTTGACGCATATCATTGCGTAAGATCGTAGTGTGTTTTCAGCACTAACTCATTGATAACAACCAGTCAAGAATAAATAACAAATGATTAAATGGAGTTAAATTATGACAAAATTATTAGTTAACTCTTTCTGTTCATTACAATCTCTACCACAAGAAAGTGTGGTTTTATTGGGTTGCTAAAATCTATTGCTATGGTAGTAAAAACTTATTAAATCTCACTTTGATAGAGAAGGAAGAAGTTAAAGAAATGGTTACAAAAAGGAAAGTAGAAAAAAATTAAATTACTAATATTATAAGTCTAACATAGTTAATGTGCTCTTGTAAATATTTTGAGTAGAGTTTAATTCTTAGTCATATACAAGAAAAATGTTTTGTTCAAAGAAATAAAACTTACTTTAATAATTTTTATGTTTTAAAGGAATTAATGTTTAGTTATCGATTAAGACATATCTACAATAAAAAAAAAAGTTATATCTTGATTATATACTTTGAATAGATTAATATTTAAAATATCAAGTTGTAAAATAGAAGTGACATATTTTATTCGTTCTACAAAATCTATCCTTTTATTCAATACACGATTTTGGAAATACAATTTTTAGATAAATTAGGATTCAATGATTTAAATAAGTTATCAGTTGATGTTATACACGGCTGTGGGTTAAAAAAAGTTCAATTTTTATTCTTGGAAACATGTTTAAATTAAGGAATTTATATGATTTGCTATTGAGAAATTCTACATAATAAAAAGTAATGAATCCACATAACGAGATAAAACTCTCTCATAATTATATTCCTAATACTTGAATGCAAAATCTCACTTAAGAAAACACTAAACGTATAAAATGTATTTGAACATGTATCTAAAAATCTTTTAGAAATAGAATAAATTATTCCTAAAGTTTGATTCCTGAATAGTGATAATTACTCAATTTTTGCATAAAAAAGTATGACTTAGTTTGACGATGTATGATCAAATTATATTTTTCATTAATGGGGCCGAATTTTAGAAAGTGAATTTACTTTACATGATGCAATTACCTGAACAAAATTATTTTAATTTTTGATCTAATCATGGTAGTGAATCTAATTTCGAAACAAGATCATGTGTCCCATACTGCGGTTGATGAAATATTAATGCGTACAAATTTCAAAATATCTTTTATATATTATTGAAGCCAATTTATAACATAATTTAATAACTCGCAATACTATTTCCAGCCGACATCCCGAAAAATCAAATATATTTGTTGCGTTACCTTTGTATCGTGAAACATATAATGATTTCAGCAAAAGAAAAATAAAAAAAAATGAAACATATAATGACAGGAATATGAATGTATTTTTTTTTCTTTGGTACAAGGAATATTGATCTTTTGTTGGTTGTATTTTTGCAAATGTAATGAATGAATTATTTTGCAAGGAAATAGAGGACGGGGAGAGTTGAATCACACAATGAATTGCAAGCCTCGTGATATATTAACACGTCAGATCATCATATCATAGATCTATATCATGGTACAATGGAAAATTGGAAATAAGACTCCCGAATTGTTAAGTGTTGACTTTCACCTCTATTATTACACATGATGCTCTGCTAAAAGCTTCATTTCCATTTCCTATCTTAATCACATGCAATCAAGCTTTTTCGGCTTGATGGTCCGTTTTTGTCCCTCGTCATTACCTCTTTTAATATATGTCTTTATCACATTTTAATCACTAACTACTTGCTAATTAAATTCCCCTTATCCGTACAAGGAAATTTATGAAATGTAATTTAAAATTTCTATCTTGAAGATCTATTATTCAAATATCATTGGAGATTTTGAGTTCAAGAGTTTTTAATTTGGGTTCGGTTCACAATATTAAGTCTAATATATTATTTACGAGGTTTCTTTAGCACTTTTTTTTTTAAGAAAAAGATTATTACTATTATTACTTTCATTTCGATAATAATGAATTATTATTGTAATTCACTTATTTAAAATATAAATTTAATGAGGTCGTAAAGAATCTAATGTTACAATGGGTACCATATAAACTTCAAAGCTTTAGATTGTCTTGGCACACTAAGGGGTAGGGTGGAATACTCTCATTGGTGATAACGTCAACCTGTAAGGACTAAGGATTTAAACGCTCAAGTTAGTAAGAATTTAAGCAGAATTATAAAGCAATGGAGAGAGAGCATACTTGGAATGAGGAGCTCCTTAGTATTTATAGGGGTGTGTTGGTAGTGCCTAAGACTGAGATGGATATTAGATAGCAACTTGGGTCGAGTGATTACCTATTAGTAAGCTAGGATTTAGTGAGACAGTCAGAGGGTTGTTGGAAGGTCGGCTGGTCGGAAAACCCTTTTGTGATATATGATCAAGGTGTGGTTAGAGGTCTTTTTCAAGTATAATTACTAGAAAGATGTGAAAAATGAGAGGTGGTGTTCTTGAGAGGACTACTTTTTAGGTATGATGAAATATTTCTCAAGTGACACGTCCACGTGGGGTTCAAATGATCACGGTCGAGGAGTATTCAACCTCATTTAAATTAACAGGTGGAATTGATACTTTCTACTATGTATCTTAGTTTCAAAATCTACCTAAACTAAACTACTTAGGCAATTGGTTTGGACTCCTAGGCCATTCTTTTGATGTTGGGCCTTTGGCTAATCCCATCCTAAAATAAAATTCTATTAGAAATTAAACATGAAATAAGTTTATATTTACATTTTATTGAAATATAAACATATACCTAAATTTTGACTATTAATTATTGAGATATCTATACCTTAATAAAAACAAGTAACGAAGTAATCTTGTTAACCAAAACACGTGATTTAAAATTTGGTAATTTAATTTCAAGTGATATAAAATGTTTTTGGACACCGATATTGTTTTGCCTGAACTTTATTGGTATCTTTTTTTGCCCTCCATGACCAGCCACAGAATTGCATCGTAAACTCAAAAGGGTGGGAAAAATTGAAAGTGATTTGCTTGTTTAATTATTTGATATAAATAAATTAAGATATTCATAAGTTCTTTGGTTTATTAATGTTCAATTATACTTGCTTGTTTTAATAATGAAACAAGTTTAAACTTTATTTTAGACTCGAATAAATAAGTCAAGTATAAGATTTATAAACTTGACATTAAATTCCTCCAAAAAAAAAATTGACATTAAAACTCACGAGTAACTCATTTATGTGTATATATACAATAATAATAACTAACATTACATTGGTCTAAGTGACACTGGGCTTAGATCCTTTAAGCAAGATCTTAAGTTCAAATCTTATGGATGGAAAAAACGTGTTTAGGAGAGAAGACCTTACTAAAGGTAACCAATCAGGTTCTCTAACGAAGATTGTTGCGGTAAAATTGGTTGATATTTCGCACCTATAACATAGTTACAAAAAAAAAATAATAATAATGAAATGTTAAATTTATATGAGAAAAGAAATATATTTAGTAAATTATAACTATATATTAAAAATATCATCACATAAGTGTTTATATTTAAATATTCTTCTATTCTTTCTTTTCTTATTTTACCTTATCTTCTATCATAAAAATTATATTAACTATTAAATTAGTAAAATTGAAAAGAATATATTTGATAAAAAAAGTTATAAACAAATTAACAAGTTAAGATCAAATTTCATATTTTTTAACAAATTAACTAAAACTTTAAATTTAACTTATTTAAATAAATAAAAAATAATTCGTGTTCAAATAAATGAATCAAACTTAAGTGTTACACTTGACTAAACACATCTACACTCGAAGTTGAAAGGAATACTTTATTTATTTATTCAAAAGATCATTCATTAATATACCTTAGAATTACCGTTCTGATGTCATGGGCATAAATGGGTAGAAGAGCCTAAGGATAAATGGGTCCAAGGTGAAGCCCATTATAAGAGCAACCGTTACAATTCGAGCTCGTTGACAATTGGGGTGGGCCCCAATAGAAGGATTTGACATACAGGTGGCTGCAGACTATTGTGGAATGTGTGGGGTCCTAGATGTAAATTCCTGAAAAAGAATCGTCATGATGTGTACGTTTTATGTTCATTTTTTCCCCCATTAATTTTTCTAAAACTTTACTTATTTAATATTTATTAAAATGAGTTAATGACTATGTACTATTACTGTAAAAAACTTTACATTATTAATCAATCAAAACTTATTAGTTGGTATGACTTTTAAGATAATTATTATAAAAGTCAATAAATTTACAATACATGATAGTTTGTGATTAGATGACAATGTAAAACTATTTTACATAATCCATATTAACCAATTTTCTCTTAAAATATAGATACAATATCATGTAAATTTTGAACATAAAAGAAAAATCTATTTTATGAGAATCCACAGGGCATGAAAGCTTTGAAAATTGAACCCCTGAAATGAAAAGAACATAGTTAAGGTTATTAATGGCGTTTGTTTGGAGGCAAAATGATAGAGGCATGTGGGGCAAAAGCAAACATCATTTCATCAATGAATCTGGCCCCACTTCAAACTCAGCCTTACTTTTCATTTTCTTTTTTGGTGATAAGCATTTTAAGCGTCTCTGTAGCTAAGAAGAGAGAATTTAGATTGCTTTGTTAAATTTTAGCTGTTGCTAAAAGTTAGCCACATGTCCACACTTCACAGTTCTCTTCTCCAATCCATCCATAAATTCTACATTTCTTATTTTCCACTTCTTTTATTTCCAGGAAAAAAAATTATGTTTTATCATTAACCAGTGTGAGGGGTTTCATTCACTGTCAATGTTTTCTAGTAATTCGATAAAATTTTTCTTTAAATTTAATTATCACTAAACAATTATAAATATGTTTTAAGTGTCTATTTATTTTACTAATTAATTCACTTTTCCAAATTTATTAATTGTTATATCTTTAATATTTGTAAAATTTTATAACTTTTAATAAAAAAAGTCAATAAGCATAATTTATTTTAACTAAGGTAAAACCATAATTAAAAAAAAAAAACTACATTAAAACCAAAAAATGTAGCATTTAATTTTAAGGAATATGTTATAACCAGTATTTTAATCTATGCATTACATGGAATAAATATTTATTTTATATAACTTAAATTTATAATAAATATGTACTCTAGAATATATATAAATTATATTATAATTAAAATTTATAATAAATAAATGTTTTTGAACATATAGATTATATTTTAAATTTATAATAAACAATTATTGTAATACAATATTAATTTTTAATTATTGATAATTTCTTTTAAAAAATATTGAAATTCAATTTAAAACTAAACATATTAAAAATGATAGATGAAAGAGATAAGAAGTTAAAAAATTTCTAAAAATGTTCTCATTGAAGAATAACAAATAAAAATACTTTCGTTAAAAAATAACAGCTAAAAACGCTCTCGTTTAAGATAATTGTTCTCATATATAGGATGGATATAAATCTTTTTAGTAGTGCAATAAAACCGTAAATGATTGTAGATTTCTTTGTTGTTTAGATGTGATTTGTCACTTTCCCCGTGGCCTATTTGATCTTGTCTGAGTGTTCAGTTTGCGATTTTCAAACACTTGACTGTTTGTTTCCGTTTTGTGAGATATTATTACTTATTTTGAAAATATTACACCATTAGCTCGATAAGGCTAGAACAAATGATAGACATCACATCTTTATACATGTCATTATATTAAGTTGGTACTTGAAAAATTCAAGGGGTAAGGGATGATGTCCCAATCTAAGGCAGAAAAAGGCTCTGTGCTCAAATAATATTTACATTGATTTCATTTCAAGAAAATGAGTGGGAGTTTGAACCTACAACGTGTCAGATGCGAGACTCTAGCTTGTTTCACTCGACCAATCCTTTAGAATTTTACAGGTCATTATATTAAAAAAGTATAATTAAATTATATTTAAAGAATAAAATCAACACAAATTTGACTGGTGGAAATGATTAGTCTTTCGCAACCACAATTTGAATTAGCATTAAGAGAACTGTTTATATATGGTGTCTAACTATGTTTTGAATGCGATTCTCTTCTTAAGATGTAGATTTTTTTTAATGAATAAAGATTTGCAAATTTTACACAATTGTCATGAGTAAGAAACTTGCAACTATAAAACAATGATCTAGGTTTTATTATTTATGATCTCTATTTGTTGGATACGATATGATAAGGATGAATATCATAAAAGAATAAGAAAAGAATAGAAAATGATATCAACATGATAAATGTTTGTCATAGTTAGTATTTGATATAGTTCAAATAATTTAACAAATAATTATATAAATTATATGTAACTAAAAAAATTACCCTTATAAAAATTAATGACAGTAGTGGTAGGAGGAGTAGTTAGGAGATGCACAACGATGATGAAGGAAGTAATGCTAGCGATGATGGTGGGCATAGAGGTGGTGGAGGAAGGTGATAACAATGGTGATAGCAGTAATAATAATGATAACAATGATGATTAGGGGTAACTGTAACGTCTAACTAACACTACATGAGACTAATAACATAAAATGTGAAAGATTTAATTTTAAATAAAAGACAATTAATTTAATTTCATGGTAATTTTTTTGTAAGAATGAAAAATAAAAATGTCACATATCAATAACTCGCATAAAATAAATAATTAACTACTCAAATAATAACATGAAATATCCATCATGCATTAAGTGAAACAAAATAAAAGTGTTGTGTCATTTGACACTACAAATATTAAAGCTGGGGTGACCAAATGAGAACAAAGTATTTGAAAATATAACCGTACATTTCGTAAGTAGAGATAATAAGAAATAAAGGTGCATCTGATAAAGGGAGGAAACATACCTACTACAATAAAATAGTTTCTGTGTTAGCCATAACTACTATTCTAGACATTTATTGTTGCGACACCACATAAGGGTCCCAATACTTTGTCGAGCCCTCGGCATCTGCTCTTGCGAACACCACAATCATTGCACACATGCATATATACAAAAGTAGAAGGGTAAGCTTATGAAAATAAAAGTATAGATGTATGTATGCAATGACGTACTTCAAATAGACAATGTATCAATAATAATAATAACAACAACCAAACAATTATCAGTCATCATAGAATAATATGTCACATAATATAAATAAGCCAAATAATGCATGCAAAATGATGCAACATATCAACAACAAATGCATGTAACAACTCAACTCCATGGAGTTCTAAAGATTGAGTAACCAGATAATCGTATCCCCTAACATGGTAAGGAATACCAACTCGTATGTCAAAAGCTACACGTGTCAAAAATCATTTGCTAAACATTGATATTGATCATGGAGCAACTGTGGCTTTGTCAGGATATACATATATGGGTGGTCACCATCACGACATAGGATTTTCAATGACCTCGACCTTATGTGGATTCGCACATCTGTATATCCTCAAGGATACAATTTGTACCTCCATTAAGCTTTCTAACACTTGTCTCAGACAAAACAATTGCTCAAACAAAATGTAGACTTATGCTCATGAATGCATAATCATACCATTATACACATCACCATCATAAGCAATCTTTTTCCTAAGCCTCTTAGTCTTTTATTAATCACCTTTAATACTTAAACCTAAGTTTAATCTACTATAATAGGGTGGATAATTTTGTTCCAATCATTATTTTGTACCAAGGTTGTATTTTTATTAAGTATTAAGCCTTAAAAACTTTACTTAATCTTATGAAACTTTGACTAGGGATATTAAGTCTTGAGTGTTTGTCCAAGTCTAGGGCTATTTTGGAACCAATACATATGTCTAAGGCCTCCAAATTGCAAAGGTCCAATATTTAAAATTTTTAGTGATTAAAGCTTAGAGATTTTTAAACTTTTAGGTCTTTTATGTATCAAATCACCCCCAAATGAATCCAACCAAAATATAACATAAAAAATGCATTCAAACACACATTCAAACACTATTTTCCAACACACAAAGTCCAGCATACAACACATTGTTGTCACACAAGAGATACGTCAAATATAAAGCAAAATGAGAGCTTTATGTGCTAGGGTTAACATAAGAACATGTATATGGCATATTAAGCACAAAAATTACCAAGGAGACATTTTTAAACCTAAAAAATAGTAGCCATACTTCCAGAACAGTAGAGGACATATTTATGTAGCAACAAGAGAGACAAGAAGCCAAGATAAAAGCTTTATACATACACATGAGCATACATGAATACTTAAGGCATTTTGAGCACAAAACCACCACAAATACATCTTTATTCACTCAAAACAGCAAGCATACCATTTTATCAAAAAAATATTCAGTAGAAAGTGGAAGAAATAGTAGGCTTCCCTTACCCTTGAAGTTCCCAAAAAGTTAGAGTGAAGAAACTTGAAGAAAATGAAGTTTTGAGCAAAAAAGATCTTGCTTAGAGCCAAATCAACCTACCACCATCGAACCAACTTATTTATGAAATAAAACGAAGAAAATAGAGTGAGGAGAAAAGTAAAGATGAGTGCATAACATAAGAGAAGATGAAGAAAATACTTGGAAATAACTCACCAAAGCTTAACTTTATGAAGCAAGGATGCAAGAACAAAGGCTTTCAAATGATGGAGGAGTCTTAGAGATAGAGACCTCAAGCTTCTAGGATGGAAGATAAAGCAAAGTATATGAGAGGAAAAGGAAGAGGGGCTGCGATTTTAGGAGAAAAGAGGAGAGGGTTTTGAGAGGCAAAGTGAAAATGAGAGAAAGAAGGAAGTGGAAAATGGCTTATGTGGTTTAGGGTTAGGTGTGTCCAAGAATTGGAGCAAAAAATTCTCCCTTTTTGCCTTGGATCCCGCAACCATTTTGAGATCCAATAGGAAGGGAGTGTTTGAAAACTTTCTCTCTTGGTGCATGGTGTAAGACCTTGAATGTACACAAAAAACGACATTACCAAATTGGTGAAAGATTTTAATTAATTGAAATTATGATTTAATGACTTGATTAACATGTTAATGACATGGAAGAACTAAGTAGTCATTAAATATTAGTGGGGATTGGTTTAGGGTATTTTTCCAACTCTAGGAAAGCTTCTCATAAAGCACGCATTCAACATCAGATAAAATAATAATATTTTAATACATAGTGTCAAAATTAATCTAAAACTTCATAGAAGCTTAATTATGATTAATAATTATTTTCATGAAATATTTAATTGTCTACTCAAAGAAAATAGTACAAGCTTACACTATTTATTTCACAACAAAATCTAAGGGCTTCACTTGTAATGATGATTAATCAAGTTAAATAGAGGTTAATAAAAATCAGGGTGTTACAATAGCAATAGTGGTCGAGGTAATGGTAGCAATGGTGGGGTGGGGATAGCAATGACATTGGTGATGGGGGAAAATAATAGGCGATGGTAGAAGTTTTGTAGTGGTGATAGTGAAAAAATAACAATGGGGACAAGCTGGGCATAATGATGACAGTGGCAATGATGGTGGGTAGCGATGACATTGAGTGGTGGTAGAGGTAATAGTTTGTAGTGGTTGTGGCCATGACAACAATAGTGGCAATAATCGTGGTGTTGGTATGGTAGAGCAACAAGGGTGGTAATGGTGGAAGGGGTGGACAAATGAGGTATGGACAATAATGGTGGTAGTAACAATAATGATTGCAATGAAAATAGGGAGAACAATTGTGTAATGTAATGGTGAGGGTGAAAGAAAAAAAAAATATTTATTATATTCTACCTATCCTTAACCCAACCCCTCCCTTGAAATAAATTTTTAACCAATGAATATGATAGGATAAATTTATCCTTTAGTTCATCAAACTATATACTTAAACTAAGATAGAATAACTTAATCCTATATATTTTCTTTATCTTAATAACCAAATGAGCCCTTGTAGTAAATTGATCACTACCTCACATTAAGGGTTTTTTTTAACAAATAATCAAAGACTAATTCATTTCAAGACATAGAAATTATTAAAGTGAATTTTGTATTTTCCAAACAAACTACTTTTTATGCATATGGAAAAAATAAATCATAATTAACATATTAAGAGACATAATTATCTTTTTAATTGTACTATATTTTATTGGTAGATCTCTTGAATCCATAATATTGGTTTAACTTCATTAAATATGTATACATTTTAGGAGGAAAAAAAAATCTAAATTAGGTATTAGCTTAACAAAATATTTTGTAGTCAAAACAATAATATAAAATGATTTTATTATTTAAAAAGGATAAGTTTAAAGCAAAAAGAATGTACATGGTAAATCTAAATCAGGTGTCTTTTTACGGGTTATGGGAGAGTTATTATATCTAATATTATTCATACGGAAATTATGGTTTAATACTTTGGCTTTCAACTTTGTTGGGGCTTTAGGAGGGTCATGTGCTATTCAGATTCGATGAATATTATGGACTTGATGCATGCGGATGTGTCTAAGCATCATTTTTATGGAGATGTGATAGCCTTAAATAAGAGTTTCTTGCAACGTAGCTGGGATATTATATCCTTACGAACACTTTGAAAGAGGGGAGTCATTGTGTGGATTACTTTGTCAAGTTGGGGTGTTGGACACATCATTAGATGAAAGGATAGTGGTTCTGGAGAAACCCTCTCTGGAATGGACTCCCTTGTGTCAGCTAACGCCATGGTCGTGGTTTATAGGTGTTCTTAGTGGGTTTTTTTTTTTTTTATTGGTTTGTTTTTGTTTTTTCCCTCATGTAACAAAAAAAAATAAAAAATTATAGCAAAAGAATGTATATTTTCTAATACAAAATTCATACTTGTTAATTTTTTTTGGTATAACTAGGAGGTATCTAGAACTTTTATTTGGCACCCAATTAATCCTCCTCCACCCAATTAAGGATAGAGTGGTATCTCTAGTCGTGATTAGATTCTCAAGCCGGGGATCAAACCCTAGTCTTTAGTTAAGAGACATAAGTGCCAAACCACTTGTGCTAACGACCTTCAGTCCATACCTGTTAATATAAAATATATTCGATTTAATAAATTAAAGATAGAAAATAATATCTTTACACAATTAATATCATTTGATCTAAACTACATATTGCATGTAATTTCACTGAGTTTATGGAGTTGTATTCAATTAATTCCTTTTAACCGCGGAATATATCGTTTTCGGTTTTATATATTTATTCATTTTTCTTGTTTTCTTAAACAACAAGCATAATACGTTTAGTTTTGAAACCATGTTTTGGGAAGTCCAATTTTAAAAGGAGGACAATCCACCAAACCTTGTGCTTACAGCTAGCTTCTCTCGCAACGAATATACGATTAATCGTTAATTCCTGTAAGTTAATTTTTTTATTAAAGAATAATCAATTGAAATTAATGAGTGTTTTGTCACAATGAACAAAAAGGTAAGAGAAAAGGTTGGGTTAAAAAGTGAATGATGACCAAAACAGTGTCAAGTTTGACGCTCTAAATAAGCTCGTTTTAAGGGGTTCACTATGCATATGTAATTTTAATCACATTCATTTGTAAATTTTACTATTGACGCAACTATTATTGTTGTCAAATGAGTCTCCCTTTTGACTTATATATTGTTTGTTAAATTTACAATAGTTTGAATTTATAGAAATAACTTATAATTTTTTCAAATTTATTTTGGTATTTAAATTTATGAAAATGACTTATAATTTTTTTTATAACTTTTCAATTTATTTTAGTAAATTTCTTAGTTAAGTCTATGAATAATTAATTTCCCATTTCATAAAAGCTTATTAAATTAGTATATGGTTTAATTGTACTTTCAATTTTTGTATTTCGGCTTATGTATGATTTAATTCATTCGAATTGTTTACATTTAGTTTTCATAATTTTTAAATTGTTAGAATTAAGTTTTACATCCCAAATTCCATCCAATAATTAGTGGGGATGTAGCAAAAGTATAATATGACATTAATTTATAAAGATAGGAAAAATAAGCAATATATAAATATTTAAATAAAAATTAAAATTGCTTCATTTGGTATAATAAATCAATGCATTTTCCTCTATTTTTTTATCTTAATTTAAATATTCTTATATTTTTCTTTCCAATTTATATAAATAAATGTCACTTTTTTTGTTATTTCAGTAAGTAACAAAAAAAAAAAATGTCACGTTAGACATCCCTTACATTCTCATTACTTATTGGAAAGAATTTGGACTAAGAGATTTAATTTTAACAATTAAAAAATTATGAAAATAAATGCGAATAACTAAAGGCCCATTTGAGGTGGTTTTTTGTTGTGAGTTTTAAAAATTTCAAAAACTACAACTAGTTTTAAGTTTTTAAAAATTAGTTTTAGTTTTTTTTCTCTAATTTTTTGTTTCAAAATAAACTCACTTTGAAATTTCTTATTCTGTTAAAATTAGTTTAAAAATATGTTTGTGTGGTGACGACAGTGGTGGTAGTGATGGCAACAATGATGGTAGTGGTGGTGGTAATGTCGATGGTGACAGTTGTGGTGGTGCCGACAGTGGTGGTTATGGTGGTACTAGTGGTGATCATGGCAGTGCCCGTGGTGATGGTGGTGGTGGCAGGAGTCGGTGGTGGTGGTGACGGTGCCTGTGGTGGTGGTAGGCAGCGCTGGTGGTGGTAGTGGTGGTGACGATGATAGTGGTGATGAAGCTTGTGGTGGTGGAGGTGATGCCGGTAGTCGTGGTAGTTGTGACAGTAGTGATGGTGGTGGCGGTATCGGGTGTGGTGATAGTGGTGGTGGTAGCATAGTGGTGGTGGTGGTGATGGCGGCTACGAAGATGGTGGCAGCAATAGTAGTGGTGGTGATAATGGCGGTGGTTGTGGTGGTGGTAGTGGCGAGAAAGACTATTATCAAATATAATGATATGTATTTTTTTTAAAAAACCAAATTTACAAATCATTTTTTTATGGTTTTGAAAATGAATGTAAAAATGTTTTAAAATTGAGTTAAAAACCATTTCAGCTCTATTTTAGCCAAATAGGTTTTGTTTTGAAAATTGCATTTGAAAACTAAAAACCAAAAACTCACAATCACCCCAAACGGACCCTAAAATTATGAGAACTAAAATTACATATAAATTAAAATATAAATATTAAAAGTGCAATTAAGTCTAATCGGTTAGTTAAGCAGATTATTCAAGAACATCAACTATCTTTTCCTTTCTCCATTATATTAGTTACGATTTATTAATAGCAGTCCTTAAAGTTTATTTTACTCATTTAAAAAAATTTCTATGTTTGTTATACTTTATATTTTTTATTTTTATATAATAAATACTTTTTTCTAATAAAAATTTTCACTTTTAGTTCACTGATGTTAGCGAAACAGTAATAATATGACACTCCAAGGATTGGTTTATTTTGAGAAAATATTTTATTTTTTTTCTTATTTTCATTTTATTATGAAAATATTAACTTTTTATTTTATTTTTTGTTTTCAACTATTTGTATAGGAAATAATAAAAATAACTTTTATTATTTTTACTATTTCCTATACAAATCTTTAAAATTAATAATAAAATAAAATAATATGACATTTTTTGTATTTAAAAATAAAATAAAAAAATATTTTCTTAAACTAGACATGTCCTAACTCGTAAATTTCCTGTAAAGAAATACTGGTTCTGTTTTGACCGGAAAAGTTCAATAAAAAAAAATTGGGAGAAGTTAAGAAGATGAATTTAAAATCAAAATTAAATTTCAAGCACATACTTATATGTGTGTTTAGCTTGCAGAGAATTTTGAAAATTAGCAAGTCTTGATTAAAATTTTTATTTTGAAGAGAACCATCGGAGAAAGCTGAAAGATCATGTAATTACGTTAAATCCTAGTGTTCCTTTTCCGCTTGGTGTGAACATTATTACAATCATAGGAGTCTTGATTACACCAACTCCAGACACGAGAAAAGACAAAATGTATTGGAATTTAGCTCCTGATACAAAGTAAACAGATCTTTCAGATTTTTTTTTCATAAAAATATTATAACTGAACAATATAAATAAGAAAAAAAATTAATTTGAATTGTCAAATCCAGGCAGCCTGTCAGTTTGTCACTAACACTTTAGATGATTATTGCTGGTCCTAGTTTACCAACAAGAGGGTTCAGTACTTAAGTACCGGAATTTTAATTAATTTAGATGGATTTCATATGCAATTGTATGGAACTGAAGTTCTAATCCTTTTCCTTTGTCTCCCTCCCTCCACTCAATTAGGTACATAGAGAGGAAATAAGGAACAGGGGAAAGCTTTCAAAAATTCATCGCTTAACACCATGGATTTTGCAAGTGATTAGGATAATCCTGAACTTTTGAGTGAGTTGTAAAGGCATATATAAAATCATCAGCAAATTAGGTTAATCAGGTATCTAAACTTTCGGCTCCTAGTTGTTGAACCAAAATAAACAAATGATTTCACGGTGTGTTTCCAAGAAGTTTCGGCAATATAAACACCTTTTTCCTTAATTGTGCCTCTCGTGTGCAGTTGCCTTATGAAGAACCTTTTCCCCTTTTATCTATGTATAGTCATCTTCAAAAAATAAATCTAACCTACTGGTCTCTTCCTGCAATTAATTGTTCAACATTTTGTGAGAGAAAAGAGAGAGAGAGAGAGAGAGAGAGAGAGAGAAAGATCTATTTCAACTTAAGCATAATTAGCTACCTTTTATTTTTCTTAATTTATAACAAAATTCTACAATAGATTCGCAACCAAAAGACTAGAGGAATCGCTCCATTATCATGGAGTTATGATAGTACACCCCAAAAATGGAGAAAATAATAAATGTGACAAATCATGTAATGAAAAATAAAGAGAGAGATAAAATAAGATAGAAATAAGGTGAAAGAGAAACTAAGGGTATATTGAGTGTGTTTGACCCAACTTATTTTTAGTTAATTTTTTCATTAAAAGAAGAAGCTAGGCCAAATACATTTTATAAAAAATTCTTAAAAAACAAGCTACTATTTTATAGAACAAATTTTTTTTTTAAAAAGTAGCTTATAATTAAGTTGATAAGAAGAGTTTTATTTCCAACTTATACCTATGTTCTCAGAACTGAACCGGACCGGCCGGTTTAACCAGAAAACCAATGAACCGGTCCTGTGTTCGGTCCAATTAAACCAGAGAACCGGCCAGGCAAAAAATTGGTCTGTGAACCGATGAACTGGTCAAAAACCAGTAAAACCGGTAAAAAACCGATTCGTAGCGGTTCGATAAAAAATGTCTAATAAATATTATTTTGATGTTTTTTCTTTTTAAAAATGAAAATCAACCTAAAATATTTGTCATTTTTTTTAATTCTAAATATAAACTTTTTTTTATTAATAAATATTGATGTGTATTATTAAAACTTAGACTTAAGTATTATGACATATTTAAGTTGAACTATTTTAGGTATTGTATATGTTAAGACTTATAAAATTATATTTTATTTTTAGTTTTTAATATTATAAAGTTATGATATTATATTTTTTTTAATTGTTTATGTATTGTTTTATTATTATTATTATTATTATTACGCCGGTTCGACCACAGTTCAACTTCAGTTGAACCATTGAACCTTGAATCAGTGCCTTGATCGGTTCAATGACCGGTCTGGTTTTAAAAACATTGCTTATACAGAGTTTATTCTAAAATCTTCTCTTCAAACTCAATCTCAACGTGACAAAAGATATCACCTTTTTTTTCATTGTTTTTCTAATTTGAGCGCTTCACCGACTTCTCCATTAAATAATACTTACATATATAATTATTTTTAAAGTATGTTTATTTATTGTAAGGTTTTTAATTTGTTTTTAAATTATTTATTTTAAAAAATATAAAACTACTATTTATTTTTTAACTTTTAAATATCTTTACTTTAAAATAAAAGAACATAAATGAAATGCGAATGAAATACTATCAGTTAAATAATTTTTTATATTTTAAAATATTTATAATTTTGATTCTTTAAACTTAATTTAGATGCCATATTTTTTTAAACAATTTAATTTATAGTAAAAGTTTTTGAATTCTTAACTACAACAATCTATTTATTTTGAATACTTTTAGATTATTTATTAAATAATTTTAATATAATTGACCATATTGAATTTTTTTTAAATAAATTATTTTTTATCTTTTAAAAATATATTTAATAATAATATAAAAACTTTTTAAATATATTAAATTTTTTAATCAATATTTAAATTTATTTAATTAATATTATAATATAATAAAATATTTGTAAATTATCCTTTAAAATTAATTTTTGTTAATTAAACTATTTTTTTTACATTTTTGAAATTAAATATTTTAAATATATTTATTACATGAAATAAAAAATGTTACTAAAACAAGTAAATAATATAGTTAAATAAAATTTTATATTTAAAAATATTTATAATGTTTATTTTTAAATTTAATTTAGATTTCAGTTTATTTTTTAATTTTTTGTTAAGTTTTTTCATTTTTAATTACAACAATGTATTTATCAAATACCATTTGAATTATTTGTTAAATACTATTAAATATATATTGACATTATTCAATTCTATTTAAATAAATTATTTTTTATCCTCTAAAAATAGTATTTGAACAATAATACAAAATTTATTAAATAATACTTTTGTAACTAGTATTTTATATGATAAAATGTTTATAAATCAAATTTAAAATTGACTTATATTAATTAAATTTTTTTGACATTCTAAAATTTAGAAATTCTAAATTTATATATTTTATTACTTTTATGTATTTTTTTGTCATTATTAAAATAAATTTATGTTGATTAAAATAATTTTATATAAAAATAACTAAAAATTAACTTTACATAATTTTTTTATTTTAGCAATATATATTTATTCTATTGAATGAGACGATTAATTTTAAGTAAATTTAAAATTTTAAAATTTTTAACCAAGCAACTTTTAGCTTAAAAGGAACTTTAAAGCTAAAATAAAAATAAAAATTACCAAACAACTTCTACTCTATTTTTAAAGTTCTTATTTTGAGCTTTAACTTGAAAGTAACTTTTAAGCCTAAAAAAGCTGGTCCAAACATAACCTAAGTATTTTTCTTTATCAAACACACTAATAAGTCACAACAATTAATTACTTTTCTTCCAAAAATCGCAGTAAGGTTATATTTGACAAAAATTAATGACAAAAACAAAGCATTATAAACTTGCAATTTGTCATTTGTTGGGTAAATTTTGTTGTTTAAGATTTTTTTGAAGTACTGTCATATATCTTTTTTTTTTTTAGCCTTTAACTCTTTCATAGTTTGAAAGAAAGCGAAAATGTTATTTTTTTTTGTCAAATCTAACAAGAAGGTTTAATTATTCATTTGGTCCCTATATTTGTATCATTTTTATATTTTGGTCTCTATACATAGCAATAGCAACTATCCATTTGAGATTTTCAGTCCCTACATATGTACTTTTGATATCGTTTTGATTTTTGTGGTCAAGTGTGTCTTAACTTCATTAGATAAAATCGCCACAAAATAAAAATTGACAGTGTAAAACCACCACAAATTTTCTGGCGGTTATTAAACTGTCACAAATTTTATGTGTTTTTTTTATTTTATGAGACTAGTTTGTGATGGTTTAATAACTATAAGAAAATTTGTGGTAGTTTTACACTGTCAATTTTTATTTTGTGGCGATTTTACCTAATGGAGTTAAGACACACTTGACAATAAGGACCAAAACAATATCAAAAGTGCATGTGTAGGAACTAAAACAGTAATTTATAGGGACCAAAACGTAAATATAGTATAAGTATAAGAACTAAATGAGTAATTAAACCTAACAACAATTATCATGAAGTTCATTTCTTTGCTCTATTTTGCACTTTGTGGGCACCAAAAGCTCAAACATATATTTATGGGACTAGTTCATCCACCATTTATTATGTTAAAGTTTGGGATTTTAGGTGAGAAAATGGGTGATGGATTTGGATCCTCTCCATCTTTTCCATTTCTCTCTAATTTTTCTTTCTCTCTCTATTGTTTACCCACTTTTTTATTTTTATTTTTACGCTTTAATACAGGCTTCTTTTGTGTTGGAGAGGGGTGGAAGGTTGGAGAGCATCTAGTTTGTGGGAGATCCTTCAAGATCTATGGATTTAGGTGTGAGAACAAATAATGTGATTGTCAGTGTGAGATTTAGTTCTACTTTATCCTTTCTCCAAGCAAAATGTAACATTGTAGATGTGGGAAACTAGTCTTGTTAAGAACTTTTTGGTCAAGAGCAAAGACAAAGTGGAGGCATTATAGATGCATGAGTTCAGTGTTGGTTGATGCTTATAGTATTTGATAAGGTTGAACTGACGTTATTAATGTTGTTTAGGACTGCAATTATTTAATTGGAACACCCCACACAACCCACCACCCCCCCCCTCCCTTAACAATATTCTATGGTTCAAATGAAAACATTGACGTTGCTAAATTGAAGGAAAGTAAAAAGATGTTGAAGTATACTTAAGAGGAAGAAAAAAAGACAAAGTTAATTTTTTGGGAGAGACTTATAGGAGGAACGATTACCTTACCAAGATTCAATAATTCATAACTAATTTGCTTTTTTTGCAAGACTTATGCATGAGCATGATTCAAAAATTTCACAAGCCATTTGAAATTTTAAAATGAAATAATAGGTAAACAAATTAAATGAAATCAATCAAATATGAAAAACAAAAACCTAAACAAACCCAAACAATAGGATGCAAGAAAGTACTTCCAAAATTGTTTAGACAAAAAATGATTTTAGGAACAAAACTCACATTACTTTGGGATTTGGGTTTCATTGGCATCGACGGAGCGACACAACAGCGATAGATTGATCATTGATGTGAGGGAAGGGCAATGGGTCACGTAAACAAAAGTGGATTAAGTAAACAAGAGTGAAGAAAAAGACGGAGAAGAACGAAGGAGGGAAAAGGTAAATGATTTTTATTGGTTTGAAAAAGAGATTTTCGATGGCCAAACTCACAGTGAATTTGAGATATATTTATTGAAGGCTTAACCCATTGTTTTAGAAAATTACCAGGTTAAGCCCACTGTAATTTCTCACATTTTATTTGATGTGTCTAGAAGTTCACAAAAGTAGTTACCAACAACTTGACTCTTGGTACCATGGGCTTAACCCATTGTAATGCAAACGATTTATCGCAGGCTAAGCCTACTGTAATTCCTACATTCTATTTGACGTGTTTAGAAGTCTACTATAGGAATTAGGGAGGGGATCTAGCTCTTGGTAATTTTCCAAAGGCTTATCCCACTATAAATTACTGATGGCGTAACAAACTATAATTCAAATGAATTATCGAGGGCTAAGCCCATTGTAATTCCCGCATTCCATTCCATTTGATGTGTCTAGAAGTAAACTAAAGGAACTATTACCAAGAGTTTGACCCAATGTAAAGTATGGAGGGCGTAACACATTGTAATTCAAACAAAGTATCAGGACTAAACCTATTGTAATTCCTGCATTTTGATTGATGTTTCTAAAAGTCCACGAAAGAAGTTATGAGGACTTGATCCTGAATAATTTACTGAAGCTTAGTCCTCTGTAAATTACCGAGGGCCTAGCCTAGTGTAATTCAAACAAATTCTAGATGAATAAGCTTACTATAAATTACCAAGCGTTTGACCCTCTGTAATCTAATGAATTATCAAAGACTTAACTCATTACAATTGCCCCCTCATCCTCTCTATGTTTTGCATACACAGAAGGGCTTGCTAAGGGCCTAACTTCGATAATATGAAGGGATTAGGCCACTTTAAATTACTGAGAGTTTAGCCTCTCTTTTTATTTTTGTGTACAAAGATGGTAACAAAGTTCGAACCTATGACTTTGTGCATGTTATTCCAACCCCCCACTATTAGGTCAATCTTAATGGTTCTGAGAGCTTAGCCTTTGGTAACATATCCATGCAACAAAAAATTAGTGAAAATGGTATTTATTATCACTTAAGTCTTTGACAACTTTACCAAAGGCTAAATCTGCGGTAATTTGATGATATTACGAAGGACTAAGTCCTTAGTAATTTAAGCAATTATTGAGAGTCTCGTGATCCCTGGTAAAAAGCTCTTTGTAATAGCGCAATTTTGTAGTGTAATTAGCTTTGTTTATATGATAGATTTTGTTCCCTTGTTAATGTAATTGGATTTGATAAGGTATTTTGTTACCTCTGGGATTCTTAAAACTAACATCAAGACATCTATTATGGGAATAACAACTAGAAATTATAAACAAAACCAATTATTTAAAATGTCAAATGATTTGAGTCTGCCATAATACAAAGTACACAGCAAAAAAGCATAAATACATCGTCAGGAACCACCAAATTTCAAAATGAAATGCAGTAAACTTGCATCGATCTATCCTTTCTCATTTACTTTGAAATTTGGGTTTTGTGCGCAATCTTGCAAAATTTTAGATGTGATAGGCATCAAAAGTTCTCCCGAGGAGGGAGAGAGATGGATTATCACAGTTGTTGTCAGGCGATGTTCCATAACATGGTAAGTGGAACGGTCCAAAAAGCGCAAATAAATAAGCATGGCATGTGAAAGAACAAGCTTTGCATATATAGGCACCCCTCAAGACCAAAAGATAAACCATGGCACAAGTCCTTTTCAGTTTCGCACATTCTAAGCGAGAGTAACTCAGTCAACGGAACACATCACTCAAGATGCCAATTTGGTGCAAAAGGAAAGAAAGATAAGCGAAGCAGAAAGCATCAAGAAGAATTGAGTGCTTGTGCTTATTTCATTAGCTTCCAAATCACCACAATTAGTCATCATATAGGACATATACGATACCCCCCAGAAGCTTATAGTGCTATGGACCCAACCCCACCCCATGTTGGTGAGACATAAAATAGGTCATGTGCACGGTTCAATAAAGTCCACTACACATTGATGAGTCACAAACCTTTCAATTTGTTTAACTTAACGCATGCTTACGAAGTCATGGTACTGAATCAGCATTCTCCGTGGCTGTATCTGCGTGGATGAATGTGCGTAAGAGAAGGAAAGCCAGAGATGTTTTTTCATGTACGTTTAAATATTTACTACGAACCAAAATCATAAAGCGTCAATTGATTTGTCATAGACACAGCCAGCAACAAAAAACCCTTCCCCTTGACCCAACTCCAAGCCCACCACGTTTAATCCTAAACGTCGTACTAGCTGTAGTGTGTAGTCGCCCCAAAAAGTAGAAACCAATATTTGATAATTCAATCATAATTCGTTGAATCTTATGATTCCCACATTCATATCTTTCACGTAACCTTCTAGAGTATGCCACTTGGGCTTATCTCCACTTATCAAGATGAATGTAGATTTGACATTTGAGTTGAGCATTTAGGTTCAGACTGTTATAGCAGACACACAACTTCTGAAATTTAACAAACCGTGCAATGAAAACCAGAAGATAGGAGTACGATTTGTTCAAGATTTTTCTGCTATGAGGGTAAGCGTGTTAGGATGAAGACTAAGCGTGCAATGCTAACAACACCTTTTTAATACATTTTTTTCTGACACATTTTTTATTATTAATTGAAGTTTATTCAAAATTATTAAATTAAAATTGAGACTCATTAATTAAAAAATGAGACCTATAAATTTTAACTAATAATAAAAATTACATTGCTAGCATTTCTTATGTTAAGGATATAAAATGGTCAATTTTCAAATTGCCATTTTTCATCAGCACCGCCTCCCTTGTTATCGCAGGGTGTAAGTCTAACTTTTATGCGTGGAGAAATGGAAAGAATAACGAGGAACAAGTATTACACCAAATTACTCACATAATTTTATCTATGATATTATAATAAAATGGAAATTTATTCATTACTTTTAAAAGCTATTAATCAATTTAGTTTTTAAAATTGACACCGCACTAATATTACAAAATTAGTTACTTTAGTCCCTATTTGATAATTATTTTCAATTTGATCTTTGAAGTTGACAATTGTCACTTGATTTAGTCCTTGGCCTTAGGGCCAATGTTGTTTGAGGCATAACAAAGTTAACGACTAAATTGACTAATGTGCACTGAAGTTAGGAATTAAAATTATTGATAGTTGTTTAAGTTACCAATCAAATTGATAGATCTTTAACATTAGGAACTAAAATGATAGACGATTATTAATTTGAAAGACTAAATTTTTTTTATTAGATTTTTAGAAACTAAAATGAGTGGCATTATAATTTCAAAGGAGTAATTAGATAGTTTGTTCGATTAGGAACATATAGTTCATTTTATAACTCAATGTGTAATAAGTTACCAGGCATGATAATGACACTTGAAAAAGAACAGAAAGTATAAAATAAGAATCTTATAAAAATTAAATTATATTTTTAATAAAATGTATGATTTTAACTTATTATTTAATTATTATCACTATAATTTAAATTACTTAATTATTATAATAATTAATTTATTTTTAATTTATATGAAAAATGAGAGTGCTATGATTGCGGGACAGTTTATTACATCTCAAAACCTGCCTCTTCAAATAAATACTCACATGTTTTAAATTTAATTATAATGCCTACAAACTGTGGCGCTGGCACGCAATCATTAGACTACATTTTTTTTTTATCAAACATTAGACTAGGTTTGATTTTAACATTTTGTCGTAAAATACTTATTTTATTTACCGAGATTCTCTATGGTTAATCATGATCCATGGAAAGAGTGAATAAAGACCAATCTAAGGAGACACCTTTTTTTCACAAGCTTAGAAAATTGTTTGAAACTTTGCTATAAAGCTTTACAAGTTACGATGAGACAATGGCTAGATCCTCAAAAGGCGACACTTTTTGATTAAATCCTCAAACAAACGTGTAAAAAATTACCATAATCTAAAACATTTTTTGGTTGGCTAAGGTATCTTTTAGCCGAAAGTTAGAGACTAAGCTCTTGAAGTATAAAATATTCTTCTATACATACGGACTTGGAGATCAAACTTCTAATCACACATGTTTAAAAGTTATGGTTATCTTCCAATTATCTCACATTCATGTTGGTAATAATCTAAAACATTAAATGAACTTAAAATACTATTTATTAAAATGATTTATTTAAATATTAAATGTAAAAAATATTAAATAATTTTATAAGGAATTTTTATTTGAATAAAATGAAAAGATTTCAAATACAAAAAAAATTTTGAAAATTCTTTCTTTCATGATTTCAGTATGAACTCGGATTTTGATCATCTGCAGTTTTTAGTGGAATTGCGTGAATCCCATCCATTCAATTTATTTTATTACATAATATATTAATATTTAAAATTAAATTTTATTAATTTTAATAGTTAGATTTATAACTGGAGTTTCTTATAAAACTGTAGAGGATTGGATCCGAACTCTCTTATTCCTAAGGTAGTAAGCTTTAGTTCTTTATCTACCTTGCACCTTCTTTTTGTTCCTCTCTCTTGTGCATCTCTCTTCTCTTCTCTCCTCTCTCTCTCTCTCTCTAAACCTCTCTCCTGCATATCTCCCTCTTTCCTCTCTCTTTAGCACCTCGCTGGCTCGCTCCCTCTCCCTCCCTTTCTTCCAGACTTCTCTCTATCCTTACCCTTTAGTAAATATATTTTTTAGTGATGAGATACAAACTTAAACTTTTATTAATAATAAAAATTTATCAATATTTACTTTTTATTATTATTAAACAATATTTTCATACTCACAAATTGAACTTAATATTTAATTTTGTAGTTATTAATTATTTAAGAAAAAATTATATAATTAATCAGTTAGGTTTTTACAAATTTTTTATTTTTAAACTAATTTTTAATTTTTTATTATTTAAAAAATGACTAATGTTTATTTGCAATAAAATTTTATATTAAAATATTGATTTTTAAATAAATATTTAAAATGAAAATTACATATAATGAAACTTATATTATTTTATTCAAATAAAAAATTTTAAATATGATAAATTTAAATTACTTTATTCAAATAAAGTATTTTAAAAATAAAAAATATATATAATTCTTCAATTAAATTACCATATATTTAAAATTCCTTAAAATTTTAAATTCTCTATTCAAACACTACCTAATAAAATTTCAATACAATCCCGTTAACATTCAATGAATTAAAAAAAAAAAATAAGGGAAAAAAGTCTATAAACTGAAATTTTTTTATCAGTTATCACCAACTCAAATAATTAAAACTTGAGCTACTTGGATGCAATGATGTCGAAATTTTGATTTTCCACCTGGTTAGCTTTTCGCTTTTTCCTACCCTCGTATTTGCACCTTGAATTTAACTCAATCAAAAACGGAAAAAAAAAATGCGAAAATGACAAGTGTATATTTTGTGGACTAACTCATTACTGACAAGACCGTTCTTCTATCTTTGGTGGACTAAGGCTATGTTTGGTTTTCTATTTGACAGCCTACAATATATTTTTACATCACTAAACTTAGTTTCCTATCATGTTTAGTTATTCATCAAAATAATTTTGAAAACTCAATTTGTCACTAAATTGAGTTTGAGTTGAAAGCAAGATAAAGGTTGCTTTTGAAAATTCATTTTTTTGTTAGTAGTATATATATACAAGTGCAAAAGTACTTTTAATTAATATTATCTAAACAAGTTTTACTTTGTCAACATACTTTTGAACAAAAAATATCAATCCTATATATTAAATGAAAATAACTATCTTGAACAAGAATGTTTTTAGTTGTTATTCTTGAACAAGAATGTTTAGTTTTCATTTTTTAATGAGAGCGTTTTTAAAATTTTTTTAACCTTTTATCTCTTTCTAAATTGAATTTTAATATTTTTTTTAAAAATTGTCAATAATTAAAAATTAACATTGTATTACAATAATTATTTGTTATAAATTTAAAATATAATCTATATGTTCAAAAATATTTATTTATTACAAATTTTAATTATAATATAATTTATATATTTAAAAGTATTTATTTATTATAAATTTAAGTTGTGTAAAATAAATATTTATTCTGTGTAATACACAAGTTAAAATACTAATTTCATTTATAAATGTTTAAAATGATAATATATAATATTATAAAAGCATAATGTATAACATTTAAATAAATATCAAACTCTATTGACCCAAACATAAAATAAAATAAATACTTCACCATAATTATATTAACCTTAATTTTCAACAACAATGATAATGACAATAATTAAATTATGATCAAAGAAATATTTTAGGTAATTATCACTTATAATATGTGAATTTTGATTAATAAAAGATCAATTTTTATTTATTTATATTTATAAAAGATAAAAATAAATTATTCACTAATACTAATGATCCCGTGTATGGCACAGGCAGATGACTAGTTCAAACACAAATCACATTATAACAAACTCATTTTTTATTAAACTTGAATTTACAACATACTTTTGAGACGAAAGCTAAAGTGGTCAAGTAGTTCATATGGTTTATGGTGGACAACTATATAATAACCATTAGATTTATTAATAAAATATTAAACGGTTTAGATGAGTCCTGTTCAATCATTTATGAGCAATTACAATTATTTTTCACCCTTTGCACCACAAAAGTCTGGAAGACCAAGAGCAAGTGCGATGTGAGCGTAGTGGTGTGAAAGCTTCGGTCTGAGACGACACGGTTGCATGGAGAGAGGAGGCGTGAGAGAGAGAGACAAAAGGGAGAAGAAAAGAGGGAAAGAAGAGGTGATGGCGGCCGCTGCTGCAGGGCCACCACAAGCTATGAGAGAAAGGGGAAGAGCGAAAGAGAGACGGAGGGAGAAGGGGGAGGAAAGAAAGAAGAAAAAGGAGAAAATAAAGAAGGGGTAGCTGCTAGAAATCACTTCGGCAACAAAGCACACAACAAATTTGTTTTTCATTTTTTAATGCGACATTATTGTGGGGGTACAATGTTAGTGTTAATGTTAATGTTAGTAAAAGAGACAAGATCTGAGAAGAGAAACTGTGATTTAACACTTGAATAATTGTTGGTGAGGAAGAAGGTAATGGCTAGTTGCCATAGAAGCTATAAAGTTTGCTTCTTCTATTTTTGCATTTGTTTTATCTTTGGTTCTGGTTGTGCCTTTTATCTTATTTGCATTTCTGGGTATTATAGTGAGGTGAGGAAGAAGAGAAGGAAAATGTTGAGCACAGAGGGGGAAGGGGTCTGGGGAGGGGATGCGGGATTTCAATTCAAAGAACCATGGGTTTTGAGGAATCGATAGTCCAAGACGGAAGAGTAGTCACAATTTCAGGTGAGATGGCCGTTGGAGGTGCAAGGTTATGGTTGCCGGAGGTGCGAGCCCAATGAAAGTGCATTGTGCTATTTTTTAAAAAATGTAATTATATGTATAAAATATTGCAACTAGTGTCAAAAAAAAAAAAAACCGGTTCACTTGGAATACCCAGTCAAAATTTACTGGTCTACTATAAACCACTTCAATGAGTGGTCCACCGGAGAACTCATCTACTTTTGATTCAAACTCATGTTTGCAAACTTTAACTTAAATATGTACCAACTCATTACCACCAGACCGTTCATCTTTCTTTGGTGGACTGCCCAACTTGGAATTCCTGTGTCAGGAACTCAACTCTTAAATTTTCGCACCATGTTACCAGAACAGAGACAATTGGCCTAGACGAATTTAGATAATATTTTCATAGCTATCGAATTTTGGTGGGATTATGGATTTTTTATGGAATGCTTCTTGCTCATGTACTAGTCTTGCGGAAAATAGTTTTGATTAAGGGAAAAAATTAATTCTAAACTTGAATTTTGGAAATAACCTTTGGAATAAAAGGATTTTCACTTCAACTGAGATTAACAAAAGAGAAAGTATAATATGCATTGCAATTTTAACAAGAAATAAGAAGAAAATAATTTGGAAGTACAAATGGAAAATGTCATGTCACAGATTTCTAATTATATATATATAAGAATACTACACAATATTGAAAAAAAAAATAATGAAAATTTCACATACAAGATACAAGTTAGATGGTTAAAATGACAAAGGCATCAAAGATTATTTTTGATTGTTGGACAGAACTCTCTAAATTCTATACTAGTGAATTTTGGACTTAGTCAGAAAACAAGAGAAAGTAAGAGCAACAAAAATGAATGTTAAATGAATTTGTAACTACACAAAAAAGATGACAGAAAATTGGTGAAGGTAATTTGATCACATGCAAAGAAGACAACTAAAAACACTAGTAAAAAGAATAGATTGCATAATTACAAATATTAAGGACATCAAAACAAATTATTGCGAGAGATCTCATAGTAAATAGTATTCCTAAAAATTTGGTCCTTAATCACACTCAATTGCATCATGGAATTCATGTACCTGACTTCACCTAGTGAGATAAGACTTTTGTTGTTACTTCTTGCTTGTATACTAGTATTCTATGCAAATAACTCAATAACCATTATCAGGCAAAGTTGAAATGGTTGTCATGAAAATAAATTAACGATATTGAATGCAACTTGAGAGCTGGACAATTAATTCTCATCAACCAACTCGAGCCATTAGCCGGTAAATTTCAAAAGTAAACACAAAAACCCTAGCTAGTCTCAGATCAAATATATTATTGAAAGATCCAAAAAACAATATGAATTGCCACAGTCAAAACAAGGACCTCATACTATGCCTAAGCTTGTGCTTCAAGCTCCAAGAGTAGAGTGTGATTAATTGCATCAGATCCTGGGCCAGAGAATTGAATTGGACCTACAATGAAAATCATCATGAGCAACAAACTTAAGTCATGGTGCAGAGAACTCCAATCACCCCAGTTCAACATAAAAGTAGATTTAAACCAATAGCACTTTTCTAGTCAACCTGAATGCCAATATTAACAAAGCAAAGGAACAGGACTTCAGTGAAGGCAGCGGAAACAATAGGCGAAATAATAGTCAATATATACCTGGACTGATGTAGCAATTCTTCAGGGCCCATTCATCCCGCAAGGAGGCAAACTTTTTGAAGGGTGCCCCTGAATGATCCAACATGAAATATATATTAGAAGTTAAAGCTACGATATTTAAGTATCCAATATAGCAAAATCTATATTTTAAATTATGGACAACCTAAAATCCAGACACTAATCAGGGTGACCAAGGATGTCATGGTGATGAGTGAAAAGAAATAACACAAGTTAATCTTTTGTACCACATATTGAACCTATGAAATAAAATATTTTACCCTCCCTTTCATTCCATTTTTCTGGCTCAACACGGTAAAAAATGTAGTTCACTTACTGCATAAGTGGAGTATTGAGCCCAAATTAATAAAGTTTTTATGAATATATATACCTTCAAGCTCCACCATTGCCTTCTTGATCACAGGCTTGAATTTACCTGCAAAGAAAATTACACATTCATAAACAGCAGAACAGTGGAGAAAGCATTCATATAAATGCAACATATATAAACTTTTCATGATTTATATAACCAGAGGTTGTCAAAACAGAAATAAAGCCAATATTGAGTCCAAAAATACGCTAGAGAAAATATTTCTAACTTAAAATGCATTTTGATTCAATCATGTTGTGGACTCGAGAAAAAAAAAATACACTGACTTCTGAATAAAGATAGAAATAATCTGATTTTTAGGCCAGATTTGGGTAAAAACACAGGGTTTAGCCCTAACAAAGAGCTTCCTCCTTCAAAACATAGGGAATAACAATTTGACACCTTAATTCCCTTTTGCAATTGTGTAACACAACTTATATATATTATAACTGTCACATAATAACCGATAACTGCCTAATCCGAAATTAATATAAAAATAACTGCCTAATAACTTCCTAATACAGAATTAAAACTGCATAAATCAGATTTTGGCCTATCAAATTACAGCAGAAACACAATAGGGTATTGCATGAACAATAATTCAGTGAATAGTCATTGGGGTAAAGCACAAGTTCCCATAGATCAAAATGTGTACCATGCCTCCTCTCCACATCCATCATTGAGGTGAGTGCAGTTCCACCAACAGTCCATTCATCTACTGGAGCACATAAATTCCCAACCTGATCATTATGTCATAGCAAATTCAACAACTAACAATTAAGTTGGTGACTTCAATATTACAAAACAAGCACCATTTCAAGTACAATCAATTATCAACACCAATCTAGAAGAGATATATAAGCAGATATCAAAAGACTAAGGCATATAGAGAAGCACAAACTGATGATATTAGTCCAGTCTTCCCACTATGAAGGAGGGCTCCAGCACCATAACCCAGAGCATAGCAATACGTAGCATCAAAATTAGTAGGTAAACCACATCTCCCTTCATAACTGCAAATTTTAAATGTGTCGGTAACTACAAAGTTTAACATATAAAGTCAAATTGATAAAAGATCACACATAACATATATGATCAAGAGCATTTTTAATCCAAGTAGAATAAAAACCATGTCTGTGGAAACTTTTTTTTTCCTATTCACAGCAATATGTATTAGAATTTACTATTATAATATCAAAATTAGATAAACTACCCGAAAAAGTGGGACTGTCCTCTAAATTCGCCTTTGTATTTGCCTTCTTGCTTTCTCTTCTCCAACTCAGTTTCAACCATTTGAATAAGCATTTTTTCTGTTTCTATTTTGGCAACCTAAATGGGAACAAAAGCAAGATTAACATTGATGCTGATTCAAATTGCATAGAGGACCCAAATAAACACAGCAAGATAGCACTATAACAACATTAGGCACCTGAACATTTCCATGTGGATCTCTTTCAAGCATCAATTGTTCTTGAATTGCTTGAGGTAAAAGTTCAAAAAGCTTCAATGATTGATCAGTGAGTTTCTTCTTCCATAACCCACCCTCATCCACAATATCATGGGCAAGAATTTCATTTAGTTCTGCAATAAGATGCTGGACCTGCAAATAGCACAATATCAAAGTACAGATGAGTATCATCAGAAGTGTGTTTTCATACTGATTGTACATGAACAGCACTAATACATTATCACAAGTACACAGAGAAACACAGGTAAATAAATTCTTTTTATGCAGAGAGACAGATACCTCAGGTATGAAATCAATTAGACCTTCAGGGATAAGAATGACACCATAGTTATAATTAATTTCAGCTCTTTTACAAATAACATCTACGATATAGTCTGTAACATTCTTCAATGTCAGCTTCTTTGCAGCAACCTGAAATGTGTATTTATGGGTTAAATCAAATTTTGATAAAGGGCTCCTTTCCAATCAGCAAACTTAATCATACGCATGGTTTTAAAAAACGGTCCGCGACAGCGATTTTGGCAGCAACCACAATTGTGGCCACATCGGCAGCATTTGTCGGCGATTTTCCGCAATATCATTAAATGCGACAAAACCGTGACCATGACCAATATTTAAAACCTTGATCATAAGATTAACATGGAAGCATTTCTCTATTGATTTCATCCACCCCTAGCATGTACAAACACTAGATAAAATGATGAAATATATGAGGAACCTCTTCTCCAATAATAGTAATGTTTGGATGAGTTTGTAAAGCACATTCCAGTGTAATGTGTGAAGCTGCACGCCCCATAAGCCGCACAACTGCAGACAGATGATTGCACGTCTTATTGTTTGAACAAGTGGAGCAATAACAAACACACAGACACATATATATGTAGAGAGGGAGAGCCATAAATTGAAGCAGTAATTTTTTTAGGAACATCACATTTTATTGGTATTAAAGAATCTGAGAAGTGCAGAACTAATTTTTATCAAATCTGATTTTGAGGGCATTGTTGATATTCATGTAATTGTCAATGACTCGATAAAATTCCATGAAATTAGATAAACCCTTCCACAGCACTGAAGCAAGAATTTTAATACAATTCAAGAGAATCAAAAGTAGAGAAATCACATAACAGAACTGTTGACATAAGGCAAGGATGATGAATGAACTAGTCCTTTCTCACTCAAAAGTAAAATGGGTGATATCATATAAACAAAGGGATGGCATCACGACAATAAGGATAGATATAACCATCTTTCTTGTCACTGTTTGGCATAAATATAATAAAAGTGGTTAAGAAATGTCAGAGTAATTTGCTACAAAAGGAGGAGATAGCATATGCCTCATTTAGGTACTGGAAAATGAGTTTGGTATCTTAATGGCTGTATCAATCTAAGACAAAAGAATTAAAAATATGAACTTGGGTCTTCAGATGATACAATATGAATAGATGATAGCAGCAGTTTTAAAGTGCAAAATGTTTAAAAAGTGAAGCAGTTCATGTTATAAGAAGAGAGAAGCAATAAAAGCAATAGAGAATAATAACAGCAATCAATGTCCATGGTGGTGAATTAAACATAGGTATCTACAACTCTCAAAGGCTTCAGTCTTTAATTGCAATATAAATCTAAAGAGTTTCTCAATTTTATGTACTTACAATGGTAATATTTCCCAGTTGATCGGGCATCTATCATAACATTTCCAATCATTTCCGCATATATCTGCATTACATTAACAAAAAAATGTGTAAATAGTCAGGTCATATAATCATGCACCATGTATCTAAAAGGGTATCACACTATAACATTTAGCAATTAGAACATATGAATTACTAAATTAATATTTAGAAGTGTTTCTAGGATAGAAAGTTTATAAATATCATAATGCTATTGCAAATTGCAATCACCTATTACAAGTAGAGTGATAGAAAAAGTTACACCATATGCCCCACCCCCCACCCCAAATAAAAAATGGAAAAGAAAATCCAGATTATGGCTGGAGAAGAAAATTTAAGAATATTCTATGAAATGTTGAATGTATTGCTGGAGAAACTGCAATGCATCTGGTGCAGTAAAAAGCATCCTTAATACATGATTCTCCCTTTGGCACACATAAAAGTGAACAACTGATTCCTAAATATTTTTCTTAACAAATACCTGGTGATCAAAAGACAAAATTATATATTTGAGGTATTTAAAATATAGGAACCAGAACAATATAAAATTGCAATTGCACAATAAACATTGAGTGCATATCTTCATTCACCTTGCATGCAGTATCAAACCCAAAACTTGTGGGAACTTCTTTGCATTTCAAATCACCATCAATGGTTTTAGGGCATCCAATTACACGTGTTTTCAAATTTTTGCTCCTGCATGAATCCATATTAAAGCATTGAGCAAACAGGAACACTGTACATGTTCATAAATGAAAATATCCTCTTCGTATATATAAACTATTATCATCAACTAATTACATAATAGATAGGCTGATAAAAGGACCTTGAATGTAAATTGAAAACCAGCATGAAAACATAATTTCATTAACAAAAGCTTCCTCGGACATAGATTATACCAGAAATAAAAATCAGCTTAGACAAACCTGAAGTTCTCAGCAAGGAGACATGCATTGGTGTTTGAGTCATCACCACCAATAACAACAAGCCCATCCAAGTCTAACTTCTGTGCTGTTTCTTCCGCTTGTTTAAACTATACCATGTAAGTAAGCTAAATTACTCTTTAGACTTAAAGAAGATATATTATATGAGCTAAAGTGAATTAGTCGTATAGTAAACATGTAGCCTCATGAAACTCACCTGCTCTGGAGTTTCAATCTTGTCCCTCCCACTGCAAATCATGTCAAAGCCACCCTGCCAACAGAAATGGTTATTACTAGATGTCAAAATCGTGTGATCATTGATTATAAAAAACAGTAACGCTATTCTTACAACAACAGTTTCTACACACTCATTTTTCTCTCTATCTCCTTTGTAACACGGCTTACCCCCTGTTTGGTAGCACAGAAAGAAATAGAGTGGAGAGAAATGAGTTGGTGAGAAATAGAGAGGAAAGAAATAGATAAGAAATAAAATGAAAATATGAGTTGTTTGGTTGTAGAAAAATATAGGTGAAATAGAGTAAAAATAATATTGTATAGTTGTTTGGCTTGAGTGAAAAGAGAGGTAAGAAATTAGATTAATATTGTCTTTCCTTTTTTGCACCTATGTACATCACGTTAAAGTCTGGAACAAACAATGAGACTTCAATAGTAAACTATCAGAAAACAATAATAAACTATCGTGGGATGTCAGTGTCGAGATGAGACTATAAATAGTCTACTATCGTGAGAAGGAACCATCTACAGGTCTTGATAGTCGACTATCACCATGTAATAGTTGACTATCAATGGTTAGCTAGTAGATGCACGACTCTTTTGTGGGCATTTTCATCAACTTCATATACCAACAACTATTTCCACCTATTTTTGAATGGAAATGAATAGTGGTAGGCCACACTTGTTTCTTCTTCTCTCCTTTTCTTATTTTTACACTACCAAACACACAAACTTATTTCTCACCTTCCTATTTCTTTCCTCTCACTCCAATTTCCACACTATTTGCATGCGGCCAAACAGAGGGTTATCTTATCCCACACAGAATTGGATTGGGTGCAGTCAATTTTGCACGCATTTACAATCAAGGCATTTGTGACCATTGGATAAAGATCAGACGGCTTAAGATTTCAAATATGTATTTTAAGGCTGATTTACGGAAATAAAATATGAGTCGTCCGATCTTCATTAGATGATTCTGATTGGTTAAATAGAAATTGAGAAGAGAAAAGTAGGTGAGAAAAAATAGTTTTATATTATTTGTTTAAGGAGAGAAATAGAGAAAAGAGAAAATATTTGTGTGAGACCTACTCAAAATTGTAAGAAAGAAAAAAAAAAAGAGATAAAAAATTGTAGAACTCACTCAAAATTACAATTATAATGTTAATACTTTTTTTATCTCACTAAATCTATATATATTAAAGATAAATATGTCTTTACACAAAAAATTCATTCTTTTTCTCTTCACTTTTTTATCCAACCAAACAAGTAAAGAGAAAACTCAACTTTTCTTTCACTTCTACTTCTCTCGTACTTCTTTTAATCCAAATATCTTAAACATCTACTTTTTCTCTACTCATTCTCTCTTCTTTCTTACTTCTCTCTTTTCTACTTCTCTTTCTACCCAAGAAAAGCATAAACTTTACCCAAAGTGAAAGCGTGGAAAATCCAGTGTAGGAAAAATCTGGATCTACACATTTCTCTTCCTATCTCTCTCCCTTGCGTAGATATTATTTTTTTTTTTTTTTGTAGGAATAACATTACTGTTATAAAAAAAGTAGTAATGACATTTATGATAATATCAAACCTCAAACGCATCACGGTTAGACAGCATCTCAAATCATGATACAAAAACGATTAAAATAATATAATAATATCATTCTTAAAAAATAAAAAATAAAAAACAAAGTTGGTTCAACCAGCAGATAGAAGATGCGAAAGCTAACTAACAATAAAAATCACAGATCTCCAAACTTCAGCGAAACAAACAAAAATACGTAACAGAGAAAAAACGGACCTGATTTCTATAAGCATAAATATATTCAGAGGTAAGTTCAACATATTTGCACTTCATGATGCCAGCAGGACCACCCCTGAAACCGTACAACGTGCTTCCTTTTGCGCGCTCTTGCAGGTAATCTAAGCCGCACAGAACAATAAGAAGCGTTAAAAATCAGAAGCTGAAGAAGAAGAAAAACACGTTTCATTGAATCGGATTGAAAACGCGCGTTACCGAAGATTCCAGAAATGACATTGTGGCCTCCGGGAGCCTGGCCTCCGGACAGAACGACGCCAATCTTCAACCTGTGCTGCGGTTGCGCCACGCGCGAGCCGCTCGGCGCCAACGCCGCGGAAGGTTGCCCGAACAAATGCGGAAAGAGCTTCGCGATCTCGTCTGCACGCGCGCTGAGAGTGAGGGAGAGAGTAAGGGACGCGAACGGATCAAAATGAGTGAAGGAGACTGACCTGGGTTTCCGGCGGCGGAGCTTCGGGGACCTTTGACAATGGTGAAGGGATGTTTGAGGACCGAGGGGAGAGGGAGCGCGTGGTCCACGCGCTTCTTTTGGACCTCACTGTAGACGGAGGCTAAGCGTCCGGTTACGGAACCGGAGGGGAGGGTACCGTTAGGTACGGTAGAAGGTGGTGCCATTTGCAGAGAGAGTGAGTGTGTGAGTGTGAAGTGGGAGCGTGAATCTAGAAATGTTTGTCTGTGTTTCAATTTTCAAACAGCGGAGAAGTTGGTTTGAAAAGGGCCACCTAAAAAGACTTGAACATACTGATCCGCCGCTTTCGTAGTTCCTGGCGTGTAACAACGCTGTCGCTGTGCCAGCTTGGCAAAAACCCCAGAATTAATTTCGGTTTTAATTTTGATTAATGATTTAAGACAGTTTTATTAAAATTAAGAGAAATGTATACTCTTTTAAATATATTTATTATTATTGATTAAAATTTATAAAATAATTACAAAATTTTGTAAGTCCACTTTTTATTCGTGGAGTTTCATTTATAATTTTATAGTTTTTAATAAATTTTAATCAATAACAAATAGTGTATTATAAACTAGAAGGTGTGTTTTTAAGTTCAAACACTCTTCTGAAATTAATTTTAGAATAATTCTAAATCTTTCTATAATATTTTTTTATTAATCACTCTATTTTTTTGTGGTAAATATTACATATATTTTATATTTCTAAAAAATTAAAATTTATTTATTATTTATTTAATATTTTTTTACAATAAATACTCTTATTTTTAGTTTTTTTTTTCTTTGGGTGAGGTTCTTACTTTTAGTATTTAACTTTGAAATAATCGCGCTGTCATCCAAAAGATAAAACTCCGAAATGGTCTTTTCTGTGAAGAAAAAAAAAGGAAATGTTTTGTTAATGGTTTGAAGTTTCGTCATCTTGGCTTGATACTGCACAATCATTCTTGATAATCAATTTTTGTTTTTGATACATTGATAATCAAAATTCAATGTTTGTGTTAATTTATATAATTTAAAGATTATATACTTTTCTTATTCGTATTATGTAATTTTTTCACAACTGAATCCGTCATTTAATTATAAGTATTAATAAGTTGTAGTCAAATTTATTATAATTAAATATATATTTTATAATATATTAATTAAGAAATAAAATGGCATTAAATCATAAAAAAAATAAACTATTATAAAGAATTATATTGCGTATTACCAAGTGGAACTAAATTTTAATTGGAAAAACAAACATCTATAAAACTGTATATAAGTTATATTGTATGCGTAATTCAATTCATCTTTCCATCCAATTAAAAGGGTACGGTGATTTTGTCATTATTTATCTATCTCTATGTATAAACTCATAAAATAATTACAGGATATTGTTATAAAAATAAGTAAAACTAAATTTGGATGTTTTAAGTAAGATTTTAAATTTGAGTCTTGTATATAAAAAAAAGATGTGATTAGGAAAAGAGACTTCCTTAAAGGTGGTCTCTAAATTTGCTTTTTTCTAAAAAAAACGAAGTATTTATATTACAAGTATTTTTTTATTTGATATGTTCTAATATTTCTCAACATTTGATGAAAAACGAGATACTTACATTCATAATTAACTTTTGGTAGTCTTGTATATAAACTTGCTTCCAACCAATTCACACGTGACAGGTCCACCAAAAGTTAGGTGTCATCTTTCAATCACTAGAAGTTAGGTGAGCTCTTTGAATTGGGTGAAGGACGCTGCTTACCCAAAAGCAGAAGGCCAATTCGGAATCAGCTTAGGATCGTTTGCAATTGAAAGTTGAAGTCCTGAAAAGTTTATCTCAATTATCAAGTGTCCAAAAATTTATTTCCTATAGAAGCAAAATATATAAACAGCGAATATATATTTTTATTTTTCATTTTTTTACTAAAATTTATTTTAGTCTTTAATTTTTTTTTAAATTCACTTTGTTTCTTTAACTCTTAAGTTTGAATTAATGTTGTTCTTTTAAAACAGTTATCGTTTTAGATTTTGAAACACAATTTTGAACTCTTTTTTATCAATTCAAAACTTAAAACTTGTTTCATTAGATTTACTTACATAAAAACTATGTAATCCAATTAATGTTCAAACAAAAAAGAGTGATAATCATAATAAAAATCGTTTGAAAAATGAGTTTTACGAACAACTGAAAAAGAATCTTAAGTTTTTCGTTTATTCGTGAGACTAACCTTTTATACGATTTTCACTATGTTTATAGTCTTTTTTAGTTTGAATAATAATTGAGTTTTATAATTTCCACGTAGGTGAATCTAATAAGTCAAGTTTCATATCTTGAATTAGTCAAAAAAGAGTTCAAAATCTTGTCCTAAAATAAGAAATAATCACTGTTTTAAAAAGATAAAATTAACTCAAATTTAAGAATTAAAATACTAAAATAAATCTTTTAAAAGACTAAAGACCAAAATGAAATTTAATAAAAAATAAAGAACAAAAGTATGTTTTAACCAATATAAACACATATCAAAGTTTTTGAGCCATTGGATTTAAATTGCATGACGTGTAGCTATAATAATATCTGCAGGGATCTTTATCCTATTTTTAATAGGTTATTAAGTCTATCCTTCAAATCTAAGGTGTTTAGTCATCGATATTTTATAATTATCTCAATTATGTATTAGTTATCAAAGCTGTCAAAGTTCAGGATATATGTCAACAGACTGCAATTTTTTTCCGCCCAAACTTTTTTTTTTGTTTACATTTTTTTTTTTTGAGGATTACATTATTATTTGATTGTGTTGAACTATTGGTTTGTACTTTGTATCTATTTTTTCCACCGTGCATGTGCGCGGTTTTTGTTTTTTGTAATTATTAGTTTATTTTTTCGTGTCACTCGTATTTGAATAATCATTTAATTTTATAAGATAATAATATAAAACATAGATAACATTTATAAAAAGTTTTATATAAATAATATAACTAAATAAACATATAATTACAATTTAATGATTTACATTTCATGTACATATAGAATAATAATCAAAACATAAATTTTATGAGAATGACTATACACATAAAATGAGTGAGAAAAAAAAAACTCATATAAATGGATAAGAAAAACAAATAGGAAAAAAAATATGAAAATAAACAGAAAAGCTAGTAAAAAATTTATGCACATGGGCAAGAAATAATTATTCAAATGAATGGGAAAAAAATCATAAAAATGAGTAGAAAATGAGTGAAAAAAATATGTAAATAGAAAAAAATATTGGAAAAATATTAATGCAAATGAGTAGTAAAAATAGATTAAAATTTTTTGATCAAGATGATCCATCAATATTGATATATAGATAACAATAAAATATTCTTTTTAAATTTTTTATATAAATAATAAAAAAATGTTTTTGTTATTATTTAAAAATATATTTCATAGACTTAAATATTATTTATTATTATATTATAATATATTATTTTGTTATAATATAATGTATAAATTGATTATAATGTGCATATAATAATAGTAATAGTAATAATAATAAAATAATACATAATATATATTATCATAATTTTGAGAGAAAAAGTAAGATAAAAATGTGAGTGGGTGGAAAATCATTAATTATAATTATAACATAAATTAAATGATGGATAATAAAACTGTTTAAGACAAGGACATGTGTCAATATTTTTTCAATTTTTTCTTGCCCAACAATAGTTTTACCTTTTTTCTCTTTTGTTTTTACTTTTTACACTGAAATTAATTTTTTCTCATTTATAGTATGTACTTTTCCCGTATTATGCAGGGGTGACTTTTCTAGTTTCTAATAAATAGTACATAAAACCTGGAAATTGATCACTTCAGTACGTGACAAATTCAGACAGTGCATAAAAGTGGGTAGTTGAAGTAACTTCAACGTTAAATCATTAGCAGTTGCTTAGTTATATAAATAGGTAATAATAAGTGTAGGTACAGTTATTTCTTACTTTATAAATATATAAAAAAAAAAAGTTATTTCTTACTTGAAACAATGTTGTATTGTTGTTTAAGTTAAAAAAGGATCTCAATATATTACATTGACACTTTTTGAACTTTTGTCAATTTTTTTTTTTTATACTAGTTTTTTTAATTTTACACTAATATTCCTTATACATTATATTAACTCTTTTAATTGTTTGAAAATATTATACAGTGTATTATAAGAAAAATTGTTATACACATTAAAAAAGTAAGATTATGTGCATTCTTAAGAAACTTCAAAGTATCTTTGTAATTTACTCTTTTATTTATTTTATTTGAGATGGATAGAGAGAACAAAAAAGTAATGTTTTCAGAATAAATTTGCTCTCAAAGAATTGGTTTGAAGTCAAGGAAAATTGATAGAAATTTTTAATTTAACCAAAAACACTTTTTAAAACCAAATAAAGTTGAATGTTAAGTTACCAATATATACATACCTATATGTATATACATATATCTATACATATGTATATATACATATATATACATATATATATATATATATTTATATATTTATATATATATATATATATATTTATACATATATACTACATATATGTATAAATATATGTGTGTTTGTGTGTATTATAGGTTTTTTGAATGTTAAGTTAGCTATAGTAAATTTATTAAATCAAAAGAAATGGTTGGATTTTTTGTCCAAATTTTTTGGTATAAGTTGTTAATGCACTTCAACTAAAAAAAAAGAGTGTGAATACATTAGCAATTCCATATTGGACAAGAACAAAACTTATATATAGTTTTATAGATGCTATTTGTATTGTTCTGTTTGTATTTCTTTAATTAGAATTAGAGTTTCACTTCTGTAATATGTGAACTAAAGGTTTGCATTAAAGGTTTATGTAAATTACTGAAGCAAAACTCTAATTTTAATTAGAGAATAATACAAACAGTATCTATAAAATTTTATGTAAGTTTTGTCCTTATACATATTATGGGGTGGCGTGCTTATTACTTATTGTTTCAATGAAAAAGAGGCAAATGAAAATTTTTATTGCATGTATATATTAAATTAGATTCTCTTTTTTTAGATTGGTTAGGGAACATATCAAAGAATTTATATGGAATTTATTTAGGCTATAAAAAATAATTTATAATTTATATAAATATTTAGATTATTTTAAATATTTTTTTGAAACTCATCAAAATGATTTTTAAAATCTATTTCAATAAATTTTTTATCAAATTAATGACATAAAATTATCGTTGAACTTATTGACTTGACACTTAATTAAATTCTTTATTTAAATACATCCTAAATTTTTTAAGTTATATTTATTCGGTTGACAAGAAATGGATAAAGGAAAATAAAATACAACGATATTAATTGTTATTATTAAAATTATCTAAAATACGATGAAATAGAAGAAACCTTGATAGAATATATTTGAAGTTACATTATTCAGTACATTTATTTTACTTTCCCTTAATTTGAAGTTATGTTATTAAGATGGAACTAATATAGTAACTATTATTCATCAACATTTTTATCATTTTATTTTAGATAAATTTTTAGTAAGCAGAAGAAGAAAATTAAAATTAAAATGAATTAAATTCTTTTCATGAGTTAAATTTTAACTATAAATTAACTTATGCATAAACTAAATTTTAACTTATGAGCAAATTTTAATTTATTTTACCTTCTTATATTCTCCTTTTAAATACTTATTAAAAAAATTATTCAAAGGTCATAAAACTCTTTATTTTATTTTATTATAATACCAAAGGCCACTTTCTATTGGAGGTGGTTATCTTGCTTTTTAAGCTGCGGTATCGTACAAGAGAATACTTTTGGAGTGCATTGATGTAACAATTTAGATAAGTATCAAGTGCCTATGTAAGGCATTAATACATTTTCTAATTTTTTTTTCAAACATACTAATTGAAATTTATGTAAATTCTATTAATTTGAAAATGTGACTCATCTATGTCTATAGTATACAAATTTTAAAACCATTTCAAGGAAACTTTGGCTAGGTGTCAAGCTCTTAAAGCATTAGTTTCTTCTACACACTTTCAAATTCTTCCCAATTTTAGAAAGTTACGATCTAATGGTTCTGGTTCATTTAGAATGTATATTGATTGTGGACCATTCGATCAAAATTTTCTACGAAACATGAACGCGACTGCTTTTTTAGATTGTTCGCTAACATAGGTGTTGGAACAAATTCACACCCTTACAGATCACTCACAGTAATTGAACAGGAGAGAAAGAAGAGATTTGTGAAAAACTCATGAATTGCAGACACACACTCTGCACATGTACGCACACATAAGCATTATTTATTACAGCTGAGAAATACTATTTATACATATGATATAAGACCCATATTGTACCACCCTTAACTTCTAACTAACTCTAACAAACAAAACTAACATCAACCCGAATTAACTTACTCTTAACACCCCCCTTAATTCATGCAAGCTAGAGTTGTAAATCCTTATTTGTTCCTTAATTCCTTGAACCTGTAAGCTTTTAATGGTTTTGTAAAAAAGTCTGCAACTTGTACATCTATTCTGCAATGCTCCAAGTTCAATCTCCCTTTGTTCACTTGGTCTCTCAATAAGTGAAATTGAGTCTATATGTTTACTTCTTCTTTCCATGTGCAATTGGATGTTTAGCTAGGTTGATTGCTAACTTGTTATCCACTAATAGCTTAATTTCTCTTGAATCCTTCATTTTCATCTTCTCCAACAATTTATCAAGCCACACATCTTGATAGGCACTCATTGAAGCTGTAATATACTCAGCTTCACATGAGGATAAGGCCACCACAGATTCCTTTTTTGAACACCAAGAGATTGGTGCCTCTCCATACATGAAAACATAGCCTATAGTACTCTTATGATTAGATTTATCACCACACTAATCTGAGTCAAAGTAGCCAAGCAATTCTACCTTTGCATTATCCTTTCCTTTAGGAAATAATATCCCAAAATCCAAGGTTCCCTTCTAATGCGCAATATTCTCTTAGCTGCCAACAAGTGAGATCTTCTTGGCCTCTCCATGAACTTGTTGATCAAGTCAACACTGAAGGCTAGATCTGGTTTGGTATTACACAAATATTTGAGGGATCCAACAATTTGCCTAAGGTATGTGGCATCAACAAGCTCCTCACTCCTTTCTTTTCAAGTACCAAACCAATCTTAGCTGGTATCACAGCTAACACTATTGTGAAAAAGACTTTTTAAATCGGTTCTTGAATCAATTTAGATACAGGCGGTATAAAAAGTGAAAGGTTTTTAGAATGAATTTTCAACCGATTTAAAAAAGTTTTTTAAACTCGGTTATTGGAGAATTGATGTAAAATGTACAAGTCAATTTAAAAAAGTACATACTACTCTATAGTTAATTCTTGAATTTTATGGAATGTTTTTAGAATTATGCTGCTACCAATTTCCCATGAATCTGTCCTTAGAAGTAAACTACTCCTATAAATTCCACGAAATCACTAGGATTGTATGCATTAATTCCACCCCCCTTCTTCGATTTACAACTTAAACGCCCTGTCACTGATGTAATTCTACCCATTGATTTTTCAAGGTGATGCACTTCCTATTGTTTCCACTACAAATTCTAAAATCAATAATTATACCCATAAATAAATTAAAAAAAAAGAACAATCAAATGATAAAGATAAAAGACTTAATCAAACTCCATCGTCAAAAAATAAATAAATAGATAAAAAATATATATACAACAAATTGAAATATGCAATATAATCAATATGCAAAATAGACAATGCAAAAATGAAAAACTGGATTTGATTGATTCGTTTCAGTCGGCATCGAGACAAAGAGGCAAAGAAATTGACCTGAGATCCAAGCTCTCGTTGTCCCAATTTGATTCGATGCAAAAGAATTGGTTGCGAAATTAACGTTAATTGTTTTTCCCCCTTTTGGGAATAGCGACAGAGCAAGGAAAGGAATAGTTTCTAAAATGATGTCGTCAAGAAGCCTTTAGAACTTGTTGCCATTAATGAATGCTAAATGACATTGATGAAGAGGAAGGAAGGAGAAAAGCAAAAAAAGAGGCCTTGGAGGAGTGGTGAAGAAGGAGAAAAGTATGGTTTTTAAAAGCTTTTCTAATTCAGTTGTGAAGAAGCAAGAAGAGAATTACTCTTGCCCTTAAGGAGATTCAATATAGTTTTGATGATTTAGCCTCTTGATGAGTGCAAAGATGTAATGTATGTTTATGTATGTGTATGTGGTTGTGAGTCTTGCATGATTTATCTCTATCCTTGATGGTTTGATGGTAATGAGCTCAAAAATTAAGACTTAAAGGTTTAGCAAAGTGGAAACATATTTTTGTAAGTCTAAAATTAAGTTTAAAGAGGAATAATTGAATAAAATTAAGTTTTAAATTGATAGGAAGTGAAAGCTGCATATTAAGGCTTTAGAACAATTTAATCTTATGTTTAAGAACCATTTAATTGGTTAAGTTAGATTTGTAATCAATTAAATCCGTTTAAATTTGCATAAACAATGAATATATACATTGTTTTAACTAGTTAAATTGATATGTAATTAGTTACATGTATTCTGTTTTAACTAGTTACAACATTATGTAATCAGTTATTTCTGCTGTAACTAATTACATAATTCTGTAACCAGTTACATAATATAACATTGTTTTTGTCCTATGCGAAAATAACTAGTTTCAAAGCTATGTAACTAGTTATTCCAACAAGACTAAAAACGAATGACCTCTGTTTTAACTAGTTATAAACGAAAATAACTAGTTAAACTCATTCAAACTTCATTTTCCAGATTTCAAATAACAAAATAATTGATTACAAGTCTAAATAAGTAGTTATTCCAGTGTGCTCTCTATATAAAGTGAACCTTAGTGAGTCTTTCAAAATACTTCAATACAACTTCACTTTTCAAAATTTGAGAGAGAGCTTTTCTAGAAAAAATTCATATCATTCTTCTTCATCATTAGTTTTGGATCAAAGTCAAAGAGCTCATCATGGATCAATCTTAAAGATAAAGAAAAGTCTTTTCTTGAGTAAAATTTGATTAGTTCTTCATTGTCTTCCATCTATGACAAACCAAGGTGATATTTAACCTTCTTTTAATTTGATTTTCGTTCTTGAGAGGGTGTCTCTCATATCTTCCTTGTGGTAGGGTTCCACAAGAAAGGTTTCAAGTTTTTCTTGATAAGGTTCAAGAAACTTGATTATGTGGTTTATTTGATTGTTATTCTTGTGTTTGTGCATAGTGTTTGTAAACATTTCAATTACTTAGTGATAACACCAATCGGTTTGATTGGAAACTAGATATAGATCACAGTAGTGGTGATCGAACTAGTATAAATCTTGTTTGCTCTTTTCTTTCCTCTATCCTCTTGCTAGTATATTAAATCTTGATCACTTGCGTTTAAAATCATAAGGCTCTTTGCATAGAAAAGTTCAAGATAAATTGATCCAATTCTATTCCATTTGTATAACCAAATCAATAAGATTCAAAGTGTTTGAAAAATCTAGTTATTCATTATTGAAAAAAAATTGAGAATTCTTGAAATTTTTGAAAAATTCAATTCACCCCTCCTCTTGGATTCAGTCCTTTTGTTTAACAAGTTGCATTAGAACTAATTTAAAAATATATATTTTAAATCGGTTCTACTTATAACCGATTTAAAAAATTACTTTTTAAATTGGTTACAAGTATAACCAATTTAAAATGTTATTTTTTAAATTGGTTCTAATGCAACTGATTTAAATAGTTTTTCACTTATTTATAAAAGTGCCATCGTATTTTTATTTATATCAAGCCCAAAAAGATCGATTGAATTTCTTGTTGTAGAATGTGCATTTTGTAGTAGTGTAGATTACACTTAAACATGTTAAACCTCCTCAATAGGTCTATTGCATACTTGCCATGATGCATCACAATTCCACTCTTTGTTCTTTTGAATTCAATACCAAGAAAGTAGGATAGGTGACCTAGATCAATCATTTCAAACTCCTTCATCATTTTCTCCTTGAATTTTGCAATATCCTTCCTCACTGTTGCTTGTTACCAATAGGTCATCTACATAGAGGCACACAATCAATAGAATTGTATTAGTGGCAGATTTCAGACTTTTCACATTTACTCCATATTATGATATGCATTTAACAAAGCTTATTTGACTTAGGACACCATCTATCCTTTTGTTCCAAGCTCGTGGTTCTTGTTTAAGGCTATATAAGGCCTTCCTCAATCTGTATACCTTTTCTTCTTGCCCAAGTAGTTCAAAGCCTAGTGGTTGAACTGCAAAAACTTCCTCATCTAATGATCCATTTAAGAAGGTAGACTTTATATCCAATTGGTGCATGGACCAGCCCTTCATGTTTGCAATAATTATCACCAATCTTACTGTTTCTATCCTTGCCACAAGTGCAAAGACCTCACCATAGTCTACTCAAGCCTTTTGTAGAAGTCCCTTGGCTACAAGTTTGGCTTTATACTTGACCACATCATTTCAATTCACTTTAACCTTGTAAACCCACTTCACTACTATGGTTTTTTTCTTATGAGGCAAGGGAACAAGTTCCCATGTTTGATTCTTCTCTATGGACTTCACTTCATCTTCCATTGCACCAATCCATTTAGGATCTTGTATTACCTCTTTGAAACTAATTGGTTCAACCTCAAAAAATAGTGCATAATGCACCAATTCTCCTTCTGAATTGACTACAGAATTTGACACCATCTCATAATCAAGCAATCTTTTTGGAATTTGTCTGTTTCTTTGAGATCTTTTCACTTCAGTGGTAGCACTTGCAATGGTTTCATCTTCATCAGTATTGTTAAAATCTATTAATATTATGATTGATCCTTTCTCGATTTCTGTGTTCCAATTCCAGCTCTTGGATTTATCAATTACAATATCTCTATTGATCACAATTTGCCTATTCCTTGGATTATATAGCTTGTAGCCACCAGTGGAATGATACCCCACAAGTACCATATATTCTCCTTTGTCATTCAACTTCTTTCTCAATTGATCAAGCACATGTTTGAAGCATATATACCCAAACACTCAAAAATGAGCCACATATGGCCTGCTACTTGTCCATGCTTCTTCTGGAGTCTCACCACTCAACCTCTTACTAGGATCGCTATTCAAAATGTAAGCAGTAGTGGAAGCTACCTCACCCCACAAGTAGTTAGGTAGTCTTTTACTTTTTAGCATACTTCTCACCATATTCATAATGGTTTTATTTTTTCTTGTAGTAGTCCTATTATGTTGAGGAGTGTAAGGGGTGTCATCTTATGCAAAATCCCGTATTCCTTACAAAAATTATGCAACTCATTTGAAACATACTCACCATCTCCATTTGTTCTCAATACTTTTATTTGTTTGCCATTTACTTTTTCAATTAAGCTTTTGAATTTTTTTGAATGCTTCAAACACCTCATTTTTCCTTTTAATCAAGTAAATCCAGACCCTCCTAGTTAGATAATCAATAAAGGATACAAAGTACCTATTTTCACCAAGGGATTTAGTTTAAAGGGGCCCACATACATTTGAATAGATCACCTCAAGCTAGTCCTTTGACCTGGTTGGAACTTGTTGCTTGAAGGTGTTTTTGGTTTGCTTACACTCCAAGCATTCTTCACAAACTTCCTTTAGCACTTGAATCTGTGGGAGACCATACACCATATTGTGTTTATTTAGGAGGTTTAGATCCCTGAAATTTAGGTGTCCAAACTTGTGATGCCAAAGTCACTCATCTCTACTAATTGCAATGGTTAGGCATTTATGCTCCATGACTTGGATCCCCACCTTGTAGGTTCTATTTTTGGACAAAGGAGCTTTAACAACCAATCTCTTCCTTTTGTCATACACCTTCAACATATTGTCTTCCATTTTCATCACAAATCCTTTCTCCAATAATTAACCAAGGCATTCCAGGTACAAATAGCACATTATTGTTTACCATCCTTTCTTTTGATCAAGACTTTTAAAAACCCCTTTTGCACTGAGAGTGTTATCATCAACAAATTTAACTTTACTCTTTATTGCTCCATCTAGGCTTATAAACTAGTCTCTGTGGCCTGTCATATGAATGGAACAACTAGTGTCCAAATACCAGCAATCTACACTACTTTTAGTTTCCTTTGTAGTCACTATCAATAGAACCTGTTCTGAATCAGCCTTTTTTTCATAAGCTAACTAAGCTTCATCACTAAAAGGCTCCTTTTATTATTATTGTTGCACTTATAAGCAAAGTGCCCTTAATTTCGACAATTATAACATTGGATGTTACTCTTGTCAAATTTCCTTTTGCCTCCCCTACCTCGAGACCCTCTAGCACCTCTTTTTCTTTTATTATTATCACTATATTTTTTTATTAGAATGTCCCTTACCTCTATCATGATTTTGATTATTTCTCCCTTTAATGCTTTTCCACGTCCCTTTACCTTTTTTAATTTTGTTGTTTTCATTAGTGTTTCTTAAATTTGACTGAGCCTGTAGGGCTTGCTCTAGTGCCTTCTCTACATTTCTTTCATTCATTCTTTGTTCATGAGCCTCAAGAGACCTTTGTAGTTCTTCAATCTTCAAGACTTCAAGATCTTTCAATTCTTCTATGAGGTGACATGGTTCTTAATATCTTTTCAAGAATCATCTGATCAATGAGTTTTTCACCACAATTCTTTATTGAGTTGGTTAATGTCAACACCTATGTAAAGTAGTTGGCCACCATCTCATTGTTCTCCATTTGCAACAACTTGTGTTGTTTTTAAAGGGTCTGCAACCTCATTTTCTTGATTTTGTTAGCACTTGTGTAGGATTTTTCAAGAATGTCCCACGCCTCCTTTGCAGTAGCTGCATACGCGATCTTCTTAAAGTTTGTTGGATCCACACACTAATGAAGAATGAACATGGCCTTACAGTCCTTCTTCTTGGCCTTGTGATAAGCAAATTTTTAAGCATTAATGGAGTCATCACTAAGTCCTTGTGATAAGCAAATTTTTAAGCATTAATGGAGTCATCACTAAGTCCTTGAAATCCATGCTTCACTATTTCCATCACTTCTTGGATGCAAAAGATCACCTTCAACTGAATACACCAGTTCTCATAATTTTTCCCATCAAGAATGGGAAGATTTGTAGGAAATTGATCATGATGAGGCCATAGCAGTAGCAGAAATTGTAGGCAACTTTCGTGGCAACGATGGTCATTGTCAGCTTTTCAAAGACGGTACCCTCCTCTCTTTCACTCAATCTTCTATGTCTACTTCAACACCTATCTTTCTCTTGCATTCTTCTTCTTCTTCTTCTTTTGTTGTTCCTTTTTCGAATATCCCCAGCTTTCAAATTCTAATGTACATGACTCATGAGGTATGAAGTGGGTTATGCGAACTTGTGAAGTCAAGCGACAAATGTCACAAGTTAATTTAGTTAATCTTCACTTGCTGTTAGGAGAATGAGTGCGCACTAGATCTTGGATGGTGTCATCAAAAGGACTTGGAAGTAGTAGGAGGTCAATGAAAAGGGAATCTTCGACAAACGAAAGGAAGGGCTGAATATTATCTTCTTGATTTTTATTTTTATTTTGAAATAAAAATAAAAATGGTTATACATTAAATTAATGTTCGATTATGCAAAAATTGTTTGTGTATGTGTGTGTATATGCAATTCCATGTAAATTGATTCTTGAATAATTTTTTTGTTTTTATTTTGACATGTTCCCACAAAGATTCAAAGGAATACAACATTATCATCATTCTTATTGCCCATTGTGAAGTGAAAGTAGTATGATCGTAGAAGAAATGAGCAAAACTAATCCTTATAGCCTAGAGGAGTTGAGGATTGGGAGATATAGAAGCAAGAGAAACTAAAGGAACTTTGACAAGAAAATTAAGGTTTAGTCTTTTTTTTTTTTAAGAAACAGAACATGAAAATGAATCACCAATGTAGACAGGAACTTCAATAAGAACTAAAACTCAATTAACAAAAATTCAATTGATTAGTGATTTTTTTTCTTCAATACACAACATGTTATGGATATGTTTTTTGCAATTGCATTTCTATACTAATAGATGTTACCTGTTTGCAAATTATGGCTTATCATGAGTGTATGCTTATTAGTGGTATAGATCGAAGAAGCAATTCAAAGTAAGCTTTTGAGTTCTTGCATGTTTTTTTACTTTTCCTTCTCTTTTTTAAGTTATATGATTATTCACTACTTCTTTGATGGGGATAATATGCACAAAACTTTTAATTTCCTATCATTTTTTATTGTGTGTTTGCTCAAATAAAAAATGCTTTTCATTTTTCAATCTATGTTGAGATTCTGCAGTTAAAAAATATCATATTTAAATGTAACATTGATGCAAACAAAGAAAGTTGATGATACTTGCAGTTACATTTTCTTAAGTCATCAATCATCTCTTTAATTTTGTTAGTATTTGAATCTCATTTTGGTGCTTCTATTAAATATGAACCCACTTAGTTAGCTTTCAAAAGATTTTCATTATTCTTTCCCTTTGCAATTACCAGAAATATAATGCTTGATGTTGTGTTGTTAAATCTACACAAATAAGTTTAAGTGGAAACACTTCTGTATTATTATATCTAATACATACTTTTCTACTCTGTTAACTTTAGGCATAAAACATGGTTCCTGCATTTTGGTTGGTGAATTGAACAATGATATCTATGGGGAGGAAATTTGCCAGTTGCTTCTTGGATTGATGATATTACACCTAATAATCCTATGAGGCATATAATGTTACCTTTTTTTTGAATTTTGAACATCTTCATCCACAAGAGAGGTCGTGTAATCTTATTTGGGGTATATGAACAGGTTTGGTTGTCAAGAATGGATGGCCACATGGGTTTGGCTAGTTCAGTGGCACTAATGTTGATTGGGATAACAAATTTAGTAGATGACAACTAGAACCAAAGGTAATAATGTTGTTGTGTATTTATCTATGCCATATTGAGTCCTTATATTTTATGTATAAATATTCAAGCCTATATCTAGTAGGATATGAGCATTCATGGTTGCAGTTCAATCTTTATACTTTTCAGTGTAGAACACTTCAAGGACAATAATCTTCTATTACAAGTGTAGAAAATAACAAAATTGAATTACGTGCCAGGTTTGGTAGATATTGAATAATGTGGGCAAAATGGTATATTTTGGTGTGATGGAAACTGTGACAAGATTGAGATATTGACCGAAACTAGAGGATTTTAAGTCCCAAAATATTATATTTTTTTACAATATATGATTAAAGCAGTGGTGTCTATGGATTAGAACTTTCTCTCTCTTTCTCTCTCTCTCTATATAGATATATGTATATATATACATACATATATTTGTGTGTGGGGGGGAGGTGCTTCAAATGAGAACACCTCTTGAATTGAGAAATGAGAGTAAACAATATAAACTCTTAGATTAAGATTAAAAAAAATAGAAGGTTGAGATCAAAAGTACCTCACGTGCCTTGTTCTCCTTGTTACGCACGTTCCCTTCCCTTTTCATGATTTCATGCATTCTCATATTCAAGTTTGGGCATACGTCGCCCCACTTATGCATTCTTGGCGGCGTTTGTTTACGTCTAGGCACACAATGTAGCACCTGCGCATTAACACCATACTTGATATAACTTTGTCGTGTTCACATGTTCTTGGCCTCATCTTTGTTCCAATTTTTCATTTGTTCTTAGCCCTATCTTTGTGCACGTATTCATTGATAAGAAGGATTGCTATCTAGGTTCAAATTTTATTGCTGCCATTGTACATGTACACACACAAAAAAGCCAACAAGAAAAGATGACCAACTAATAACGGGCCCCTTTATTAATTTCTAATTATTAAAATATTACATTTTATTTTGTATATTTTTCAAAAAGATTCTTATTAATGAATGTTTAAAGAAAATAAATTAAAGTTATTTAAATATTTTATAAAAAATTTAATTATTAAAAAAACTAAGTATTAAATAAATTTATACTTTTCAAATAATAGGTAAATTAAAAATTTTATCATTAAATACTTTTATTTTTTTTATATTCTAAACTAGTCTTTAATGACGTTTATTAACATAGAGAAATAGATAAAGAACTAAACAAACAGTTTCACAATGGATAATTTTAATAATGAGAGGAATAGTTTAAAAACATCTTACAATCTTTCTACTAGTTTTTTATTTATTAAATGAAAAAAATATTGAATATTGTTTTTGGTTTTTGACATGATAAATATATTTACCCTTATTTTATTTTTTTTCATAAAGTATTAATTAAGAAAATTAATAAGAAGATATAAAGTTACTCATCAATACATATCATTTATGTTATCAATTCATTAATTAATTGATAGACGATATTAATGAATAATTGAAACATCATTAATCGGTGTGAAAATGGTATGAAATTTTTGATGTGGAAAATTACAAATATTACAACGACAAAATGACAAACCTTACCGATCAAACACGCACAGAAGCAAAGAGCTAGTATAAAAACATTACACTTACACACAATTATATTATATATAAATAAACCACACAAAATGTTAGAAAGTTATCTAGAACCGTCTTTGCGCAAATCGACCATACTTTCTCATGTTTGATTTTCCAGCCGACTTGATGATGCTGCTCGGAATTATCTTCTTAAGTTTCTTCATGAGCCGTATTAGCCAGTCTTTGATTGCCATGTAAAAGGGGAACTGCAGCAACCCAAATACGGAGACAGGAAAAAAGGCAGCACTGTATATCAAACTCGAACTCCATTTGTTAGACTCCATCCGAACGGTGAGCAAAATGGTTGCAGTAAAGGATAACATTGCTGCAGTCAACGAGAAGAAGAGCAAACCGAATCCAAGCGTGAGCTTCCGAGGGAGTGACTTATAGAATTCCCACATCTCAAATGGAGATGTGAGGATCGAAAGGAACATCACCACTGAAGCCAGTGAGCTTGCCAGGGCCATAACATCCATTATAGTGAAAAATAGGAACGCTGGAGAACGAAGAAACACGGGAAACCCATTTCCGTCAGTTCCTCCTGGGACAGTATAAGCCGCTGCAAACACTACGGTGGCCACCAACACTGCCACAGTAGAGCATGACTGTGCTGTCTCCTTTATCCAATTCTGTGCTTCCTTTAGCATATTAGCATGCTCCATCTCAAATTGCTCTCGAGCCGTAAGATTATCCTCGTTACAGTGCATCACTAAGTTCCGGGAATTATCTTCTTCACTCGCTGCACACACGCATTATAGTTTTTTTTGTTGTTGTAATGTGGCAAGCAAAATAAGGTTTGAAAGTAGGATCACATGCAAACTACATAAATCCTTACCACTAAAAATGATTTTAGAGGGTTTCACATTGTGATTATTTTTCATATAAGAATCAAATTAAAAAATAGGTTCAAATGTATTTTTGATCTCCATATTTTTTTTCTTAATTTTAGTTTGATCTCTTAAGTTTAAAAAGTTTTATTTTAATTCTTATCCGTTAGATTAACTTGTCCTTTTGTTTGTTTATTATACTAATTTGTTCAACTCGATGATACACGACAAACTATGAGAAATGTCATATTAGATAATGTAAAATTCACAGAAGGAATAATTTGGTTAAAGAGAGATACTTTTAGGAGAAATTATTAGGTAATTTAATTAAAATTACTAAGTGTCTATGGTCCCAATCAATGTGCATACATATTCAAATTTTACAATTTATAAGATAAAATTAATAATGCATTATTACATGTCATTTGAATATTAATAAGGAACATGGTAGTTTAGGATCACTTAATAATTTCTCTACTTCAAGGGATTAAAGTAAAATTTTTTAAACTTAGGAATTAAACTGAAACAAAAAAATATAATGAGAGAACAAAGTATATTTTAGCTTAAAAAATAATATTGAGTATAAGAAACAACTTTTTAATTTAACCAATTAAAAATAACATGCTTAATTTTTTAAGGAAAGTAAAGAAAAAATTAAACAATGATTAAACAAACGTAATAGGGAATTCGGGATATATGGAAATAAGGGTCGGTGCTTACTTCGTACCAACGCAACTCATGTTGCAATTCGTATGCATAGCCAGCTACGTGACCTCCTCTGTAAAATTTCATCCTCGCCACTTGGTGCAAGAGACTGCGACCTTGATCACTTATGCGACCTGCCAGCAATTTCAATGCACCGTAGCTCTTTATGATCTGATAAATTTTCTCCTGACGAGTCATCACAGCGACATGCAATACGTTCAGTTCGTTCTCGCTAACATGATTAATAGATTCCGGGTACATTTCAAAGATTTTTTCAACGATTTCTACGATTCCCGCGCTTGCTGCCAACAACAATGGTGTGAACTCGCTGAAAGTACGCGTGATTTGTTGGGTAGGTTCCGTCTGTTTCAGTCGTTCGTTCAGCTGTTTCTTCCTTTGAGCTACATTTGTTGGCTTAATAATTGGCAATATCACCACTGTTCGTTGTTTTTCATTAGAAGTCCTGTGCCATGAGTTGTCTTTCTGCACTAACAAGTCGGCTAGATGTTCAGCTAACTTATGCTGCTTCTTTTTCTCCCAAACACGACCAACCGCATCCCATTCTGCACGTAAATTAATTAATAAGCTTAATTAACTAGCACACAATGCAACATGTGAGTTACGTTTGCCTGTAAAGCCCACTTGACCCTTGTGTTTTTGTCTCTCATTTCTGTAAGTGCAACTGTTGGAGAGAAACTAGGGAAAACAGTTTGCATCTAACACATGCAAATCCAAAAGTAGTAAAAAAAAAAAAAAAAGAGAGAGAGAGAGTATATTAATAGTTTGCACCTCTTGCAAGAAAATTCCAGATAGCGTAATTGATCCTAGAAAATCCTGCAATTTTGTTATATTTTGCATTATTAGGAATTCGATATTCATTTACACATGTTGCATGTATAGATTCAAATGCAATTTTACTTTCGCCAAATATAGAGTACCTGAGGTAGGAGGCTTTTTCTTTTCTTTTCCACTTTCTAAATCATTCCCATTTCTGACGACCGTGACGCTTTCGTCATAATCTTCATACTCATAATATTGCTCGGGAAGAACTGTCGCTCAATTGGAGGCAATGGACTTATCAGTTTCAGACCATGTAATTGGATTTATTATATAATGTGTGTTACGAAATTTCACTATATTAGAAATTAAATTTAGCGCAGAAAAATTTAGAGTTGCAAGTAGTATAAACGAAGTTAATAATTAATCGAAACGTGAAGTATGTGGAGGTAGAGAAATACCTGAATATAAGAGAAGGTCCGTGGTCCCCAGCTTGCAACAGCTGCGAAAAATAAACGGCATTTCGGATAGCATTTGGAGTGCGGTCAACTCTTTTTCGTCCTTTGCATCAGCAAGTTTGTCATCCACTTTCATTAACCAAATGGCCACATCTACACCAGAAAAAAAAGTAAAATTAATGTTCAATAACTGACATAGAAAATAACATATATAAAGCAGAGCAATGCTTTTTTTTTTTTTTTGAGAAGACAGAGCAATGCTATACCAATACCGGTAATTCCATTTATTTTATCTTATTTTTTTACAAATAACGTACGAGACAATTCTAGCCATTCCTTCACATATATTATAAAAAGTTTGATCATATGTTTTGACGTCTTTTACACGTTATCAACAAGATTTTCTCACATTACACGAGTAATTTTAAATTTTAATAAATTTTAAAATTGAAAATATATAAGAAATAAAAATATTAACAACACATTCTTAATATTTCCTTTTCGATGAGAAATTATTATATGATTTGAGACAATATAAACTTGACCAATGTTCATGTGATACATTATTAACTTTTTTTTTATAAATTATAAAAATGTAATTATGTATGACGTAAAGATTGACCGAGAACATATTATCTTAAACTGTGTAATAATTTATCATTCCCGACACACATTTTTTTATTAAATGAAAGTTACGTGATTCCATGCTCCATTTACGGTGTGTTTGGATCTGCTTCAGACAACTTGGACGTGGATTAGCAGAAGCAACAATTAGTTGCTTTTACATCAATGTTAACGTGGTTCTCATCTAAATTAAATTGCATCTTGGCTGAATAACCAAACATGCACTTAATGCATCCCATTTCCAAACTAATAAAATATACCTCAAATGAAATTTACGTGATTCCATGCTCCATTTCAACAGGGAATGTGGTAGAAAAAAGTACTAGCACTCATTATCATTATGGTTATATAATATTTTCCGTCCTTGTTATAAAATCTAAATTAGAGGTTTTGTTTATTTCTTTTTATAAGAACCAATTTAAAATGTCTCTTGTACTAATTTTTTTTCACAAAAATATCTTTAATTAAGAGTCATTTTTCTGAGTTCAATAAATAATAAATAGAATACATTAAATTTTTAGGTTCTTTAAAAGTCTAACTTTATCTTGTATGTATAACATTTCAGAAATTTTACTTTATTTTTTTACACGCATAACTAATAAAAATTAAAACAATAAATATATTGTTGATGAAAGAGACTAAAATAATTAAAGCTAATAAAAATATTTAAAAAGAAGTTGAGTATTTCTTGTTAATGTTAGGAGCAAATCTAAAAAAGAAAAAAAAATGTAAAATTAAGACCAATTTAATGCTATTAACTGAATTAATTAATTTTTTTAATGTCGTAAATTATTTCTTATAAAAATGAGGGAGGAATAAAATCATGTTGTAAGCATATAATAAAAGAGAAAAAAAGTTATGTACTAACAGTGTAAAGTAGTTTTATACTATTATTCAATCAAAAATTATCATTTATTGTAAGTTTGTTTACTTTTATAATAAATATTTTAAAAGTCATATCAATAATGATTTCTGATTGGTTGCCAGCTACATTAACAGTGCGTGACTATTAAATTCGTAATAAAAATATGTTGGAGATCGACGGATAGGTATACTTACCTAAGTGTTGACCAACAATAGCAATGTGAAGAATGGGCATTTTTTCGTGATCTCTGACGAAATGCGTCTGAATGTCCGCCACAGATTTGGCCATGTGTTGGAGCATCTTAATGTTGCCCGATTTAGCAGCCCTATAGAGCGGCGTCTCGCCCAGATCATTTTTCATCTCCAGCAAGGGCAGTTGCTTTTCTTCGGCTTCATCAATTTCTCCGTCCGGCGGCGGCGTCGCTTCCCTATCGTACCTGAGCAACACGTCCACTATTTCAACGTTATCTGCGAACATGGCCGCATAGTGAAGAACGGTGCTTCTGCGAGAGTTCCTCCTCCTCAGCGCACGCCACCTGTCCGGGACAGACAGCATGTCCAGCAACTCCACAAACAGTCGCGGCCTGTTGGAGCTTGTCGCGACGTGGATGGGGGTGTCCTTGTCCAGGTTCATGGGCTCAAGCAACGCCTTCTTGTCTTCCTCGAAGAATTTCTTGAACGCTGTCCAATCTTCCCTCAGTGCAGCTCGTTGAGCTTTTTCCATTTTCCTCTCAAACGCACGCTCGTTAGTCTCCACTATCTCTATCTGCCTCCCCATCTCTCTAGCTCACACACCCGCACTCCACGTGATTTTTGAATTTAACTAAGTATGCTTGGCTAGCTGTTAGTATATATATGGTGCGTCGTTGGATCCTTTATAGATTCTTTGGCCAACTTAACCGCATTTGTCTGTTCCCTTTTAATCTTTATTGCCCGTGTTTTATTCCTTGCTTAAACGAGTAAGTGATCGATTCACCTAAAGAATTATTTGAAAATTAATGATTGAGATCGTGATTAAATGTAAGCACATATATAATTATTTAAATTTTAATTAATTATTATAACTTTTCACTTTATTCGCTTAGGCGAATTTGTCATTTAATTAAACAGAGTTAAACCCGAAAAAAGCATGAAAGCTACAGATTATGTTGGAGGGAATAGGATCTCCTGAAGTTCAACAAAATACTGTATGAGGTGTAATTAATCTTATATATGGTACGGTTCAGACCTTTTCCATTGTTAATCTTATGGTACGGTTCAGATCTTATGAGGTGTAATTAATCTTATAGTTATAGAAAGTTATGATTATATACGAATTTCTCACCACAATCCCCCAAATGAAACACATCTTTATATATGCTGCTTCCATCTATTGTCCTAATTTTTTTTTACACAGATAAAAAAACAATTAAATAGATGAAAGATAATAAAAATTTTATGAAATTAACCTTATTATTAATCTTCGTCCCTAACAATGATGCAACACATCAACAATATTCTAAAAAATATTATTAGGGGTATAAATAGAAAAAAGTAATTAATATTACATTGAAAAGCTAAAATGACACTTATTTTGAGACTTATTTTTTCTTCTTAGATGACACTTATTATGAGACAGAGAGAGTATAAAAGAAAGGTTTTGTAAGGTTTCAGGGACATTAATCGGCGACATTAATTAGGGTTTTAACAACTTTAAATAAGATTCCTTAGGGTTTTCGTTTGGGTTTCCTAAGTATTAAATTGTAAAATCAATTTGAATTTTGGTGTCATAAAAACTAATTATATTCATTACCTTTGAAATTGATTATAAAAACTGATTATATATATTAAATAGTACTTTTATATTACTCCCTCTAGTTTTATTTATAAGAACCAAATTGAAAACATTGCTTGGTCCTTTTTATAAGAACCAATCCATAATGTTTCTTGCATTAATTTTTTTCTTTATAAAAATACCCTTAATTAAAGTCATTTATTTGAGTTGAATAAGTAGTTAGTGGATATATTAAATTTAAACTCATTCAAAGACAGAAAGTCTAATGTCAGGGGTAGTTTTGAAAAAAATATAAATTTAAGACAAATTTAATGTTATCAACTAAATTAACCAATTTTCTTAATCCTAGTGATATGGTTAATTGGGTCTTATAAATAGAACTGGAGAGAGTATATTTAAGTGTATATATATATATATATATATATATATATAATCTATTGGTATATAGTATAATAATAATAACTGTGGTAATGATTGTTATATTAATAAAAGTAATTATTTTAAAATATGGTAATGAAAATTTACAAAAGATTGTATATATTATATATTATAATAATAATAATTAAAGGTAAGTATATTATTTTAAAATGTAAAATTAAAGAAATTAAAGTAATTCATAAATAATGTAATTAAGGTAATTGCTCTTAATTATAAATTATAAATTATAAATCATGTTATTTAAAAACATTTAATTATATTAAATATAGATTTTGGTAAAGTAACTTACAATTGAATAGAAAGTATAAAACTCCTTTATTTGATTAATAAATTTCAATCAAATATATATTTTAATTTAAGAAGGCTCGGCCTATCGTGGTGAGAATTAATTTTAAATATGGTAAGATTTTATATATGTTGTAATAAAGGAGTGAAATTTATTTTAATTTATTATTCCATATATTATTCTATTATATGATGAATATTTTTGGCATATTTTTTAATATAAGTAATGAAAATTATTTTCTAAAAGATTTATAATATATATATATATATATATATATATATATATATGTATATATATATTATGATGATGAAAAATTCTTATAAAAGAAGGGTTGTTGGAACATTTTTTTCCTGCCCAAACTAAAGGCATATAAGTTATTTTAAATTTTTTGCATTTAATAGGTTATATTAGTCAATTGAAATTTTACAAATTAAACTTATTTATGGAAAAGTTATTTTAAATAAGTGGGTTTTGAGAATTAAATTTGAATAATAATTGTGCCATTTAATTAGATCATTAAAAATCACTATCGTTTTGAACTCACTGTCTTTTTCTTTTATTTTAGCACCACTTCATATTCCAATATTTTCTCTCTTATTCTTTTTCATATTAGTTTAAATCCCTTCAAATATCCTTCTTCTTCTTCTTTATTAAAGCCTCATTATCTTAGGGTTTGACAACATTGTGCTTCCAATCCTATGTCTTCTTGCACAACATTTGAACTCTTACTGGGAGCGATAAAGCTGAGAATGGGATTAGCCAAATTAGAATATTTATAATAAATTGATGTAAGACGAAAGCTCCTATACTCATTTCCTTCATTTCTTTTAAGGTTAAAACCTAAACTTAGTAAGTGATATATTTTTTTCTCATTCCTTCTTTTTTTCTTTTGGTTTTTTGTGTGTATAACATTAGTGTAAACTTTTCTTGGCTGAGGCTTGCGTGATGATATTAGGATCGTCAATAGGAGTTCAAAGATGGTGGGTTGTCACGAGTTATGGTACAAAGACATGATTATGGTTTTGAACAACATTAATGAGAGAGGTATAGTGGTGGTTTCACATTGTTGTGGTGTTTTTTTTTATATTTTTTCTTTTACTCTTTCTCTATTATTCTTATTCCTCTTTCTCTTTTTTTTTTTTCTTGATGTTTTTTCTTTGGTCTTTGGTTACAAGTGATGGGCATAAAAGATGATTGTGGCTCTAGGAAGGGAAAGAGAAGTGGTTGCATCAGATTGTTTTTCATTTGCAAAGTTTTTTTTTTTAACTTTTTTCTTCTTCTGATTAGGTGGTTCAAAGCCTTGACAGTTGAAGAGACTACAAGCAGCAGAACTAGTATTATGTAATCAAGTTAACAATATTAATGTACTGAATTTTACGGTATCATTTTAAAAATAAAAGGCTTTTGCTATAATTTAACAATATAAAGATATGACCTTTTTTTTATTGCTTTTACTTTTTTTTCTTCTTCTAATTAGGTGGTTCAAAGGCTTAGCAATGTAAGAGACTACAAGCAACATAACTAATATTATCTAATCAAATTAACAATATTAATGTATTGAATCTTATGGTGTCATTTTAAAAATAAAAAGGCTTTCGCTATAATTTAACAATATAAAGATATGACCTTTTTTTTTTCTACATACATTTATTTATAATGGAGTCCTCAAGATAGACTCCTATACTGACCTTATTCCCTAATACATTGTGTTAAGACTATTTTACATATAGCATGTTTAATTTGCACTACACTTGCATAGGTCCAATATCGGGACTATAAATAGGGGTTTAATTCTACTTTGTAACATAAATGCACAAAGCGATGATGGAGTGCCAAAAGATGTTTTGACCGTTAAATTTTACTCTACATAGACTCAAATTTTCTTATAGATTGAATTTGAATTTACTGTCATTGATGTCAATTTAACATATTTGATGTCAATTTAACTATGATGTCATTGATATTTTTATTATTTTATAATAATATCGTAAAGGCTTAAATATGATTTTCGTCCCTGTAATTTTTTTTTTTTTCAAAATTGTCCCTGAAATTTAGCTCTCTTTCATTTTTAGTCCATGTCGTCCAACTTCATTACAAAAAACATTAAATTACTTACGACATGTTGACATCAGTAATGACATCATGATGACATCATCATGTGACACGTCAGCAATAGTGCCACGTCATTGTTACTATAGAGGGACTAAAAATGAAAAAAAAAAACATTTACAAGGACTAAAAATGAAAAAAAAAAGAATGTACAGGGACAAAAAATGAAAAAAATTACATTAACTAGAAGAAGATAACAGGATATATTTGCAAGCACGAAAAAAAATTAACCAATCATTTGCTACATCTTCCAAATATTAAGTAACAATATCCATAATCCTTTGCTACAAATTAGCCAATCATATGGTTCCATTTATTGTTTATTTTCATTTACTCTAGCAACCTTCACGTCATACCTGAAGTTGCCAAAAAGAGCACTTATATCTCATAGTAGCCATAACCCATATTTTATTTTAAAAAAAACACAAGCACTAGCACAACAGTTATTTATGGCATTCAAACTTTAAAGAAATCCAAACAAGCTAATCAAAATCAAAAGGTTAAGCAGAAGGGGAGGTAGAGAAGACTTGATAGAACACATGCAAGAATGGTAATTACCATTGCATATAAGACTAAAAAGAACATATGCAAGAATAATAATAAGACATCTTTGTATGATAAATCATAAAACTAAGAAATAACCTAAATTAATCAAATGAAACAATTGAGAGTAACCAAATTGATTAAGAGAAGTAGAAAACTTGAAAGAGATAAACGAACTGTCGAACCAAATTTGGCCATCTGTGTTAGGCTAATGCGAGATCAACAACATCCCCTGCATACAAAAATAATGATAAAAACCAAAATTTACTATAGAAGAGTGTGTGGACGAGACCAAATCCTTAAAATCAAAGGTAGCCATCTATACAAAACACAAGCAACAACACACAAAAAATGAAAAAGTGCACCTGATTTACTTTATCATCCTCTGTTGTCAAATCATTTAGATAATTGTGCCAATCATAACAACGGGTCTAGTTAGACACATTTCATATATATGTATCATTTTCCTATTCAATTGGATACTTGGATTGATGATGATGAGTCAATCGGTGTTGCAGTTATGTTTTTGTTATATCATTGTATTAGGTTGGCACATGAGTATCGGATTGGCCAATCAATTTTGATTATATGGTAGTATTTTTATCTTGGAGTACCTAATTCTTTGGCTGTAGTATTTTTATCATTAAGGTTTTTATTTTATATTAAGTATAAATTAAATTTATAATTATATTTAAGGCTTAATTATTTTATGCCTACAAATATGTCTTTTTTTTTCTTAGTCAATGTAATTTTTTTCATTTTTAGTCCCTGTAAATGTTTTTTTTCATTTTTAGTCCCTGTAAATGTTTTTTTTAGTCCCTTTGCGATAACAATGACATGGCACTATTGTTGACGTGGTGATGATGATGTGTCATTTGTGCTAACATGTCATATAGTGACGTCACGATGACGTCATCATGACATCATTTGCTGATGTGTCACGTGCTGACATTAGCAATTTAACGTTTTTGTAATGGAGTTGGACGACAGGGACTAAAAATAAAAAAAGCTAAAGTTCAGGGATGATTTTGGAAAAAAGAATTTACAGGGATGAAAAATGAAAAAGCGCTAAAATACAAGGACGAAAATCATATTTAAGCCTATAGTAAATTAAGTTCCTTATTGTGAAAATTTTAACTTATTTTAGATCATTTTTTAGCAATATAAGAAATTAAAAAAATTGTTAATATACTTTTTTATACATGCAAAAAATGACAACTTATATGTAATTTCATAGGTGTTTTTGATACTATTGTCCAAATTAGAATTGAATTTCACCTTGGTAATTCGCATCATAAAGGCTATCATTAAATGTCACCATAGATTATGAGATAAAACTTCAATTTTGATTGGAGAATAACACTAAAGGTATATATCTATAAAATTATATCTAAGTTTTGTCCTACAAAAATTACTCTCTCCACAATTTACTTGCCTGTGTATCGCACAAGTTCACGCTCTAGTACTTTATATATAAAATGTGCTCCCTTCGTATAAATCATTTTAAATTAATTCACACAGATTAAAAAAAGTTTATTAAAGTTAGTTAATAGTTTTAATTTATCAGAACTATCTTAACATTCTAAAATTACACATTTAAAAAGTACTACAAAATAGTAGTAATATTGATGTAGCCACTACAATTGAAAAAGTGAAAAAAATTATTAAAAAATACAAAATAGTTAAACATGATTTATTAGTGATTAATAAAATTGAAAAAATCTAATGATTTATAAATTTCTACAGTAATATATATATATATATATATATATATATATATATATATATATATATATATATATATATATATATATATATATATATATATATATATATATATATATATATATATATATAAGGCTTAATTGCACATTTTGCCACCTATCTTTAATGATTTTTATTGCACATTTTGCCGCTCAACTTTTAAAATTCTCGCATTCTGCCACCCAATTATTTTACTTGTACATTTTGCCACCTAACTTTTAAAATTTGTGTATTTTGCCACCCTAATTGTTGATTGCCAGTCAACAGTCAACTAAAGGGAGGGTGGCAAAATGCGCAAATTTTGAAAGTTGAGTGGCAAAATGTATAAGTAAAATAATTAGGTAACAAAATGCACGAATTTTAAAAGTTGGTGACAAAATGTGCAATTAAGCCTATATATTATTTAACATAATGAGTAGGAAAATTATTCACAATTTTGTTTTCAAAATTATATGCCTTCAAAATGTAAATGTATATTGATCGTTTAATCAATCGTTGGAATTAATGTTAGCAAATTCTTAGCTAAGTTAACCAGAAAAAAAAAAGTTAAAAATCTTAAGAGCAACTCCAATGCTTGAACTTTTAAAAGAGTTCTTCACTTATTTTTGTGGATACTACAATGTCATATTGGATTTTAGAACTTAAACAAGATTTCACTTCAATGTTAAAGTTCTAAATAGTTCTTAACTTACTTTTGTAGGCCCTAAAAATAACTTTATATCTTTATACTTTTATTTACATCTTTTTATTTCAACTTACAATATTAATTTATTTGTATTGTAATTGTGAAACAATAAGTACATTAAAAATAAAAAATATTAAAAATAATGCAACTTTATTTTATTTATGAAAAATAAATATGAAAAATATTTTACTTTTAGCTCAACTCACTCTCACCATATTTTCACTCTCCCCTCATTTTTGTTTTGCACCTTTCCTCTCTCCATTCACCGCCCCCATCACCACCCTTTCCTTTGTTCACCTTTGCCTCCCATCAATCCCCATCACCAACCATTTTCTCTTATACGATTGATCTCCTTTAGCTAGTCTCCTATTTAGCTAACCTCCTTTACTTGGCCTCTCCCATCTTGTCATCCTCCTTTTACCGGTGAAGGCAATGGGTGCACACTACAAGAATTTAGCATTTTAATGTCGACCAAAAGTTGATGCTAAAATGTGAACGTTGACACTAAATCGACTTTAGTATCAGCTTTGCATTGACCATCAATCCAACGCTCCAAAGCCCGAAGCTAAGGAGAGGGGAATACAAAAATTTCAAAAAAAAGACAAGAAAAAGTAGGGGTGAAAAGAGGTTTTTTTTTCCCAGAAAATTAGTAAATAAAAGGAATAGGAAGTTTTTGTGCCCAAGCCAACCAAATAAGTAGAAAGAAAATAAAAATAAAAAAACTTTGGATTTGTCCTAGTCTAACTTGAATAACAAATAAAGAAATAAATGAAACAAAGATATTAGGTCAGTTAGGTCTAATGTAATCTGATTTTTAACATTTAAGAAATTAAAAATAAAAAGAATTAAATTGAAAAAGAAAGAAAAATAATGGTTGAGAAAATTGGGTGTTAAACTATCTATTTTCTTGGCTCAAGACTGAAGCATCTTAAGCTTACCAAGTTACTCAAATTATTCAATATTATGGTTGGTGTTGATTGATTACTTTTGGCTCAACAAGTTAGGCTTTGACTTATAATTTGATTCATTTTTGTTAACATATATGTATTTTAAAATAATTCAATCCAACCAAAAATAAAATCAAATTAAGGCTAATACATAAGCATTATCATTCTTTAACAAAATATCCATTATATATCAAACCAGATTATAAATTAAAATGAAATAGAACATGTGAAAACTCAAACTCAGTACATTTATAAATAAACAAGGCCGTATTAAGTCTTCGGCTTAAGTATAGCAACCGAGATTTTTGGTTTTTCACACCTTTCCAAAAGGGGTGACTTTGACCTTAGATTTTGGAATTCCTCGTGGCCATTTTGTGAACCCTCTCATCCCACGGATTATGTGTGGGTTCGTGTCGTATGTAGAGTTTCCTTGTTCCAATAGTTTCGGGTGTTTGAAGCAACCTTCAACAGAACTTTTACATTGAGAAGTAGTCCCGGCATTCTGAATTATGGAGTTTTTATTCAACACTTCTTCATCAAGACTTTCAATGTGGATAGTGGACAAGGGACTAGTAAGTGTGGTATGGGAATCTGGTTTAATCATCCCCTCTTCTGTGTTGTCTCTTCTTAGCTCCTCAAAAGTGGAAACTGTATCGTCTAACTTTGACAAATCATATGAAAGCTCCACAATGCGTTTAATATTTACTGATTCAACTGCTTGTTTGATCAACTGAGAATCCTCTAGTTCCGTGGTGTCTAGTTCGGCACCCCTTGATCTCAAGAACATTTGGAGAAAAGCAATCAACTGGACCATCTGATTATATTTATCTTCAAGTAAAAATTGTGCATCAGCTAGCTTCATTTGCACACGTTCTTCACGCCATAGCTCAGCCATTTCCATCATTTCCCTCTCTTCTTTCACTTCCTCGGAACGGCTTAGCAACCCCTCGAGCATAGCTGTGTCTTCCCTTACTTGCATGGCTAATTCATTACACACTTCCTCTATCAGTTTTCTTTCTTTCTTTTCTTTCTTGTATTTTGTCGTATACTGCTTCGCTGATAAGTTGGCTTTAGCCAGTTCATGTGCCAATTTGGTATTCAATAACTCCATCCTTTCTCTACTGCTTCTTTCCTTAGCCAACTTGTCCTTTAAGTCATCTAACTTTGTTTCAATCTTCTGGCATTCTCTACAACTCCAGAAGGCCATTTTCTCTTCTAGATTCTGCAAAAACTGTTCTACTTTCTTATAGGACTTCTGTGTAGCTTTAAGTTTATTCATGGACCTCTGAGCGCGTACGAGTTCTAGCAAATTAGTGACACCAAAGTAATATTCACCTACAATTTTTTTGTCTTCAAGATGCTTCATGCAATGAATCATAGCAAACCTGTCGGATGCTTCATTACTAAGAGCAGGGTTCCATTTTGTTGCCTTTTCTTTTGAACATTTGAGACACGGCATAGAAGATTCAAGCTGAGGGGGAAAAAAATAATAATAAATCACCACTAAGAATATAGATTGGATTGTTGAATCTGAATATTGTTTTCAGGAGGAGAAACATATGATATATTTAAGTTTCATTTCGTCTTTTGGCTAACTATCTTTTGGATTCTTAAAAAACGTATATATGTCTGTAGGGTTCGTTTGGTGGTCAGGATAGAATAATATAGGATAGATATGAGAGCAAAATAAGAACAAGATTGAATAAAAGCATAATAAGCTATAATCTTATCTAATGTTTGGTGTACACTAGATAACGATAAGATAAAATATAAATTATATTTAAATGACAAAATTACTGTTTTACAAAATATTACATATAATTTTTTAAAAGTAACTTTTAATTTAATTTTTTATTTTTTTACAAAAATTTACAATTTTAACAAAACTATACAATATTATTTTTTATTTATGTAGTTACTTTTTTTTAAAATTATAAAGAAATTATATAAGATTTTTAAAATTATAATTATTATTCAAATAATTTTATTTAAAAAATATTTGAATAGTAATTATTTAATTTTTAATATTTTAATTAATAATATATTTTAAATTTACATGTCAAAATTATTATTTATATATATATATATATATATATATATATATGTATATATGTATATATATATGTATATATGTATATATATATATATGTATACATATATATGTTGGAATTTTATATTCCAATAATTAATATGGGCTAATATTATAAGACAATTATATTAGCTATTTATCATTAGTGGGCTTTATTTTATGTGGTCAAATTAAGTGAGCCCATTAGATTTTTTAAATAAGATAATATGGACTTAAATGAGCAGATTTCAGTGTTGGCCCATTAGGGGATAATGGAAATCTTATTAGGTTAACACACTATAAGAAGGCTATGGTCCCCAATACACCGAATCACAGAAAACTCATACTCCTTTCTCCCCATCTGAAGAGAGGCTAAGGTCCCATCGGGAACTCAAGAGATTCGGTTGAGGAAGAACCATAAAGCCACCGGCTCTCTTTGTTTGTGTTCGTGATAAATTGCCTCAAAGATCCTGAGAAGAACATTTAGATCAGGAACCGATTATGGATTCAGGTATTTATCCTATCCTTAATAATCTAGCATGTTGTAGATCCTATGTGAGCAAGAACGGGGTTGTTCTTGATATATGCATGCTTTTATTATTATATCGCTTCCGCCTAAAGATCTCTCAAATTAAAGATTAAAGCATGTATTTAAAGAATTATTTCCAACAAGTGGTATCAGAGCGGTCTTCTATGTTGGGTTGTTAGGATTTCTATTACTTAATTTGGCTACGTTTTTTTTCGGTGGCTTGAGTTCATGCACATGCCTTCGGTTTTTCAATTTCCATTGAAACTGGGATGGTCATAGCCGCACAATATCAAGGATTATTATTATTATTTTTATTGCTTGTATATTGATTTGCATGTCAACCTTCTTTGGATTCAGTTGCTGTGAAGTATATATATATATAAAAGGTATGGTTCTTTACTGTTTACGAATTTGATATATGCTAATGGCATTCTTTTTTGTGATAAGGACGTTAATAATTTGTGATTTTATCATAATGTTGTGTATATTGATTTCGGTAATATACATTATGGATATTGTTTTCAATCCTATAAATATTTAAAACCCGTAAATCAATTAGATTAACGTATATTGATTTAAAATCAATGATTTGCATTTTGATTACATATCTTTTGGAATCTTGACATTGATATCTAATTATAATGCATATATATTGATAAAAGTTTCTTGGTATTTGTGAATCACTGTTAAGGCAATGGAATAAATGATTTCATTTATTTGTGGTATTAGGATATTTTATATATATATTGATCATGAAGAGATTTATTTTATAAATAGTAAGATTGACGTCAAATTTTTGATATTCTCGTAAAGAAATATGTATTTATATATATATATATGATATATTGTATTTTCTAAATTGTTCAATTTACTAGTATGTTGTTGATGTATTTAGAAAATATGGAATTAAAATTGACGTCAACGCTTATGCATGATTTCGACAAATTTAGACCCTTCCCATATTTTATTATTGTCTGGTAATTTTGGTTGGATTAATTGAAACAACATGTTGCCAAAGTAACCTCTGTTGCGTAGGTTGATTCGATTCAATTTACATAGATGTTGCATGGAATTATTCATGCGAACTACGCTCGGCCCAAAGGAAGACACAGTTTGGCCGGATAATTACATGCCTGCGATGGTAAATGTGTGGTGATTATAAAGATTGATTTTCCATGTGAACAATGGAGTGTCCAAAGACAACTATTGTTTGACAGGACTTATCACCAATGTTTGATCATTGCGTCGATAGTACCACTTGCAATTAGTTCTTTCAATCCAAAGATTGAGGATTAATGGTGCGCTAGGTATCTTGTTTGGGTCTTTAAATTTGCCATAAAGATTGATAGTGCATGTCTTATTAATTATCTTTTGACATGCCCACTAATGTTATTGTATGTTTATTGTTTTCTCTTTAGTTGCTACCGCTACCGCTTCTAACTTCACTACTCAAATTAATGGAATCCCAATGCTGAATGGGACGAACTTCAAGTCATGAAAAGATGCTGTAGAAATTGTTCTCGGCTGTATGGACTTGGACTTGGCACTAAGGACGGAACGGCCCACTTCCACTCTGGAGAACTCTAATGAGGCAAAAATTGAGAGGTGGGATCGGTCCAACCGAATGTGCCTCATGATCATCAAACGCTCCATTCCGGAGGCGTTTCGGGGCTCGATTGCTAAGAGCGAGAATGCCAAGAAGTTCCTGGAGGCAATAGAGCAATTCTTTGCCAAGAATGAAAAAGCTGAGACGAGTAGTCATTTGGCTAAACTCATCTCTATGAGGTATAAAAGTAAAGGGAACATAAGGGAGTACATTATGGAGATGTCTAATCTCGCATCAAAACTCAAGGCACTAAAGTTAGAGCTTTTTGAGGATTTGCTCGTGCACTTGGTTTTGATCTCACTTCCTGCACACTTTGGGCAATTCAAAGTGAGTTATAACACTCAGAAGGACAAATGGTCCCTTAATGAGCTTATATCTCACTGTGTGCAAGAGGAAGAGAGACTGCAGAGGGATAAGACTGAAAGTGCTCATTTGGCTTCGACCTCTCAGAATAAAAAGAGGAAGAAACATAAGGAAACTGTGGAAAGTTCTTCTCAAAAGAAGAAGCTGAAGAAGCAAGATGAGGAATTTACTTGTTTCTTCTGCAAGAAGACAACACACATGAAGAAGGACTGTTCTAAGTACGCCGCTTGGCGTGCAAAGAAGGGTAAACTTCTCACCTTTGTTTGTTCTGAAGTTAATTTAGTTTCTGTACCCAAGGACACTTGGTGGGTAGATTCTGGTGCTACTACTCACATAAGTATGTCTATGCAGGGTTGCCTGTGGAGCCGTCCGCCAAGTGATGCTGAAAGATTCATCTATGTGGGCGATGGCAATAAAGTTGCAGTTGAAGCTATAGGAACTTTTAGATTACTTTTAAAGACTGGTTTTTATTTGGATTTGGTTGAGACATATGTTGCACCGTCTATTAGACGAAATTTAATTTATATTTCTATTTTGGACAAATCTGGTTATTCTTGTTCATTTGGAAATAATAAAGTTAGTCTCTCTTATGATTCAAATATTGTTGGTTACGGATCTTTAATTGACAATCTTTATATGCTTGATATTAAGCATTCTTATAACGAGATATTGCAAACAGATTCGCGTGGTACGAAACGTAAATTAAATGAGAATTCCGCCACCTTATGGCATAAACGCTTAGGCCACATCTCTAAACAAAGAATTCAGAGGCTTGTGTCGGAGGAAATTCTTGGACCCTTAAATCTGTCAGACTTCCAAGTCTGTGTTAAGTGTATTAAGGGTAAACAAACAAACAAAAGGAATTTAGGTGCCGAAAGAGCAAAGGATGTCTTAGACCTAATACATACGGATATCTGTGGTCCTTTCCCTACAGGTTCATGGAATGGACAAAGATACTTTATTACGTTCATAGACGATTACTCAAGGTACGGTTACCTTTATTTAATACATGAGAAGTCTCAGTCTCTAGACGTTTTCAAGTCTTTCAAAGCTGAAGTTGAACTTCAACTAGGAAAGAATATTAAAGCCGTCAAATTTGACCGTGGTGGAGAATACTATGGCAGATATGACGGATCAGGTGAACAACGTCCAGGGCCCTTCGCACTTTTCCTCAATGAATGTGGAATCGTTCCGCAATACACTATGTCGGGCAAACCCAGCATGAACGGAGTTGCAAAACGACGAAACCGGACTCTTAAGGATATGGTAAGGAGTATGATCAGTCACTCTTCTCTACCAGAGTCGCTTTGGGGAGAGGCATTAAAGACCGCAGTTTATATCCTCAACAGGGTACCAAGTAAAGTAGTTGCTAAAACCCCTTATGAGCTATGGACTGGGAAAAAGCCCAGCATCAAGCACATGCGAATTTGGGGATGTCCAGCTGAAGTAAGGCCTTATAGGCTGCATGAAGGTAAGCTAGACTCAAGAACAGTTAGTTGCTACTTTGTTGGTTATGCTGAACGCTCTCGCGGGTATAAGTTTTACAATCCCATTACAAGATCCTTCTTTGAGACGGGGAATGCAAGATTCCTTGAGGAAGTTGAGTTTGGAGGGGAAGGAAACATAAGGAGTGTTGTCTTTCAAGAAGAACCTGTCATTAGCAATGAACAAGTCTTTGCACCTATCATTGTTCAAGAAACAGATCCAGTACTTAATAATGATGTTATTCCTAACATCACTCAAGAACAAGACAACACTGAGATTCCCCCCCAAGCACCACCACCTATAGTTCAAACTCAACAACCTCAAGAAGTGCCGCTAAGGAGATCCACTAGAGAAAGGAGAAGTGCAATTTCAGATGATTATATTGTATTTCTTCAAGAACATGAGGATGGCATTGGCTTGACTGAGGAAGATCCAATAAACTTTAGTCAAGCTATGCGAAGTTCTAACTCTCAAAAGTGGATTGATGCCATGAATGACGAGATGAAATCGATGGCTGACAATGATGTTTGGGATCTCGTCAAATTGCCTGAAGGTGTGAAACCCATTGGTTGTAAATGGATATTTAAAACCAAAAGGGATTCAAAGGGTAATGTTGAGAGATATAAAGCTCGTCTTGTTGCCAAAGGGTTTACTCAAAAGGAAGGCATTGATTATAAAGAGACTTTCTCTCCGGTTTCTTCGAAAGACTCTCTTAGGACTATAATGGCACTTGTAGCTCATTTTGATTTAGAGTTACATCAGATGGATGTAAAAACTGCGTTTCTAAATGGCAACATCGATGAAACAATCTATATGGTGCAACCAGAAAACTTTGTTTTAGGCAATACAAAGTCCATGGTGTGCAAACTAAAGAAATCCATCTATGGCCTTAAACAGGCTTCCCGTCAATGGTATTACAAATTTCATCAAGTTATTACCTCCTATGGCTTTGAGGCAAATTTGGTTGATGATTGCGTATACCAAAAGTTTAGTGGGAGTAAATTTGTCTTTCTGGTATTATATGTTGATGACATCCTACTAGCCAGCAATGATATAGGCTTACTGCACGAAACCAAGAAATTTTTCACAAAAAATTTTGAGATGAAAGATCTTGGGGACGCCTATTTTGTCTTAGGAATCCAAATACTTAGAGATCGTTCTCAAGGTATTCTTGGGTTATCACAAAAGAGCTATATCGATACAGTTTTGGATAAATTCGGCATGAAAGATAGTAAACCAGGAGATACACCCGTTGCTAAAGGAGAAAAGTTTAGTCTCAAACAGTGCCCCGTTACTGATCTTGAAAAGAGAGAGATGCAAAAGATTCCTTATGCTTTCGCTGTAGGGAGTCTTATGTATGCTCAAATTTGCACTCGTCTTGACATAGCATTTATAGTGGGAGTCCTGGGGAGATATATGAGTAATCCTGGTATGCAGCACTGGAAAGCAGTGAAGCGCGTGATGCGCTATTTGAAGAGAACAAGAAACTACGTGCTTACTTATCGGAAGTCTGATAGTTTAGAGATCATTGGGTTCTCTGACTCCGATTTTGCGGGATGCCCCGACAGCAGACGCTCCACATCAGGCTGCATCTACATGTTGGCTGGAGGAGCTATTTCTTGGAAGTCTACCAAACAGACTCTTGTAGCTTCTTCGACCATGGCAGCGGAGTTTGTGGCTTGTTATGAGGCATCAAACCATGGGTTATGGCTGCGAAATTTTGTCACAGGCCTACGCGTGATTGACACCGTTGAGAGGTCACTCAAAATCTATTGTGACAATAAATCAGCAGTGCTCTACTCCAACAACAATAGGAGTTCTACGAAGTCGAAATTTATTGACATTAAGTATCTTGTAGTTAAGGAAAGAGTTTAGGAAAAACAGATTTCAATAGAACATATAGGGACGAATTCTATGCTAGCTGATCCATTAACTGAGGGCTTGACACCTAAGGTCTTTCACGAGCATGTTGCTCATATGGGTGTTGTCACTGAGGTTGCCTTAGTTTAGTGGGAGTCCTTCTTTATGTTCTATGTTTATTTGATACAAACTTTATGTTGTTTTATTTTTCTGCAGAAATAAAGATTATGAATTTATCAACCTGTTTGTATCTTGTTGTGTGCAATTTTATTTTATTTTTGTGCTTAAGGACTTTGGATTGATCTCACTAAAGACTAAAGTTGGACCAGTTGGAAATAAGCATGATTGAGATCACATTACATGTAATTTCCATGCTGCTCATCCATATTGATCTATGTCATTAAGTGTGTTGATGTGGTGGTCATTGGGGTTTATTCACACTTTACAATAGTGACGAAAGCCGCGGTGGTTCCATTATTGATGCATAAGATGGACCAGATTGTTAAAGTAAAAGTTTAAAGATAAATAGCATACAGACGCGCGCCTAAAGAATTGTGATATAATTGTTACAATATGTAGCCCAAGTGGGAGATTGTTGGAATTTTATATTCCAATAATTAATATGGGCTAATATTATAAGACAATTATATTAGCTATTTATCATTAGTGGGCTTTATTTTATGTGGTCAAATTAAGTGAGCCCATTAGATTTTTTAAATAAGATAATATGGGCTTAAATGAGCAAATGTCAGTGTTGGCCCATTAGGGGATAATGGGAACCCTATTAGGTTAACACACTATAAGAAGGCTATGGTCCCCAATACACCGAATCATAGAAAACTCATACTCCCTTCTCCCCATCTGAAGAGAGGCTAAGGTCCCATCGGGAACTCAAGAGATTCGGTTGAGGAAGAACCATAAAGCCACTGGCTCTCTTTGTTTGTGTTCGTGATAAATTGCCTCGAAGATCCTGAGAAGAACATTTAGATCAGGAACCGATTATGGATTCAGGTATTTATCCTATCCTTAATAATCCAGCATGTTGTAGATCCTATGTGAGTAAGAACGGGGTTGTTCTTGATATATGCATGCTTTTATTATTATATCGCTTTCGCCTAAAGATCTCTCAAATTAAAGATTAAAGCATGTATTTAAAGAATTATTTCCAACAATATATATATATATATATATATATATATATATATATATATATATAGTTCTTGATATATGCATGCTTTTATTATTATATCGCTTTCGCCTAAAGATCTCTCAAATTAAAGATTAAAGCATGTATTTAAAGAATTATTTCCAACAATATATATATATATATATATATATATATAGGGCATATCTAGTGAGAGAGCCATTTTTATATGAGAGTGAGAGGAGTAAATCTGGGCCATATAATCATACATGAATGGTCAGAATTTAATGTCATGTAACCATTTAAAAAAGTCATGTGACTTTTTTAAATCTCACATGACTTGTGTTTTAATCTTGATCATTCATGGTAAGATCTAATGGTTCAGCTTTATTCCTCTCACTCTCATATAAAAAAGATCCTCTCACTATATATATATATATAAAGAGAACTTATCCTATCTTATTGCCTCCAAACCCAGCTTCCCTCTAGGATAAGAAATATACTGGAGCAACAGGATAGCATAAGGAATAGGATAACATTATTATATCTTATTGGCGCAACAAACAATGGATTACAACATGATAGGATGACTATCCTATCCTATCTTATTATATCCTGACCACCAAATGAACCCTTAATTTCTTCAAGTTTATTTTTAATCATATATATATGTTCTTAAAAGACATATATATATATATATATATATATATATATATGTTCTTGAAAAACGTATTTATTTTTAATCATTACATTTACTTTACCAATGATATTAGAAATATATATAATTTTTATTTCTATAACTTTTAAAAACTTAAAACAAATAAAATTTAAATAGGGACTAGTTTCAAAAATATCATAATACTTTTATGGCTAAAAAACATTTAAGCCGCCTTTTTTTTTTTTATAACACCGATGGACCAATTGTTCAAAATTTTGACTCATAAATTGATTAAAGAATAATAGAAGTTGATAGAACTTTTACTGATAAGTGCAAGCTTTTGAGAATAGATAACGGAGGTGAACTTCATAATCCAAGCCTGACTAAACGGCCATCGAGTCTCAAGTAGCTGATGCATGTAAAAAATAATACGCATGTAACTCATACCTCACGTCGAAGTCCATTTCTTGAACGCAAGATGGTTATGGGCTTCCTTTGCTGATCTTTTATCTCTTCTAGTTTTTCTCCAGACTTGTTATGACGAGGAAACGTGATCTTTACATTCCCGTTAGCAAGCTGAAGCAAACATGCGCGAGGAGATCATGCCATATGAGACAATGAAAATGGAGGAGAAAGAGAATGAGTAAACCCACAAATTAATATGTAAGATTGTATTTTTTTTTAATGTACAATGGTAACAATAGGGATAGAACTTAAGATCCCATACATTTGAGCCTATTTGGATAAAACTTTCTATAAGTATTTATGAGAAAAAAAATAAGAACAAAAAGTGAAATTAACTTATCCATAAGCTAAAATTAGCTTATGCATAAGCTAATTTGTGTAAGCTTTCTCATAGTAGCTTCTTCAAATCTAATTTTTAACTTCTACATAAACTAATTTTAAATTATGAAGAAGTTTATTTCATTTGTTCTTTTATTTTTTTCTTCTATAAGTACTTATGGAAAAGTTAATCCAAACAGGCTCAAACTACCCAAACCCTCCGCTGCTAACTAGGCCAACTTTAGCGAGTTATATTTGAGATTGTATGTGTCAAGCATTTTAGTCTTGTAGGTTTCAAAAATCTCCCATTAGTTCTTATTTTGTAAAACGGCATTTACTTTCAAAATTACTGTGAAAAATAAAGTAAAAAGAAAAAAAAACTAAAGTACCTTATATAAAGTCAGAGACTAAGAAAAGTTTTTAAAATCTCCTGACTTAAAATATCTTATCCATATAATTTAGAGGATTAATTTATAAGTTGCATGAGATGAATTAACCTAGAATATAAACTATGGAAAACGACCAAGCTAAGTTTAATAAAAGAATAGTATTTTTTTTAAGAAAAACTTATTTAAAAAATTACAATAAATACTTTTATCCGTAAACAAATATTCAACAAGTAGAATTTATATTGAGTAATATAATCTATCGAGTTGACACATCAATTTGAGAACTGACAACTATAACACCCATATTTGCCACGTACGAATCAAGATGGCCAACAAGATCTTATCTTAGTAAGGTCGAGAATACTAATCATATAAAAACTACTACCCTAAAACGAGATCTTGTTGTACATTAGTCAAATTGACCAAGTTACAACATGCTAGAAAATGTAAACAAAAGTTTCTAAACCTCTTACCTTTGAGTATATTACCATGTTGAAGATAATAAGTTTGACCACATCAAATGGTGTAAAAAAAAAAAATTCATTAGTAGAATACCAAATCTAATGAGATACTAAGAAAAAAAAAAGCTGAATCATCTATACATGCCCAACGCAAAAGATACAAGAAACCCTTGTTGATGACAATTAATTTTTGTTATTTTAAAATGATATTGATTCACAACAATTTCATGTGTCTGCGGAAGTCAATAGACTTATTTTTCTACTATGTTCGGATTTGCTTTTGGCACCAGCAAACGTGCGTCAATTTTGAAGAGAGTTTCTTCTGTGTATTTTAGATAATTTGATGTGAAAACGTGAATTCCAGATATAAATCCAAACATGCTATACACCCGCTATACATAGCTAATGACACAAACCAAACAAAAATTGATCATGAGATGGATCAAGAGAAATTGATCTTTCAAAAATTGCAAAATACCAAAAATATCATAAAACTAAAACAAGAAGCCTACGCTAAAAAAAAAAAAAAATACCAAACAAAAGTTTTAAGTATTTTAATAGCTGAAGTTGGAAAACAATCACAAAAAAACATGCATGCCGATTCTTATTAAACTTTGGGTTTTTTTTTTTTTCCTTCAACATATAACATCAATGCACCCTGAATTTTGATCAGAAGAACAAAACAAAGCCTTTCACTTTATATAAACAACAATTGTATATTAACATCGTACCTGATACTTGGACGAAGGAAACGGCGGTGCATATCGGAAAACATCACCACCGTTGCGTGAGACCTCCATAAACTGCCACTGCCACAACCCTGCTGCGAGCTTCCTCACGGAAACCTCATTTTTCTGTAAACCTTTCCAAAAATTCACAGGGGAACTGCAATTACCTGCTGAGAGCTTCTTGTGTGTCCCCTGGGGCGAAAGGCGACAGCAATGCCTGGATTTCGAAGTTTCCGATGACGACGAATCGGCGGAATAAGGGACTGGCCGGAGGAGATCATAGGGTCGGAAGGAGTGTTGTTGTTGGACGCCATGAACAGAATGAGAGCTTCATACACGTAGAGGTTCAAAGCAAAAGTAGAAAGAGAAAAGCGACAGCATGGTAGAAAACAAACATACGTTCGTTGGAAATTTCGAAAATAATAATGTTTCTGCCTCCCGAGCGAGAATCACCAACAACCCTATTTAATTCGCTTGCTTTGCATGGATTTTTTGGGTTTTTTTTCTTTTTTCTTTTGGGTCTTGCTAACCAGGTGTTCGAAAACAACTCCTGTGAAACTACTTGCTTATATAAAAATATGAGAACAACCCTTAAATTATGATTAAAATAATAGACTGCTGAGATTAAAACTCTAGTAAAAACACTTGTTACAAAATCACCAATGTCATTGTCATTGCCTTACCACCCTTACTACCACTATCTCCACCCCACCACCACTGTTGCTTCCATCGTTGCTGTCACCACCATTGCCAACCTTGTCCGCCACCACCGCCATCGCACCCTTAGCACTGTTGTCGCTACTAGCCCTATTACCATTGCCCCCACCGTCACCTCTACCCCCATTATTGCCACCACCCCATGCCACCACCACTACAACCACTGCCCCCATTAGTCACTGCCACGTGGCGATGACGATGGGGGGTTGGTGGGGGTACAGCAACAATGGTGGTGGTGGGCTGGGGGTAATGATGATGGGGGTAGTAATGGCGGCAGCAATAATATTGATGGTCTCGTGAGAGGTGTTTTAAATAGGGTTTTAATTTCAACAATCTGTTATTTTTAATCTTAATCTAATGGTTATTATTGGTTTTTCTTATGTTTTCACATAAGCAAGTATTCTTACAGGAGTCCTTCCCACTAGTACCCCTCAATAAATAGAAAGTTATTATTGAAATGTTAGATCAAAAATCATGGACGAGTGCACTGCTACATTTTTCAATAAAACAATTCTATATTTAATTCTTAATTAACTAGTGCCCTTAGGATATTTGTTAGCATTTTCTTTTTTCTTTTTCTAGAAATTGTGAGCAGATTTTTTTCTTGAATAATTCTAAATCTTTCTACATTGTTCTCGTACTAATCCTCCTACTTGCTTTGAATGGTAAGTATTAAATGTATTTTATAATTTCAATACATCAAATGTTTTATATTTTAGTTCTTGCTAACCAGTGCCCTGAGCACTGGTTAAAGAATTCAAAATAAAAAGTTTTCATTAAAAAAATGTCATTAACCAGTGTCTTAAGGACATTGATTAGCATTTGTCTTATTTTTTATTTAGTACTTTTTTTATAAGGTAATGGAAGAATTAGTAGAAAGATTAGTAAGAAGATATAGCATTACTCGTTTTTCTTAGTCCAAGTTAAAAGTCCTTTTAGGAAAAATTGTAGAAAGTATTAATTTATTGAAAAATGTTTATTATATTAAAGATATAAAAAAATAATATTTTTTAAAATAATTAATATGTTTAATAAACATATTAACTGTTCTTTATCTAATTTATATTTTTGGTATACATATTAATCTTATTTTTGTTTTTTTTTATCGAAGAAGGGTTGATTGTAGATATAAGAGTAATGTGATAGACACTCTTTTATTTAAACACTTCATTAATACCTATGTTTTTCTTTATTTTTCTCTTTATATTTCTTATCATATTTACGCCTTTTTCTTTATTCCTATTTCTCACTACGTGTCAAATAGATTATGTAGTGTCCACAAATTATTTTTGTATAAATAATATAAAGTGCTTGTAATTTGAGTTTATACAGCGATCTTCTAAGTTAAGTCTGAAATATGTACAAATTTATACTAATATCTCTAATGAATATATATATATATATATATATATTTATTTTTTTTCTTTTATCTTTGTTTTTTCTCTCCAATTAAAAAAAACATTATTGTTCATATTTATTTCACTTTTGAGTCCGTTTGCTAAGAAGAAAAGAAATAAATAAATAATAGGGCGACCGAAAATAGGAATGGTGAATGAAAATAGGTAAAAAAAATATAGTAGAAATAAAGGTATTGGCTTTAAGAGAAATAGAAAAGAAATGAAAAGATATAAATAGATAAATAAAAATAAGTGAAAAATAAAACGAAAATAATTAGTAAATTTTACACATTTTATTTCTCTGTTTTCTTAATTTTTTCTCTACTAAACACATTTTTTTTATTTTCAACTTATTTTTTTTCTCTCCACACTATTTTTGTCTTGCAGGATTCACCAACAAGGTGTCGTTCTCTTTTTACTATTTTATTTTAATAAATAAAGGGTAGATCTTAGTAATTTACTCCTGCAACGTGTACGAACAACTTGGGAAATCATGTAAATCATTTACAGACAGTAAGTCAGTAACCAATACAAAACCTACGATTGTCTCCTCCGAGGTTTGTGAAAACTCTTACCTAATTAGTTAGTAGTATTACAGTGGTCCAGAGCCCACGTTACATCGTTCGAGGTTTGTAAATTCTTTTACTTTTTTAGTCTTCAGAAAGAAAATATTTAACTATATAATATTATATTATAAAATGAAAATTTCATTTTTACTTAATTTATTTAAAATACTTAACAAATATTTAAGGTTTAGTATTTTCCTTGTAGTTATTATTTATAATTGAAGTGTATTTAAAATTTTTTGTAGTGAATTTAAAAATAAAAAATATAGAAGAAAAAACAATTCCTTTAAATTTCTAATGTATTAAATTTAAATGTAATATTTTTATATTTATTAAATTTTTAACAAATATCTTTAAAATACTTATCAATAAGATCCTTTCATATTAATTAAATTTAAGTTATCCATCGGATCGACATCACATTGTTTAGGATATCATATATTTAGAAGACATTTTTAAAGTAAGAATAGGTAAAATTTATAATAAAAATTAATAAATTTTAGTCACGAGCATTAGGCTGATAAAGATAGCTGAAGACATTTTAGTGTGAGAAAATATATTTATACATTAATTATTACAATTATTTTTACAAATAAGAGAAATAGAAAAGAAAAAGAGAAAAATATAAGATAAATTGAGTGATGTAATAAAAAAATAAATTATAAAAAGTGTCGTAAGAATTAGCTGTATAAATAGTAAAACTTCTTTAATTTGTCTTAAAATATTTGAATATTGGTATTTTTCTTTTTCTTTTTATCACTAGGAGGTTAGCTTACTTGAACTTTTTGCTTCTACAAAGTCGGCTTGAGTTAAATTCCAAGGCAACTCTTTGGTAAAGCATGAAACTTCCACCATACAATTAAATTTTTATTAAAATTGGAGTAAATAGTATATGCAAGTAAAGATTTTTATATTGTTAACCAATCAAAAATTGACATGTATTATAATTTTAATGATTTTTACAATAATTATCTTAAAAATCATTTCTAACATGATTTCTAGTTGATTAACGGTGTAAAAATATTTTATATTGTTAGGACATAAATTTAAACTCCTAAAATTAATATATATATATATATATATATATGAGTGGAGATCAAGTTATTCCACTCAATAACTTTTGACATGTATTGAATTTCAATGATCTAACCATTGAATATTTTGATATTATGTCAACGATCATGTAAACCAAATTTTGGATTAATCAGATATTTCTAGCTATTTAATCTTATATGCAACATTTACTTATAATTTAGAAAAGTATATTATACGTTAATTTGAATTTATCTAATGAAGTATCAAATAATTTTCAAACTTTATAAAAAATTATATATACTTGATCTACTTAATAAAATTCTTTAATTTAGCGGTTGGATCGTTGAAATTCAATATATATTTAGAGTTATTGAGTGGAGTAACTCTACCAATAGTTACTCTTAGAGTAACTTGATCTCTCATATATATATATATATAAGTCAAGATCCGTTAACATCAGGTGTTAATGTTAGTCAAATTACATCTTTAATAACTTTTTGTAGAATGCAAATTTAACTAATCTAACCATTGAATTGTGTGATAGTATTTTCATAATCATGTATATCAAATTTCACATAATTTGGACTTTTTTAGATATCTTATCTAATATTGACTATTTACATATATTTTAATATCATATTGTTCATTAAAATAAAGTGACGCGATGAACTACTAAATAATTTTAAAATTGTGTGAAAATTTGTATACTTAATGTAATTAATAAAAAAAAATCAAATTTAATGGTGAGATCAATTAAATTTGTATTTTACAAAAATTTATTAAAGGTGTAATTTGATTAACTTTGACACCTGGTGTCAACGGATCCTAACCCTATATATATATATATATATATATATATATATATATATGAACGGTAATATTCATGAACAACAGTCAGTCAGGCCTTCATGAACACAATAACGATGATTATGAATGCAGCCATTGTAAGAAAAAAAAATAACATACCAAGAAAAACGACACATATTTTATATAAAGTTAGAATATTAATAATATTTATATTGTTTACTTACTTGTTGAAGACATAATCAAGTATGATGAGAATTGTACGTGCATTGCACGATCTTTTGGAACTCAAAAGTCAAGCATTCTTTTGCCTGATCACATGCTCTAAATTCTAGGTTTTTAATGGGGTAAACCTAGAGAGCAACTGAATGTTGTAACGGCAAAGGAGACCTAGTCATACTATATATTAACCTTAGGCACCTCTCATTATGGGCTTAATATTTAGGTATACATTGTTTCTCACAAAGATCAGTATTAGGTGTTCAAAACCCATTAGTAATTAATCACATTATTAGTAAACTTAAATATCATCAAATGTATCATAATATTAGCTTTGTTTCAAGCAAAACAAAATGTCACAATTAATTACAGTCTACAAAAATTTATAAAAAAATTCGAACAGCGATGACATGACTTTCATCTATGCGCACAATAACAAAAAAAGGATAATTCTAGTGAGTTAACGAATTTCTATACCCCGGTATTCCACCTTCAACTATCAGCCGATACCCTGAGTTGTACAAATGAAAGGACACCAAAAGAAGCTGTGTTATTTATTTGGTCAGTGAAAGGGAAAACCGATTCCAAGTTTCTGACTCCACCAACCAATTAGAAAAGTATTTAAAAAATTGAGCTAACTCATCCAAGATACAGTCAAAGACTAGTGATAGCCATGACCACTCGACCAGGGTGCGGCAAAACCTGAAAATTACCTAACGCTCAGCTCAATTGCACTCAACAATTAAAATTCCAACTGAAGTTGTAAATAAAGGAATCATACCCTAAAATTAGGGACAAAAATATTAAAGGCACACGAATAAACAACTCAAATAAGTAGTGAATCCTATTTGAAAACCGCTCCCTCTACTCAATTAATTTGATTTAATTATTCAATGTAAGAATATTAAGATCAGGCACTGGTACTGACCACCAATAACTACTTACATTCGTTCGTGGAGTGTAGACCGCCACTGCTAAATCTTTGGACCCACTTGCTCCTAATTTTGGTTACTTTCATCAATATTTATTCATAATTCAGCGTAGCCAATATAGTTGATAGAAAATTAAATCCCAAGGGTTATTTCTGATCATTAATGCAGAGACAGCTGCCAAATAGTCGCTATAGTTAACTCTTGAAGTCATTTCTGGTAGATAGCCAACATTATCATGAATATTGCAGCCATGACCTGAGTATTTGTGTACAGTAACTAAACGAACTGTTCCGCTGATTTGACATATTTTCATCCTTTTTTCCTGTTAAATTACAATTTTCCACCTTTAATTACGAACCAATTTCCTGTGTTGTACAGATAAATAGATATTAAGATGTGCCACATATTGATTAAGAATAAGATAAGAATTTATAGGAATAATAGCCGTAGCCAGCATATTAAAATGCATATGATCATCTTCTGGATTCTGGATCTGATTCGCTTTGTGATTATTGAAATGAAAAAGCACATTATCATAGCCAAATTTTAAATGGGTTGATTAGAAGGAAGCTATAACTTAATGAAACTAAAAACTTGATACATGCCTTGTCCTGTGTACACTGCATATATACCATCAAACCAAACATTGGTCATGTTTGTGTTGTTTCATTATGGTAATACCCAATTTAACTTTTCTATTAGTATGTGGCAGCTACCAAACAAGGTGAAGGAAGTGTGAATGAATGGGCAGCACACCATACGTGTGTTTATCTGTGTCTGATTTTTTTTTATGGTTAAAAGTTTAGGTGAATTAGGTTCCTGAAACTTATCAGGGTCAAGACAAGCTTTAAGACTTAAAGAGTGTTTACAGAAGTATTTATAGATTACATATCAACAAGATCCTCACATCGACAGTGGGATTCAAATTTATGTCCTTGTGGGATATGAACCTGATCTTTACCAACGACTGTTTCTCTGTGTCTATGTGTGTTTGAGCAGTCAATTTAAAATTATAAATTTTCTGCAAATCAGATTGATCTTACTACTTACTGGAGTGTTCAGAAATGATGGTGGATGCTTTTATTTTCAACGTTTTGCGTGCAAATAAAGCTATCAGAAGGAGAAGGACCAGTTAGAACTTAGAAGCCATGGCAGTAAATCTAAGACTAGGCAAAGGTGAATATTTTATTTCGATGTGCATCCCATCTTGTTTTGTTGTCTATTTGCACCTTAGGATTTCGGAACTGCTACTTTTATAAATGACATGTTTTTTCTTTCTATTATTCGGGTCTACTTTGCTTTAAAAGAGTTTTAAAGTAACTTGTACGGAAGTACACCGGTATGTAATGTTAAGTTGATATAACTTTTTCAGACAAGTCATAATTTTCAAATATACACACCTTCTATGTCATTATCATGAGTGGTTTTGGATTTGGATGACGACTAAGGCCTTTTCTATGTGAGGATTTCCTCTGATAGACACTTAAAAGTTAAAACTGAAAAAAATGCTTTCTCACCTCTGCAAGATACAACATATTACAACTAATGCTTTTGACTCGACCGAAGTAACAGTAGCGTGGTGAGATGTTTGGGACAAACCTGTATCTGTAAATGTCTTCCTCCTTAACTAATTTCTCATTACATGAGTAACAAAAGCTAAAAACATTGTCAGAAGGATAAGGGGCTGATCCTTCTGAAAATGTAGGAACTTGAGAATATCTGAAAGTAGGTTCTTCCTTGTTACTAAACCCCGTGAAGTCATTGCCTTCATTCTTGATTGATGAATTTTCACAACCAAAATTGTGTACTGTAGCTAAATACAAATTGTTGGCACTAAATCACAAGGGCGACAATCATTGCTCTTGAAGCCAATCGCGCTTGGATGCTAGTGGACCTTCGGATGGTACCATTTCCATAGGTAACAAATAGGTATTCAAGATAAAATGAAGAACCAACGACAACATCGAGAACCATAAAGAGCATCTTGTAACCAATGGCTATACACAAATTGACAACTTAGATTACTTGATACTTACTCGCTAGTTGCCAAGCTCAACCATGTGCATGATCCTTTCCTTTGCCTTATTTCGAAATTGATTTATCCCCTAGCTCCACATAAAATAACACATTTCTTCTTGGACTAACACAAGATAAAGTATATGTAATCGTCAGTTCAAGGTGGTCCTAATGAAATGGGCCCACACTCAAATTTGATGATCCTTTAGATGGGTTACTAACCCAAGAAATGATGGGGACTGATGGAGCACGCTGCATGAGGTGGTTACACTTGCAAAGACACTGACGCTCAAGTTAGTAAAGACTTGAAGTAATAGTAAACAAGTTAAGGAGTTGAAAGCTCATACTTGATTGCGTGTGAAGTCTTGGTATTTATAGGTGCAAGTTGGAGACTCTTCGTCTGAGATAGATTCCTACTTGGGTCAAGTGGTCACCTATCATCATTAGACTAGGTTCCAAGGGAACTAGGGATTCTCTACAAGGGTGACAAATGAATGAATTGGATAAATTTTGATTCGAATTATAATGGATGGATTAAAAATGATCTATTTATATCCATTAAAATTTTATTAAAAAAATTCAATCCATCCATTATCCATTTAATAAAATCCATCCAATTCATCTATTAATAATTTTTTTTATGGATGGATATCCAATGCATCCATAAATTATTTTTAAAAATTAAAAAAATTATGACTTTCAAAAATACTCTTTCTCATCTGTTCACAAAAATATTTTCAACTCAACCTCGACTAGTGTAATTTCAACATAGTCTTAGTTAGAGTATCTTCAATTTCACTTCGGCTAGAGTATTTCCAACTAAGCTAGAGTATCAAAATTCAACTCACGAGCCAACCCGGCTCACCACAAGTTCAACTTAGGTGAGCCATGAGCTAAGTGAGTTGGGCTAGTTTTTCATTATAATTGTTGCGTGTTGATTTTTTTCAATCCAACTCACCCAAACCCATGGTAGGCCTAGTTGACTTGTCAAATCACAACTCACTTTGACAGTACTTGTGAGTGGCAGTGACTGAAAGAGATAGCTTGAGGCCCTTCAAAGCACCAACATGTAGGACTCTTACTTAATTAGAAATCTCCCAAAAGGGAAGCTTAAATTGGGAAGTAGAAAGTGTTGATTATTTACTCCAACACTTTCTCCTTCCAATTGGCACGATTGGGAAGGGAGAAACCTTGTTACTTTTCTCTTAACTCACACTCACACTCCTCAAGATCAATGATCTTTACAATATTTGAATTTGAGTTTTTGTTTAGTTAGAAACCTCCATAAAAGGGAGGCTTAAATTGAGAAGGAAAAAGTGATAGTTATTCACTCCACATTTTCCCTTTCTAATTAGCACAATTCAAATAATTTTTTTTAAAATAAAACAGTATTCAAGTAATAACAAGCCAAGACAAAATTCAAGCATAAAATTCTACCATCAAAATTCAACTAAGAATAATATCAAAATATACTAAGAAGAAAGAGCAAATTCAACTAAGAATAGAGAGTAGAATTTCATCATCAAAATTACAGCACCAAAATTCAAATAAGAACAACATCAAAATCAAGTAAGACCACAGAGCAAAATTAACTACGACAATAGAGCAAAATTCCAACATTAATAATCAGAGCAATAACAAACAACAAAACAAAGCAAAATTCAACCAACAACATGGAGATCCTCAAACTCACAAAAAAAAATTACATACAGTACAAACAATAAAAGAGAAATAAGTCAGGGGTTACCTGTGATGGCGACGCAGTGGTGTGGTGGTGTAGTAGTGGCGAGGCAATGTAGTGGTGAGCCGGTAGTGGGCAATGGCAATGTAGTGGTGTGAATCTAGAAGGGAGATCGAGAAAACAGTGTTGGAGCAGTGGTCCCATAGGAGGGTGCGCAACAGAGATGCTAGAATGGTGGCTAGGAAGTGTGATGGTAGCGATGGAGATACCAATGCCTTGTGGAAGGAAAAGGCAAAGAAAAAAAGAGACTAGGGGAGAAGGGTCTGGGCGTCACATATATTTAGATTTAGCATTGGCCAAACCGATGCTAAACTAATGCAAGTGCATTATCGTCTTGAATTAGCTACCAATGTAAAATATATGTACCTTGTAGCTAATTGAAAATAGTCAAAATGGTCAACTACATTTATTACCCATTAGCATTGACACTTATAGCTCCGACTCAAGCCAACATAGAGGTGACACTAATTTTAAATTAGTGTTAATTTAGGTCGACACTAATTATGTTCATATTAAAAGAAAGAATTCGAAACGTTGCCTCCACTTTGCATTTGCTTGGTCATTGCTACCTTGTTGAAGTTGTTTCGTGCATTTTTTATAGTGATTAAGGGGTTCCCTCTGAAATGGTGTGTTTGCATATCAATTGAAGATAATTTTAAGAAAATATTGTCGACCTAGTTGATGCTAAACAAGACAAAACAATTGTAGCATCAACTCTATTTAGAGATGACTTAAGTGTCGGCCTTTTTTGGTCTACGCAACTACATTACTGTCAACTTTATTAGCATTGGCCTCAAGGTCAACGCTAAAATAGCCATAACCATTGGCTTTTCATGATTAGCGTCAACTTTTACTAAACACTAATATGCGTTTTTGTTATTTGGGGTAGCATCATTGCTAGACATAGCCACCCAAGGCAATGTGATCTCTCCCCCCTTCTCTTTCTCTTGTTTCCATTTCTTTTGCTTTTCTTGACTATTTTTTTTTCTTTGTTTAGTTTGCTATATTGGGCCTAGCCTGTTATTCTAACTTTCTTGTTCTTTCTCTATGTAATTAAACTTAAGCCCATGTTATTGTTTTGATTTTTTAATTATTAAACCTAACTCATCTTTCTTTCTTTTTTAAATATGATTGAAGACATAATAGGCTAGTTTAAATTTAAATAAATTAGAAAGTAATTAAAATCAATTATTTTCAAATAGTAATAAAAAAAGTCAAAATTAAATATGTCAAAACTTGTTTATTTCATATAAATATTAAACACAAAAACTAAATTATTCTTTAAATAAAATTGGATTAATTTGAGCATGATACGCCGTTAATTCTATATCTTGAGAAAAGTTATCTGCGGTGGCCCCAATAATTCCCAAATTGTCAATATACAAGACTTGAATTGCTTTAAATAAAATTATAATAATTTGAGTACGATGCTCTATATTAATTCTACTTGGGAAAATGTAAGCTATGCTGACTCGATAAATCCCAAAATTTTGACTTACAAGAATTAAATTGTTTTAGATAAAAAAAAAGTGGCTAATTTGAGTATAAGCGCTCCAATTAATCCTTTATTTTGGGAAAAAATTGACTATGATGACCTGATAATTCCTAGATTAAAGATTAAGTAACATTTTGTGTTTTCAAATTAATAAAAAAATAAAAATAATAAGAAACCAACCAATGATCTTTCTGAATAAAAAAGAATTATGTAGCTTTGAGTTCTCCGCTACAGCCTGAGATATGTAGGAGCAAGGATCATCCTTGTCAAGGTCAAAAACAATTTTACAAAACTAATCCCTTCTTAAATTAAAAAAAAATGATCTCTTTCTATTATGAAAAGGCATACAATTAAATAATAATAATAAAATGCACATCTATTTAAAAAAAAAATACAAGAAAAGGAGTAAAATAAATGACCACTATTTTACACATTTAATTAGTTAAGGGTAACTATTTTTATAATGGACATTATATGTTGCTAACACTTGCTCTATGTGTAATCAACTCTCAAACCCTAAAAACTGGTTTTAAAGATTATTTGTTTTAAATGAGTTTTTTCAAATGTTTTCCCTTAAAATAAACTTTGGTGGGGACTCCTTTTTCAATAATCTTTTTTATCCTATCAAATAAAGCCTACAAAAAGGAATATCAATAAGTACTATGAAGGTTTGATTATGGTTCAATACATAGGGGAGATATATTTATACTTATAGTATAATCATGAGATACACTCAAATTGGACTCTAGTTGGCTACCACTTAAGGAGCAGCACAAGCAGTCTTGGAGGCACTCTTAAAGGATGTCCTTCTAGTAGGCAATTGATGTATGGATGAGAAATGCAACGAAACCACTCTAATTATCCATCATGCTGCTAATGGATAAGCCTCAAACACAACCACTCATCTAGCCTGATTGTTAAGAATGTGATGGAGATATTGAATAAACCTTGTATCATATTCCTCGGCTACATGTTTCGTAATGACGGGCGATATATGAGAAATCTCCTATATGTGCCCAAACTGTCATAGCACCTTCTCAGGTAGGTGGGCACAGATTAAAGGGCTTGATCTAAGGAATCCTTAGAAGTGTGAGATGTCCTTGAAGGCCTACATCTCTCTTTGCAACTAATAGGGCATCCAGATGACCTCTAGTGGTTGCAACCCATCTAGCACTGACCTCGTCGTGAACACCTCACTATATCCTCTCATAGCAATCCATCTACAAGCACATGGAGACTACTTAGTATATGCAAAGGCCTCTTGACGAGAGCTAATGCCTGAAAAATGCTCATATATCTATGCCAATTAAACCATTAACATAATTAAATTAGCAAAACAAAAAATGACAAAAGCCAAAGAAAATAAAAAAGTAAATTTAGTACTTATAGTAAGGTCATATTTCCTTTTATCTTTTGCGTCTAATGCATCCTAGCCACGTTGAGCTGATTATTAAGGTAACACAAGGCAGCAACACCCCGTGCATACTCATTGCATCTCTCAACATCCTAGAAAAGGTCCAAGTAAGCCACATACACGTAGATGGAACTCTTGTCAACAAATATCGTGCAACCAAGCAAATGTAGGAGATAAGCTTTGGTTGCAAATATAATGTTTTTGGCTTAGACGTGTGCATCATATACCCCTTGCAACTCAATAAATGGACGCACACTCCTTGCTTAGTCCTAGTGTGTGCATCATCGAAGCTGACCCTAAGCATTGCCATCACGTAGCCAGGTGCATCCTCACCGATCAACACTCAGTAGGAACATAGCCTTCCAACTATTCGTAGATGTAGGAGATATGACATATCATCTAGAATGATGGTCATCTCCCCTAATGAAAGGTGAAAGAAGATAATGTCCTTATGCCACCGCTCAACAAAAGCAGACAAGTTGTCCTTGTCTATTATGTAATAGCATGTTTCTATAAGAGGCACCAACCCTTGACCATACCTCTTCACCTGCTCGTGTTAAGGCAGGGGTAACATCTTTCTCCCATAACTAACCACCTTCAACTCCTAACAATTCAGTCCTTCCCACAATCGTAGGGCAATATGGTTCGCATAGGACCTCAACATAGAATGGTCCCTTAAGACCTCCTGGATAAAGGGGAGTAACAACCATGGCTCAAGAACGGGTACTTAGGGCTTAAGAGTGACAATTGGCTCCTGTGGTGGGTTAGCAAGCACCATCTCCTCCACCTCGTGTTGTGCAACTGCAACTCTATCTTTGTCAGCTGAAGCAGTAGGTCGTAAATGCTCAACTCTGGTAGCCCTAAAAGTCGTAAAAGCGGCCTTACCAAATTGCATAAGCAGCATATCATATTTGTACTACATAAATAAAAGTTAAATACACAAGTAAATATGTATAAATGTATAAATAAATATGTTTACACAATGAAAACTAATTTTTGTTGTATGTAGCCTTCAAACACAAAACGAAAACTAGGTTTTGTTGAATCGGCGACCATGAAAAAAAATGAAACAAGGAAGCAAGACTAAACTTACCAGAAGAAAAAGGATAGAATAGGGGTGCGAAGAAGACTCATCAATGTGCTTGAGCTCTATGGTGGGAAGAGGAAGGAGAGAATATAGCGTGGGAAGAAGAAGAGTCAAGGGGGTGTAAAGAAGAAGAAAAGAGGAGAGGCAGGAGGGGGTGCTTGGTGAAGAAGAAGAGAGTAAGGGGGGAGGGAGGGAAGGGGAGGGGTGCAAGGAGAAGGGAGTACAAAAATTTTGGAAAAAATGAAAAGAAAAAGTGGGGGTGAAAAGAGGAAAAGGAAGGTGTTAATAGCACGGAGCAATTTTTTTCCCAAAAAATTAGTGAATAAAAGGAACAAGAAGTTTTTGCGCCCAAGCCAACCAAATAAGTAGAAAGAAAACAAATATAAAAAAAAACTTTGGATTTGTCCTAGTCTAACTTGAATAACAAATAAAGAAATAAATGAAACAAAGTTATTAGGTCAGTTAGGCCTAATGTAATATGATTTTCAACATTTAAGAAATTAAAAATAAAAAGAATTAAATTGAAAAAGAAAGAAAAATAATGGTTGAGAAAACTGGGTGTTAAACTATCTATTTTCTTGGCTCAAGAATGAAGTATCTTAAGCTTACCAAGTTACTCAAATTATTCAATATTATGGTTGGTGTTGATTGATTAGTTTTGCCTCAACAAGTTAGGCTTTGACTTATTATTTGATTCATTTTTGTTGACATATATGTGTTTAAAAACAATTCAATCCAACCAAAAATAAAATCAAATTAAGGCTAATACATAAGCATTATGATTCTTTAACAAAATATCCATTATATATCAAACCAGCTTATAAATTAAAACGAAATAGAACATATGAAAACTCAAACTCAGTACATTTATAAATAAACAAGGCCGTATTAAGTCTTCGGCTTAAGTATAGCAACCGAGATTTTTGGTTTTTCACTCCTTTCCAAAAGGGGTGACTTTGACCTTAGATTTTGGAATTCCTCGTGGCCATTTTGTGAACCCTCTCATCCCACGGATTATGTGTGGGTTCGTGTTGTATGTAGAGTTTCCTTGTTCCAATAGTTTTGAGTGTTTGAAGCAACCCTCAACAGAACTTTTACATTGAGAAGTAGTCCCGGCATTCTGAATTGTGGAGTTTTTATTCAACACTTCTTCATCAAGACTTTCAATGTGGATTGTGGACAAGGGACTAGTAAGTGTGGTATGGGAATCTGGTTTAATCATCCCCTCTTCTGTGTTGTCTCTTCTTAGCTCCTCAAAAGTGGAAACTGTATCGTCTAACTTTGAGAAATCATATGAAAGCTCCACAATGCGTTTAATATTTACTGATTCAACCGCCTGTTTGATCAACTGAGAGTCCTCTAGTTCTGTGGTGTCTAGTTCGGCATCCCTTGATCTCAAGAACATTTGGAGAAAAGCAATCAACTGGACCATCTGATTATATTTATCTTCAAGTAAAAATTGTGCATCAGCTAGCCTCATTTGCACACGTTCTTCACGCCATAGCTCAGCCATTTCCATCATTTCCCTCTCTTCTTCCACTTCCTCGGAAAGGCTTAGCAACCGCTCGAGCTTAGCCGTGTCTTCCCTTACTTGCATGGCTAATTCATTACACACTTCCTCTATCAGTTTTCTTTCTTTCTTTTCTTTCTTGTAGTTTGTCATATACTGCTTGGCAGATAAGTTGGCTTTAGCCAGTGCATGTACCAATTTGGTATTCAATAACTCCATCCTTTCTCTACTTCTTCTTTCCTTTGCCAACTTGTCTTTTAAGTCATCTAACTTTGTGTCAATCTTCTGGCATTCTCTACAACTCCAGAAGACCATTTTGTCTTCTAGATTCTGCAAAAACTGTTCTACTTTTTTCTTAGAGGACTGCTGTGTAGCTTTTAGTTTATTGATGGACCTCTGAGCGCGTAGGAGTTCTAGCAAATTAGTGACACCAAAGTAATAGTCACCTACAATTTTTTTGTGTTCAAGATGCTTCATGCAATGAATCGTAGCAAACTTGTCGGATGCTTTATTATTAAGGTCAGGGTTCCATTTTGTTGCCTCTTCTTTTGAACATTTGAGACACGGCATAGAAGATTCAAGCTGAGAGGAAAAAAAAATAAAAAATCACCACTAAGAATATAGATTGGATTGTTGAATCTGAATATTGTTTTCAGGAGGAGAAATATATATATGTGTGTGTTCTTAAAAAACATGTTTATTTTTAATCATTACATTTACTTTACCAATGACATTAGAAATATATATAATTTTTATTTCTATAACTTTTAAAAACGTAAAACAAATAAAATTTAAATAGGGACTAGTTTCAAAAATATCATAATGCTTTTATGGCTAAAAAACATTTAAGCGGCCTTTTTTTTATAACACCGATGGACCAATTGTTCAAAATTTTTATTCCTAAATTGATTAAAGAATAATAGAAATAGATAGAACTTTTACCCAAGATGTCAAAGCTTAGATACACTGATTAGTGCAAGCTTTTGAGAATAGATAACGGAGGTGAATTTCATAATCCAAGCCTGACTAAAACGGCCATCGAGTCTCAAGTAGCTGATGCATGTAAAAAATAATATGCATGTAACTCATACCTCACGTCGAAGTCCATTTCTTGAACGCAAGATGGTTATTGGCTTCCTCTGCTGATCTTTTATCTCTTCAAGTTTTTGTCCAGACTTGTTATGACGAGGAAACGTGATCTTTACATTCCCGTTAGCAAGCTGAAGCAAACATGCGCGAGGAGATACCATATGAGACAATGAAATTCAGAAGGAGAGAGAGAATGAGTAAACCCCCAAATTAATATTTGAGATTGTATTTTTTTTTTTAATTTACAATGGTGGCAATGGGAATAGAACCTAAGATCCTATATAAACTATCCAAACCGTCCACTGCTAGTTCGGTTGACTTTAATGAGTTATATTTGGGATTGTATGGGAAGCATTTTAGTCTTATTGGTTTCAAAAATCTCTCATTAGTTCTTAATTTTGTTAAACGGCACTTTAAAAATTACTGAAAAAAACATAAACTTTATTACATATCATATAAAGATGTGTGTTTGGCCTCACAAGGCTAGCTATATCTTTTCTTGCTTTCAGTGAAGTATCATAAATACAATTTCTCAAATTAAATGCCAAGATTCATAGTTTCCAAAATACAAAAGTTCGGGGTTTGCCATTTTAGGCTTTTACCGAAACAATCAAAGAATATAGTCACATCTAAACGAAGTCACAATAACATGAAGAGGAATGAGAGTAACACTATCTAATATACTCCTTTTAATATATCTTTTATTATTAGTTAATATTTGTTAAAAATTACAAAATCATAAGTTAGATTCATTAAATAAAAAATAGAAGTCACAAATTTTTATGATTTTTAGTAAATTTCAACCAATAATAAAAAATTGTGTTTAAAAGAATGTGTTACAAAAAAGTGTTGATAGTATTTCTCTAGAAGGAAAAGAGTTGTACATTGATATTATACCTGACACTTGGACGAAGAAAACGACGGTGCATTTCGGAAAACATCACCATCGTTGCGTGAGACCTCCGCAAACTGTGGCTGCCACAACCCTGCTGCGAGCTTCCTCTCGGAAACCTCATTTTTCTGTAAACCTTTCCAAAAATTCACAGGGGAACTGCAATTACCTGCAGAGAGCTTCTTGTGTGTCCCCCTGAGGCGAAAGGCGACAGCAATGCCTGGATTTCGAAGTTTCCGGCGACGACGAATCGCCGGAATAAGGGACTGGCCGGAGGAGATCATCGGGTCGGAAGGAGTGGTGTTGTTGGACGCCATGAACACAATGAGAGAGCTTCATACACGTAGGGGCTCAAAGCAAAAGGAGAAAGTGAAAAGCGACAGCATGGGACAAACGACCGTACGTTCGTTGGGAATTTCGGAAATCATAATGCTTCTGCCTCCCGAGCGAGGGGCACCAGCAACCCTATTTAATGCGTTTGCTTTGCACGGATTTCTCGGGTTTTTTTTTTTTTTTTTTTTTCAAGAAATTGTGAGCAGGTTTTTTTTCTTGAAAAATTCTAAATCCTTCTACACCATTCTCCTACTAATCCTCCTACTTGCTTTGCATAATAAGTATTAAATGCATTTTATAATTTCAATGCATCAAATGTTTTATTTTTTTTATTTAGTACTTTCTTTATAAGGTAGTAAAATAATTAGTAGAAAAATTAGTATGACAATATAGCATTACTCTTTTTTCTTAGTCCAAGTTAAAAAAAAATTAGGAAAATTTGTAGAATATATTAATTTATTGAAAGAATGTTTATTATATTAAAGATATAAAAAATTTAAGAGTTTAATGGTCATGCACTGTCAGTGTAAAATTTTTTACACTGTCATCTAATCAAAAATCACCATTAATATGACTTTTAAAGCATTTATTATAAAAGTCAACAAACTTACAATAAATGGTGGTTTGTGATTGGATGACAGTGTAAAATTATTTTATACTGTCAGTGTATGACCATTAAACTCAAAATTTAATATTTGTCTTAATTTTTTTTATAAGTAAAAATATTATAGAAAATGAAGGCAGAACCAATACAAGATGTTTTTATTACAAAAATCTGATAACCAATTCACCCCTCATCAAAAGACTGCATGTTAAAAGATCTCTCATATATTAATGACAGTTCACAAATTTGAGCATACAAATGAAACTCCCACTACATTTGATACAAGGTAAAATCAATAATGCAAAAACTCCTCAAAAAGCATGAATCCTATATATTCTTCAATTGAACATTCTTCCTATTAAGTGCATAGCAGAGGATGACACTCTAAGTAATTAGCTCAAGTCGATTAAAATGTTCAATAAACATATTAACTATTCTTTATCTAATTTATAATTTTGGTATACATATGAATTTTATTTTTGTTTTTTTATCGAAGAAGGGTTGAGCGTAGAAATAAGAGAATGTGATAGACACTCTTTTATTTAAACACTCCATTAAATAATACCTATCGTTTCTCTTTATTTTTTTCTTAATATCTTGTATCATATTTACGCTTCTCTCTTTATTTCTATTTCTCACTAAATGTCAAATAGGTTATATAGTGTCCACAAATTATTTTTGTAGAAATAATATAAAGTGCTTGTAATTTGAATTTATACAGCGATCTTCTAAGTCTGAAATCTGTAGAAATTTATACTAATATCTCTAATGAATAAAACATATGAACACTTTATTGTATATATATTTTAATTGATTTTTTTATTTCTTTTATCTTTATCTTTTCTCTCCAATTAAAAAAACATTATTATTCATTTTTTTTTCTCTTTTGGGTCCATTTGGTAGGAACAAAATAAATATATGAGAAATAGAGTTAATGGAAATAGGAAATGTGAATGAAAATATGTGAGAAATAGAGTAGAAATAAAAGTGTGTAGTTTAAGAGAAATGGAGAAGAAATGGAAAAGATATAAATAGGTAAATGAAAATAAGTGAGAAATAGAGTGAAAATAATTAGTGAACAACACACTTTTTTATTTCTTTCTTCTCTCATTTCTCATCTACCAAACACACTCATTTTATTTTTTTTCACCTATTTTTTTCTCTCCACCCTATTTTACCTTCACCAAACAAAGGACCCATCAACAATTTTTTACGTCAACAGTGCCTTATTTGATAAGCCTGAAAATGTCGTTCTCATTTTACTATTTTATTTTAACAAAGGGTAGATCTTAATAATTTATTCCTTTTATCATGAAAAAGACATGTTTTTTTTTTTTTCAAAAAAAAAAATGAAAACAATGAGTTTCATTACAATAACCTAACATGTGTAAAAAAATTGATTTGTATGTCGGTCTAATGAATATCAAGTCTCCTAATGTATTTTTTTAAAAATTTTGGCAGAAAAAGTTTACTAGAAGAAAGACTCTGCTCAATTATATCAGTAAGAATTTAGAATGAGACTACAATCACCTATTATTGAATTCGCTCTAATTTCTTATTTAAAGGCTATTATTTACAATTTTTTACTGTCTAAATTATGTTTTTGTCATTCAAAATATCACAATTTTCTTATTTTATTTTTGAAAATTTTTATTTTGGTCCTAAAAAAAATTCATTTCCATATATAATTATATATAATCCTTTTGTTAAGTTTTTGTATGTTTTATCCAATATAAGTACTTACATGATTCTGAAAAATAAAAGACTAAATAAGAAACCTGCGACAATTAACGGAACTAGATGAAAAAAAAAATGATATTAAAGAAACCAGAAAGTAAAATAAATAAATAAATAAATAATACCTACCGGTCAAAACTAATGGAAGACTTGTAAAAAATTTAAAGAAAAAAAAAACTAGCAAAGCGCCTACATGGTAAAGGAAAAAATATTACAAGGACTTAAATTACAACTTATTTAAAAGTGGAGCATCAAATAAAAAAAAATTATGATATTTTGAGGAATCAAAAATGCAATTGAACTACTTTTATTTTACAACTAATGTAAAAACCTGTGTCCTGCATGGATGGAATTTACACTTTATAATTTTTTATATTATTATGAATTTTAATAATTTTTTAAATTTTATATAAATATATATTAGTATATATGTACATAAATATTTAAAATATATATTAAAATTATTATGAATATTGATATATATTTAAATAATTTTATATTCTCATATGTCTTATATCATTTTGATTTATATAAATATTTTTTTAAAAAATATTATCTTTATAAATATATTTGTATTTGTATATAACTTAAATATATACATAATTTTAATAAAAATATTAATAATAAATATTTTATATTACACTTTATAATTATTAGTTTTGTTAAAAAAAAAATATGTCTCTACCATAAAAGAATGAAATGACTAACATTATTAAAAAAAAAAAAGATTTGTGGGTATTTGAACTTATACATTACAATAAAAAAATATAAATTATGAATACAAAGATAAAATAATTAGAGTAAACTATATTGACACTCCCTTAAGATTTTTTGAGATTGTACATAATCTCTTTGTTCTTTTAATGTTTACAATACTTTCCCTTACAGGAATATACGGCGTAGTGTTTTTCAAACAATCAATAGGGTTAATATAGTATAAAGAGTGACAGTATAATGTTTATAAAATAATTAAGGAGTTTAGTATAGGAGTAAAAAAAAGGGGGTATCGAACGAAATTTGAGGAAATCTCAGATGATGTTAGTGTAATTTACTCAAATAATTATGAATACAAAGATAAATTAAAAAAAATATGAATAATATTGTTTATTTTATAGAAAACAAATAATGTATAAATTAGTTATGATTTAATTCTTGATCATATGCATGAAAAGTAAAACTTAATTGACTCATATTTAATGTTTTGTCATTGGATACAACCAACAATGAAATGACACATCATTAAAAATTTTAAACAAAGAGAAGAAAGGTAATTTCTTTGGTACATGTTAATTTGTGTTGGTACACATACCTCAACAAATACATTCTAAACTTATGTGTGAATAAAATTCAATTAATCACTAATTTGGAAACATCATTTTTTATTGTTAGGATCTATTTTATTACTAATTATTGATTGAACATTCAAAGTAAAAGTTAAAAAAGAGAAATTTTATAATAAACTTTGTAGGAGTAAGGATAAAGGGCTCAGAGAATCAACATTGAAAAAGAATCATTTCATATCGAGGGTGTGACTAAGTTGCCTTAGCATAATCTTAGTTGAGTTTTTACTTAACATATATCTATATGATGACAACGAAGTGATAGTGAAGGTATTCGATAATTTTGGTTCTCAATTTCTTAGTTTTGTCCTTTTTATGTGAGTTCTCTGTATATTTTAACTGTTTTTATTTTTAAATTAGTGTATAAGAGTTGATTGATCCCTAATTTATATAATAGGTTAAATATATAAGAGCACAAATTAACATTTTTTTATATATGAAGAGTGATATTGATTATTGGAATCATGACAATACTCAAATCAACAAAAAGATTAATCAATTGAATTTGTATGCAATTATTATAATTATTTTAACTGTACATTTTAATGAATTAAAAATATATTTTTATATCAGTAGAAAAATAATATCTAAAGAAGTATTACATGACAAAAATAATGTATATATATATATATATATATATATATATATATATATATAGAGAGAGAGAGAGAGAGAGAGAAAGAGATAGAGATAGAGATATGATTTATAAATTAGTTGTGCGAAGTGCATTGTAACCAATAGCTATATTTCCTTTTATATATATACAACTAATTTATAAATCATATCTCTATCTCTATCTCTCTCTCTCTCTCTCTCTCTCTCTCTCTATATATATATATATAAACATTGGCCTCTAAAATCAATTTGTATTAAGATGATTTTGTGCGTTAACTTAAATGTTTAAAATCTTTTAAAGAGAAAAAGAAAGCAAGCGACCTTTCTGATTGATAAAAATAAAATAAAAGAATTGAGCAAGGTTTTATGAGTATTTATAATTTATTTTTTGAAAAGCAAAAGAATTTATTATTATGAGTATTTATAAATAAGTGATATTTTGTATGATTTTTAATTTAATTTAAAATATATTTGAATTATTTAAGTTAGTAAAATATTTATTATGAATTATATGACTGGTAATAGTAGCAATAGTAATATTTTTTTGAGAAGCAGTAACAATAGTAATATAACTTGATAAATATCAAAATTTAATGTTATAATTATAGGATGCTAAATTTAAATCAACGAGAAAATTAATAAAAGGGTAAGATTATTTTATGTGAAAAATTTCTAATTTTGTATTGAAATGTGACATGATTCATATTGGTAGATTTATATTGAATTGAATGTAATAAATATTTATTAAAATATTTAGATAATTTACTTATTATTTATTTATTATTTTAAATTTATTTATTTATTTATTACTTTATTTGTATTAGCTTAATATTTTGAGTGTGATTTTAAGTATAAATAAATTTGATTTGAAGTATCAATTAGAACCATGTTATAAGTGCAAAGTATCCATCGACTTTGTCTTGCCACTAACTAATCTCTACCGAAAAACCTGGTTGACCACCTTTAGTAGGATCTTTCCTCCGGTACCACTTGAACCAATGACATATTGGTAATTAATAAAATGATTTAATAATATTATAAAAAGCAATAAATGTTTATAAATTATTTATTATGTGTTACATGACTGATAATAGTAACAATAATAATATAGGTATACTTTAAAATAGTTGAAGTCATTTAATTGTTATAAATTACCATTTTTCGCACTAAATATGAATGGAATATTAGTGGTAGTGATGATAATGCTCTATTTATATCTTTAGATTAGACTAATGAGTGTCTAGGAAGGCATATTAAGAAATCAAAAATTGAAACGTATCTAATAAAAAAAAACATAACACTTAGTATATTAGAAACTTTAAAAACTAATTTTCATTCAATACTTCCTATTCTTGAATCCTTAACAATGTTTATTCTATTTTGAAATTATTGTCGTTATAACTATTTTTATTTTAAAATATCAAAAAAATATTTATTATTTTTTCTAACTTTATCCTTCTTTCTACACTTTCTTTTAAATATTATGTTTTGATAGTCATAAAAGTAGTTTATTTTATTTTTTTAAGAGATAAAATATTAAGAATTTCTAGTCCCAATTCATAAAAGAATAATTTAGTATTAAAATATTTTTTAATTTTAGGAAAACTGTTATTTTTTTAATCCTTATACACCATTTTAAAATGATAATTATTTCATAATAGAAGAAATATTTCATTTACCAATATCATTGATGTGAACAATTTTAATGAAATATAAATAATTTTGCGTTGTAGTCTTAAAAGTTTAATTAATTGAATGTTGTAAAGTGAATTGGTAACCTCTCCCTTTAGTTAATTCAATCAATCAAGTTATAATTCCTACATTGTAAGTGTGCAAATTTAGAATTATGCAAGATTTTTGTTCTATAAAACTTAAACCGTGTAAGTTTTTTTTTATTTAAATATGCTACGAATTTGAATTAGAATATATATCATATTATTAATTAATTTGAATCAAAATATATATTTTTGTTATCAATTTGAATATTCAAATCATAAAACCATATTGGTTATAATTACCTTAATTAATATAATTATATATTTTTATGAATTAAAAATGAAAAAATTGATCACTTGGTAATTAATTACCGTAATTACAAAAAAATCATAATATTTGATAAATTTATTACTGTATTATATAAAATCAAAATCTATACAAAATTTAATGATTGAATGATTTAATAATCATATATACACATTATAATCACCTTAATTACTATAAACACCTTAAATTGCAAGTGTGCGAGTTTAAATTTTCACAGTATGCTATTTTCTTTTTTATTTTTTTTATCTCTCTGTTTTTATCCATCTTTCTTATAAAGCTTATTATGAGTCTCTCTTTAATTTAAAAGAAAAATGATTTAGTATTCCTCATTTGACTTGGTCTAATATAGAAAAAGGTTAACATAATTTAATATAATAGAAGTTATTTACTTCTTGTCTTCAGACTAAGGTTTGATCTCAGTAATATCCATGCATCACCATCCATCTTCTACGATGCATTTGATTTGTCGTTGTAGTGTCTTGAGTCTATGAATGTCATATAATGGAGAAAATATATTAAAAATAAAAAAAAGAGATCTAAATTATCTTATAAAAAAAGATAAATTAAATGAAAAATGATGTAAAGATAAAATATTTGAAAAAAAAGCAAATAAAGAAATATCTCTAGTAAAAAATATATAAATAAAAATTATAAGAGAAAATAAAATAAAAATCAAACCTTGTTTTGATAATATAGTACAACTCTCTATATTCTCTTTCCTAAAACCTTCCTTTAAGTCTTTTATGTTATTTTAATAGTTGAAAGTCGAGTAATTGTAAAATTAATGTCAGCAAAACAAACTTTCAATATCAAATATTAGACAAAATATGTAAAGAACATTCAAATAAAATTAAAAAAAAGATAAAAAATTACCCTAGAGAAAGAATAAAAAGATTGGTAGATTTATATTTCTTACTTGTATTTATCCCTCCATTGAAATTGAATAAAAGGAACAAAAAAATGTTAACAATTAATTATTTCAAAAAGAAATGATGAAAATGAAAAACAACGATGCGTACTTAGGTATTTATAGATGAGTTGATCATATGACTTTTTGTTTCAAAAAACTTAAATCATGAAAGGTTTTTTTAATTTGAATCTGCTATAAATTTGAATTAGAATATATATTCATATTATTAATATTATTAATGAATTGAATTTGAATCATAATATATATATATATTTGTTATCAATTTGAATGTTCAAATCACAAAAATCATATTGGTTACAATTACCTTAATTAATATAATTATGTATTTTTATGAATTAAAATGAAAAAAATTGATCACTTGGTAATTAATTACCGTGATTACAAAAAAAAAATCATAATATTTAATATATTTATTACTGTATTATATAAAATCAAAATCTATATAAAATTTAATGATTTAATTGACTGATTTAATAATCAAAATATATACTCATTATAATCACTTTAATTACTATCAACACCTTAAATTGTAAGTGTGCGAGTTTAAATTCCCATAGTATGTTCTTTTTCTTCTTCTTTTTTATTTTCTTATCTCTTTTTTCCATCTTTCTTATGAAGCTTACTATGAGTCTTTCTTTAAATTAAAAGAAAAATAAAAGAAATATGATTTGGTATTCCTCATTGGACTTGGTCTAATAAAGAAAAAGTTAACACAATTTAATATAATAGAAGCTATCTACTTCTTGTCTTCAAGCCAAGTGAGGTTTGATCTCATTAATATCCAATGCATCACCATCCATGTTCCTGCTATGCATTTGATTAGTCGTTATAGTGTCTTGAGTTTGTGAATGTTATATATTGGAGAAAATATATTAAAAATAATAAAAAGAGATATAAATTTATCTTATAAAAAAGACAAATCAAATAAAAAATGATGTAAAGATAAAATATTTTAAAAAACAAATAAGAAATATCTCTAATAAAAAAAGATATATAAATAAAAATTATAAAAAAATAAAATAAAGACCGAACCTTGTTTTGATAATATAATACAACTTCCTATATCTTCTTTTGTAAAACATTCTTTTAAGTCTTTTGTGGTATTGCAATGGTTGAAAGTCAAGCAATTGTAAAATTAATATCAGCAAACAAACTTTCAATATTAAATATTAGACAAAATATGTAAAAAAAAAAATTCAAATAAAATTGAAAAAGATAAAAATTTACCTTAGAGAAAGAATAAAAAGATTGTTAGATTTGTATTTCTTGCTTGTATTTATCCTTCCATTGAAACTAAATAAAGGAACAAAAAAAAATGTTAACAATTGATTATTTCGGAAAGAAATGATGAAAATGAAAAAAATAATGTATACATAAGTATTTATAAATAAGTTGATCATATGACTTTTATTTCAAGAAACTTAAATCATGAAAGATTTTTTTTAATTTGAATCTATTATAAATTTGAATTAGAATATATATTCATATTATTAATTAATTTGAATGTTCAAATCATGAAAATCATACGGGATTATAATTACCTTAATTAATATAATTGTATATTTTTTATGAATTAAAAATGGAAAAAATTGATCACTTGGTAATTGATTACCATAATTACCAAAAAAAAAATCTATAATATTTAATGAATTTATTACTATGTTATATAAAATCAAAATCTATGTAAAATTTAATGATTTAATAATAAGAATATATACTCATTATAATCACCTTAATTGCTACAACTATGTATTTTTATGAATTTAAAAATAAAATAAAAATTTCAGAGCCATTTCAGTAAAAAAATAAAAATAGTGTGATACTATCATGTGGTATTTACCTACATGATGAATTATATTATATTTGACATAATTGATTGATATAATTGATTATTATTCATTACGTTAGTATTTAACGTAGCATAACAATTTATTATCATTATAATACATATTTACAGTAAGTTATTATAAAATCATGATAATAAACAAAAAGTTGTCATAATTATAAAAAACATTTTGTAAAATTTAATAAATTAATTATCATATTACCTTATCATATAAAATTGAAATCTATTTAAAATTTAATGATTTAATTGGTTAAATTAATTAGAATATATACTTGTTATGAGTGCTTGTTACTATAATTAAATGTAATAATATATTTTTATGAATTAAAAATAGAAATAAAATCGATGAAATTTAGGCGAGAAAAGAATGTATACGGTGATGTCACGTGGTATCTGTTTATGTGGCAAAATCTTCTTTTATAATATATAATAGATAATAGATGTTTTAATTATCATAATAAAAAATATTATCATAATTACCATGATTATAAATAACATTCAACAAAATTTGAAAAATTGATTTTCTTGTTTTATAAAATTAAAATCAATTTAAGATTTAATTATTTAATTGATGAATTTAAGTAGAATATATACTTATTATAAACACTTTAATTATAAATACCTTAATTATAAGCATTTTAATTACTATAATTAAATATAATAATGTATTTATATGAAATAAAAAACCAAAAAAAACTGTGAAATTTAGGCAGAAAAAAATGAATATGGTGTTGACACGTGACATTTTTTCATGTTATAAAACATTCTTTTATAATATATAATAGATTAGATTCAAATATTGTAATGAATACAAATAAATGTATAAAATGTGTAATGGATATATCCAATAAGTGTGACTCAGTTAGTAACACACACTGAGCTTGTGGGGTAAAATCTAGGTTTGATTCTTGTAGAACACATTCGTGGGGAGGGGAGATAAGCTTTAAAAGTAACTAAGTCCTGAAGTGAAGATAGTCTCATAACCAGTCCACATAGGACTAAAACTTGTGGAAATACCTCAAAATCTCAGTGTGTCAATATGTTTATAAAATTTATAGTACTAATCTTTATTTATACTAATTATAATCCTAACTAATTAGGAAAACAATCATGATAAGATAATGAAATATGGTAATCAATCCTTAGAGATAATAGAAGATAAATTGTTTGTATGTGTGTGTCATCTGATCGTGTACACCTTAGCCTTGAGTAATGAGATTGGGTCATCTACTTACAGATATATAATAGATAACACCACACTCCCTAGAGTCTCTTGAGAGCAATTGAAAATGGTGTGTGTGCATCTAATCATGTGACGGTATATATAATAGATAAAGCACCTCACCCCTACATGCATTTTTGAGAGGCAATGAAGAATGTATCTTCTTATAATATTTTTTTATTAATTCTCTTAATATCTTAAAAGATAAGAGATGTAATATACATACAACAATTCTTAAAATAATTTATACATCATTTTCTATGTTTATCTATTTTCATTATATTATTTATTATATTTCAAACTTTTTTCTTTCTTTTTTCTCTTTTTCTCTCTTGGTTGTACAACTTGTTGTACAACTTGTTGTATAATTTGTTGTACAAGTATCTTTTTTGAAAGATAAATAAAAACAATAGCACTAGGGGTGTTTGTAGGATGAGTAGGAAGAATTTATTTGTGTTTTTATTCAACCTAAAATTTTGATAGCAAGGTCATTTTTGGACTTGAATCTAGCTCAATTAAGACCCGACAACATATGAGGAAAAACTGGATTAATCTGACTTGTTGGAATAATATATCAATCTTAATATTACATATAATTAAATCATAAAATTAAAAAATAATACATCTACAATTAAAATATATTTTACAATATATATTTTAAGATAAATAATATTATGATGAATATAATATCATATTAGACAAAACATTACTTATATTTCATCAATTGAAGAAATTGTATTATTAATGCATAATTATTTACAAAATTATATTTTTAAAAGAATATAACATATTAGATTAAACTGTGATGATCTGAAATGTAACACAAATGCTTCTTTAAAATATATATCTAATTTTTTAAATCCGAATCCCTTTAAACCAAACCGGGTTGCAGAAGGTAAAATGGCACCTGTGCCTCTTTATTCCTATTCTAAACGGTAATCATGAACAGTCAGTCAGACAACGATACCTCCATCTACCAAAAAAACGAAAAAGACAGCTATGCCTCCTCTCTCCAATTCTAGACGGTAATTGTTTCTGTCATTCTTACTACAGGTTGCCAAATGTTGCTTTATTTGCTTCTGCTTGCAATGTGTACGAGATCATTCAGAATCAGATCTCAGTCAGTACCATGTGTCCTTCTCTTCTACCACATTTTGTTTCATTATTGTTCATGTAGTAAACTTTGTCTACTCTTTTGGAGATGCAATTAAAGGCAATGTGAGCTGAACCAAATTAAATTCATATGTGAGTCTATTCCTTTCTCTATCTTTAATTGGGACATTTTTTCTTAATTTTTTACCATTTTCATCAATTTTTTAACAGATTTCACTGAACCTATTAGAGAAAATATAGTATTGACATGTTAATGTTATGGTTGACGTGACATTGACATATTGATGTAACAGCTGATATAGTTGTATGACACTGACACACATATTAACATGACATTGATATGTTTACATGGCACTAAGTGACGTGATATTAGAGAGCCAAAATTATACAATCGTGATACATTACAAATGAAAAGTGGAATAAAGCTCAAAATTAAATACAAAAGGTTATCTCTTATAGTCGCTAGCAATAGTTAATTGTAGAAGTCATTCTGGAAGATAACCACGTGATTAAGAATGACCTTCATCTATGCGAACAATAACAAAAAAAGAATAACTCTGGTGAGTTAACGAATTTCTGTATACCCCCGGTATTCCACCTTCAATTATGAGCCGATACCCTGAGTTTTACACAAATGAAAGGATGCTAAAAGAAGCTGTGTTATTTTATTTGGCCGGTGAAAGGGAAAACCGATTCCAAGTTTCTGACTCCACCAACCAATTAGAAAAGTATTTTAAAAATTGAGCTAACTCATCCAAGATACAGTCAGAGACAGCCACCTAATGATAGCCACGACCACTCGACCAGGGTGCGGCAAAACCTGAAAGCTACCTAACGCTCAACTGAATTTCACTCAACAATTAAAATTCCAACTGAAGTTGTAAACAAATTAAGGAATCATACCCTAAAAATTAGGGACAAAAATATTAAAGGCACCCGAATAAACAACTCAAATAAATAGTTAATCCTGTTTGAAACCTGCTCCCTCTACTCAATTAATTTGATTTAATTATTCAATGTAAAAATATAAAGATCAGGTACTGAAACTGACCACCAATAACTACATTAGTGTACTTTGGAACCACTTGTTCCTAACTTTGGTTACTTTCATCAATATTTATTCATAATTCAGCGTAGCCATTTAATAGTTGATAGAAAATCAAATCCCAAGGGTTATTTCTGATCATTAATACAGAGACAGCTGCCAAATAGTCGCTGTAATTAACTCTTGAAGTCATTTCTGGTAGATAGCCAACATTAGCATGAATATTGCAGCCATGACCTGAGTATTTGCGTACAATAACTAAAAGAACTGTTCCGCTGATTTGACATATTTCCATCCTTTTTTTCCTGTTAAATTACATTTTTCCACCTTTAAATACGAACCAATTTCCTGAGTTCTACAGATAAATAGATAGTAAGATGTGCCATATATTGATTAAGAATATGATCAGAATTTATAGAAAATAGTAGCTGTAGCCAGCATATTAAAATGCATATGATCATTTTCTGGATTCTGGATCTGATTCGCTTTGTGATTATTGAAATGAAAAAGCATATTATCATAGCCAAATTTTAAATGGGTTGATTAGAAGGACGCTAAAACTTAATGAAACTAAAAACTTGACACATGCCTTGGCATCCTTTTCCTGTGTACACTGCATACCATCAAACATTAGTCATGTTTGTGTTGTTTCATTAGGGTAAAACCCAATTTAACTTTTCTATTAGTATGTGGCAGCTACCAAATAAGGTGAAGGAAGTGTGGATGAATGGGCAGCACACCATATGTGTGTTTATCTGTGTCTGTCGTTTCTTTTTGTTGGTTGAAAGTTTAGGTGAGTTGAATCCGAAAGTTTATCAGGGTCAGGACAAGCTTCAAGGCTCAAAGAACACTTATAAAAGTATTTATAGATTACCCATCAACAAAGTCCTCACATCGGTAACGGGATTCGAACTCATATCTTTGTGAGATATGAACCATTGAGTCTGATCATTATTAACTGAACCAATGTTTGTTGGCTGTTTATTTGTGTCTATGTGTGTTTGAGCAATGAATTTAAAATTAGAAATTTTCTACAAATCATATTGATCTTATTACTTATTGGAGTGTTCAGAATTGATGGTGGGTGCTTTTATTTTCAACATTTTGCATGCAAATAAAGCTTTCAGAAGAAGAAGGACCAATTAAACTTAGAAGCCATAGCAGTAAATCTAAGACTAGGCAAAGGTGAATATTTTATTTCATTGTGCATCCCATCTTGTTTTGTTGTCTATTTGCACCTCAGGATTTTGGAACTGCTACTTTTATATAGGAATGACAAAACGAGTTTGATTGACTAACCTAACTCACTATTTCTGGTAGGGCAAGTAAGGTAGTAGAACCCTCCAACCAACCTAACCTGGAAGGTCAGCCCGCATGTTGGGGTGAGTCAAGCTACGACCCACTTGTTATTATTATTATTTTTGATTCCTTAATTTGACTTCATAATTCCTAAACATCACTAAAATCAAATCAAATAGTAAGTTATAACTTCTTTTCAATTTTAAATGTGTCACCATTCACCAAGAATTATTCTCATTTGTATCCAATTACTTTTATAACTTTTGAATGAAAAATATAATCCTTCTCTCATATAATTATTTTTACACAAATAAAGTTACAAATAATAATAAAATTATATGTGAAAGTGATATAATGTGTATTAAAAATATTTAATCCAATTCAATCAGATGATGATCAAAAAAATTTGAATTCAATTAATTTATTTTTTTTAAATTTGGTGGGTTGCAAGCGAGGCAGGTCAACCCGTCAACCTGCCTTTTTTGTAACCCACCAACTCATTTGAGCATATCGACCCGCCAACTCACTTTCTTTTATAACCCTCCGACCTACTCCTTACCCCCTGGCAGGCTAACCCACCAACCAGTTACTAAGTAGGGAGGGATAAATCCTTTAACCCGCTTGTTAGCTCATTGGCAAGTGTACCAAGTCACACAAATAGACAATGATAAGTATAAGTATTGTTCCCATGAGGACTTGTGTAATACTAAGTTTTTCACAATTTTATGCTATTCAAACAATATTGATGATATTTGATTTGTTGAACAATGGAAATGTAAATTCACAACTTAAAGTAACAAAAAACAAGCAATTAAATCTTTTTGGGCTTTTTGTCAAAAACATGAAAGATGAAAAATGGTTTAAGCAACAATAATGAAGAGCTTTGGGGTTTGACTTCACTAAACTATCCTCTCATACAACAAAAACGTTACCCATTGAGTTTAAATTCCACATATTACCATCAACCTATAAAATCATTCAAACCATAGTTTAGTATCGAAGTGAATCTAAGTTCCTTGTTTAAACTATCAATTCCTTGATTAGCTTATCCAAGTAACTTGCTTTAAGAAAAAAGGTTAAGAGATGGCTAATAAATCATACTCCATTCCTAGACACAAGGTTTATTAGGTGCTTACTTCAATTCTAGAAACAAAAGTGTTTTCCAACAACATTTAAAACAATAAAATCATGCCATGGAAGATCAAGCCACAATAAGCATTAAACATGGAAGTAAAAGCACTTAATAGTGAAATATAAAATCAACAAATAACTTAGGTTGTATACATGAGGGTAGGTTCAGTTACACCAAACACCAACTAGGATAAATCTAGCTACTCATAGATGAAAGAAGCATCCAAAATGGTGGGGAGATGAAGAAGATGGATTGGAGGGCCATGGAGAGCTTCTCAGCTGTCTTCCAAGCTTCCCCAGATGTAGAGAGAATCAAAGGAGAGAAGTGTGTGTAAAGTTTTTTTTTCTTATTTTATACTTCCCTCTCTTTATTTCATTTGTCGCACCCTTATCAAGTGACCTGGCATCATTTTCTCTCAACGAAAGTGATGCTCGCTGAGCAAATTCTTGCATTTCAGAAATTAAGGCTATGATTCGCTGAGCGACTTGAGAATTAGCTCAACGACAACTTCAAACTCATTTTCATGCTCTCTCTGGAGGTCGAACTTTTGTTTAGCGAGAAGAGTGCTCACTTAGTGAATTCTAAGCAGTCACCTCACTCAGCTAGGTCTTCTTTTAGCTCAATGAAACTCCACTTTAGGAGACTCAAGCCTTCTTCTTCTCTAAGTCTTGCAAAAAATGTCAATAGATTAATAGTAAAGTGCTTTAAATCTATGAAGTCTATCTACTGACCCAAATTACTTTCAATTGATAAATTTCAAGTTTAAACAAAACATTAAGTTAAATAAAAGAAGGAATAATTATATAAATACACACCAAAAAGATATGATAAACGACAATTATCACCACTCCTCGTCAACAGGTTGGCCCACTTTGTCACTCCTACTTTTATAAATGACATGTTTTTTCCTTCAATTCTTTCACTACAAGAATGACCTCAAATAGTTGTGGATGATTAGAGTCAACCACATAACCAACGCAAATAGAGTCAGCCTAGCCAACTCTAAACCGACACAAAAACTCTTTTTATTACTTAATTTTTTTTTTAGAATTATTTCAATTTGCATTGGCCTAGCCAACACATTAAATTAAATTAATTTTTTTATTTTATACATCAGAGTAGCTGACGCTTACTATTAATCTAATTTCAATTTTTTTTTCATTTTATGCATTGGACAAGCCGACACTATGCTAATTTTTTTATTTAAAATTAATTTTACCTAAACGTCAGCTTGGCCGGCGCTTAATTTTGTAAAATGTGAGCTTAAGCCACGCCCTTCTAAAAGCCATAATCCCCCTAAATTTAAATCCCTAAATTTCTAATTCCCAATTCTAGATCCCTGAAAGTCATATAAACCCTTTCTCTCTTTCAAACTCAATTCCCTCTCGAACTCAACCCCCTCTCGAACTCGCTCTCTGCCTCTTGAATTATTGCCCTAGCAGCACCATCGTAGCACCACTACACATCGTCCTCCACCGTATAACACACACATATTCGCTTGGTCAGTTTTGTTTCTCCGATTGGTGCCCCCTCATCTTTCAATTTTTCTCCTATTTGGTGTTCTATGTTGGATTGGATGTGTTGTTCTTTTTTTATTTTAAATTAGGTATTGGTTATAGCAGTTGAACTAGGCATTGAAAGGTTTGGTTTAGTTTTGGATAGGGGAACTGGGAACCTAAGCAATTGGAGGCCTTACAACAAGATTAGACTTGAAGGTTTATTCAGAAACCCTATTTCCCCGGCTCAGTTGTTGAAGGTAACTAGAAGTGATAACGTTCATTCACCACTATACTTAACTTTTTAATCACGTGGAATTTTTCATTTCTACTGTCCATGTCTGAGATTCTAGAATTTTTACCACAGCACTGTAATCTTGAGTTTTGCACTGTTGTTGGTGTGCATCTTACATTATCAAGTCCTAGATGGTTGGCTTAATTTTGTGGGTTCTGAATAACAATAGCTCCTACAAACTAGTTAATGCGTTTTTATTTAAGTTGGTATATGTTATTCATTGTTCTTTTAATTCATTGTGTATTATGATGCCATAAAGCATTTACGTTTCCTTGTTACTACATTTTTCTAATGGTTCATTTTTGTTATTCCAAAATATTATTAGCTATATCTTTTCCCCTCTAAGCAACACTTAGTCCTAGTAAAAGAAGCAACTTAGTTGGATTATACTGTTTGGATTTCATTGCACTATTTTTTATTTAATCTAATCATCATAAAAATTTTAGTATGTTTAGATGATGATGATTGGTTTTCTTAATTCATTAAAGTGAAAGGTTGTAAAAGAAAAATCCCATATGCCCACATTGAGCTTGAGTAGCATTCTTCATTAGCCTCTCAAGAACCCCATTAGGAGGCATAGTCCAACATTGATGCTCAGTTTATTGATGTGCACCCCAACCAGCTAACATGTTAGCAACCAATAGAACTTATATCTTAGTTGTAATAGCATCAGGAGGCATGATCCAACATTGATGCTTAGTTTGTTGATGTGCTCAATGATGACAATATCTTAGTTTAATGCTTACATTTGTTTTTGTTAGGTAAATGAAATCGAAAATAGAACTTATAATTGATTTCACCTAATTTTATTATTTTCATAACTAGATTAGTGATGACAGTATCAATTATGCAGTGCTAGCTTTTGAAAGAGTTGGCCTTAATGTCTTTTAAGCTTATAAGATCAATGGTTAGCCTTAATGTCTTTTGAAAATGGAAACATAAAGTGAGAAAGTTAGCTGAGATGACATGTGAGAAATTTCAATCATCAAATTTATTAGAAAGAATAAAGGTCAAGAAGTCCTCATTTTGAGAAAGTTAGCCTTAATGTCTTTGGGGATCCAACAGTCCTTAAGGATCTTTCCTTTAGCTAAGAAAGTTCAATCATTAGATTTATTTAGTTGCATTCATTTATTCAGAAAATTTTCGAATATAAACATACTGTTTTAGTATTCAAAATTTCCTTTTCATATTTAATGTCTTTTAAGGTTGAGAATAAGGATTCCTTTAGAGTGATGATAGTATGTGTAGACAATATAGTCCTTTAGACTGATGATGGTATGTGTAGTACTTTAGAGTGATGACAGTATCTCAGTTTAATGCTTACATTTAGTGATCATTTGTGCTACTATTTGGGATATATATTTGTGTGTGTGTGTGTGTGTGTATTAGTGGACCTTCTCACATATAAACCTCACTAATGAATGCAATTAAATAAAATATACCAGACCCAAGAGAATAGCATTATAATTTGTAACTAAGTTATCAGTGTTCAAGTGAATGTTTTGAATGCTTAACCACAGTTATATCTCTAACACCCCACACCTTCCTCTTATCTTTTCTACTACATACAAAGAAGGTTATGTAGCCCAACTTGGATGCCTTGAACCATGGTTCTAAATTGCGGTTGTGGTCGCTGTTGCAGTTTCACTGAAATCCCTAATATTGCGAGAAATTGCGGAAAAATGCGGTTGATGCAACTGCAATTGCGGTCGTGATGCGGTTGCGGTAAGTCCAAAAACCTTTACGTTGCGGTCACAATTGCGATTGTGGACCGCAATTAGAACCATGCCTTGAACACTATATATGCTCCAGCAACAATTGCAAGGTGTTAGTGGCTCCACCACCGAGCAATAGGTTGTAGATGGTTTGACCAAGATTTAGTTGTGGAACGACGCTGCTAGAGGCAAAAAGTGCGGTCGATGTTACAACACTGTGACTTGGCTTTCAACATCCGTCATGGTGTATCATCCTTCACTCAAGAGTGTTATTTTGATCCTAGTGCTATTTGATGGGTCTCACCATTTAGCTGAGACTAATGTATTGTGACAGGAGGTCTAGCGAACGACTAAGCGAGTCGATGCAATGACTCAAGGAGCAGATGTAACGACTTAGGGCTTAGCTAAAGCTAATCAAAATTATGTACGTTTGTATGAGCAACTTCAACAAGTCCAAGAACAACTTCGTATGGTGTTGGATCATCAGTCTAGAGGCACTTCTACAGGTACGAGTCAAGTGCACCCTCATTATGCTAAGGACATGGACAACCATTTACTAGATGAGGAAGGCACCGCAACTTATTAGCGTCAACGTCATTACATTTTTCTTTTTTATCTAGTTACTATGACTCAATATTGTTTTTGTATCAACTCTAATGTGTATAGGACTTGTTTTTGTGGTTTGCTTAGAACACTAAGCTTCTAATGGTAATTGACTATTAGGTTGGCTGTTTTGGTGTACATATTGGGTCGTCCCTATTTTCTATGCTTCTATACACATTTATATCATGTGGTATTTTTATTATCAAATTGGAAAGGATCATGTTATGTTGCTATATTTGCACTGTGGAATTTTTGTTGTGTTTGATGATTGGAATAACTCACTAAGGTGACTTACACATCACTTGCTTAAGCAACATGGGGGTTGATTGAACATATCTACATAAAGTTAACACATTTTTAAGTAATTTTGTTGTCAATTTGCTGTTCGATATCCAATTACTTCCTAAAATTCTTTTTTTTTTTTGTCAGCTGAAACAATGAAGAAAAGAGCAAACCAAGATTGCTAATAATGTTGTTGGATCACTTGCCTAGTGCAAGTTGATTTAAGAAAGTTGCCCTTTTAATATTCTTTTTTTCTTTCTCTCTTTCTATCTATCTTTTAATTTATGGATAATCTCATATTGCTTCGTGATTGGGCCTGAGTGTGTACATATTATGCTAAAAAAAATTTCTCATTTTTATCTAGGTGAAGAAAGAAGTTTTGGATAAGCTTGGCTTAGCAATTAAAATTGGTATGCTGTCTTGATTGTCCCAAGTTGGTATTTGTTAATGTGATGAGTTAGTTGTTTTAGCCATGGTTATAATGTGATGAGTGTGTACATATTATGGTTTGTTTTGCTGTTTTGGTTGTTAATGTGATGAGTTAGTTGTTGATTCTGTTCTATTTTGCTGTTCTGGTTGTTAGTGGTTTGGTGTGGATTAAGAGTTTCTTGAATTGTTAGAGAGAATGCTAATGATAAAGGCTAAAAAATTAGGAATGTATATATATAAATGTATAAAGTTATTGGATTTAGAAACTAGGCTTAGAAGCTAGCAAATTTTTAAAAGGTCAGGTCCATTTTCATTTCTATTTCCCTCTCACAGACACTACTTTCCTTAGGTTTTCTATTACCTTATTCATGATTATAAGGACTTACAAATTGTAAATGTAAAGTTGTCCTTCTAAAATTGTGATTGATTAATAGTGGTTGTCTTATTGTCAAGAACTAATAGGCTATGGGAATGCATTATTTTAACTTTATTCTTTTTGTCACCTTTCCAAGTTGGTATTTGTTCTTTGGCAAATTATTGCTTCATGGTTTCACCCTTCTCTGTTTATGTTTGCTTGTCAATGATAGGACTATATGCCTACATTTTTCAATTGGGAGGAATTTGGTTTATAGAATTAACCTTTAATGTTTATCATTTTGTAGGGAGCTAAATAATCACCATTTAAATGGATATATCCCACCTAAGCTTGGAAATCTTATTGATCTATTTGACTTGTAAGGGTGGTTACACTACTTCAGAAAAAGACATTTTAAATCGATTAAAAACGACATTCTAAATCGGCTCATAAACTGTTTTAGATACAACCGATATAAAATGTGGAGGCTTTTTAAAGCAGATTTTGAACCGATTTAAAAATATTTTTAACTTGGTTGTTTGTGGAGCCAAGTTAAAAACTAGAAAAAAAACACAAGAATGCAACTCACACTACACTCTTTCAGTCTCAAATCAACCAAGAAAATAGGATTAGAACGCGCAACAACCAAAATTCTTCGGTGCCAACTAAATTCACAACTCAAACACACCTTGTTCTCCTGCTCTTCGCACTCCAAATCATCTTCCACATCCTCGAATCTAATTCCATTCAATACGCGTGCTACCCGATATCATCCTTCCACAAGATCCACAAATACACCTCGTCGGCATCAAACGACATGCCAATTTCTGTTGTTTTGGTCAATTGGGGAAACTTCAGAGACCTCCGCAAAGCGCTAAATCTCCGCACCAACGCACGTGTGTTCGTCGTAGACAACCACCATCCACCCCCGTAACCTCAAAGACCAAAACGACACTATTATGGTCCTATTCACTAAAGACACTGAGCAACAATCCAATCTTGCCTACAACTTCAACCTCACCACCCTTGCCAATGCCACAGCCACTACGAGTGACTCCAATTTCAAATCCAAAGGAAGGAAGAATGGAAGGAGGGTGGGAAGGGAGAAGGAAGCGGGACGGTAAGAAATGTGGAGGGAGATGGACAAAGGGTAAGAGAGAGGGTAAGATGGAGATGGTAAGAGAAAGTGGATGCACCTACTATGGATGCACAATCTAGAAATGGCAAAGCACTTGATATTTAAGTGTTTAAATTTTGAAATAAAATATTAACTCAGTTACATAAGTAACCGTTTTAAAAACTTTTTTAAAATCGATTACACAAATAACCGATTTAATTGCATATATTTACAAAAGAGCCACCACACTCTTTATGTAGATCGGATCACAAAAAAAAGATTTAACATGCCTACTTTAAAAACTACTTTTTGCACTAATGTTAGAATGACAAATTTTACACAATGCAATGTAGGAATCAATTACCTATCTATTGTTGCTTTCGATAACTTGATTCCAACTCACTATTTGTTAGCTAATTATTATCCTATTATTTTGAATGACTAGTCAAATTTTGATAGTTAGTAAATAGAGTTTGTCTATTAATTTTCTCCATTGCTTACCTCTTAACCCATAAGATGCATTCTAATCAAATATTAAGGTACACTGTATGAGTGAGTTTAAGGAGACCAAGCCAAGGATGCAACTTGCATTCTTGTTTTCTTTTTAATATGCAATGGCATGGGGCTTATGACACTTGTTCCTCATTGTTTCACTAATTAATTCTATCAAACAAATCACATTTTTCAGTACAAATTATAGTTTACAAAACGGAATTTCTATTCAGTTTACAAATCAATTGCAAAAACAAAAAACAAACTTGTGTCGACTAAGCCCACTCAAAAGCCAACACAAATGAAAAAATTTGAAAAATAATTTGTGTTGGCTAGACCTACTCAGTAGCTGACACTAATAAAAAAAATTAAAAAAACGATTGTGTCGACTAAACCCACTCACAAGCCAACACAAAAGGGAAAAAAAATTAAAATTCAAATAAAACAAGAGTCTGTCCAACTGACGCTAATCAAGGTGTAATAAGAAAATATAAATTAATAAATAAAATGCTTAAGCGTTGGCTTATGCATTGGTTTAGCCAACACTTATAAGCGTCAAACAGAATAAGCCAACACAAGTTAATTAGTGTCTCCTCTTTTAACATCTTTCCTCATACCAAAGCTGGTTTGACGCTAAATAAGTTTTTTTAATATCAGTCTTTAGTTGTTAGAGTTGGCTTTTGGCCGACTCTAATTAATGGTATTATTGTAATATTCAAGTCCATTTTGTTTAAAGGAGTTTTAAAGTAACTTGTACAGAAGTCAACTACAGACACTGGTAAGTAATGTTTTAAGTTGATATAACTTATTCAGACAAGTCATAATTTTCAAATATACACACATTTTATATCATTATCATGAGTGGTTTTGGATTTGGATAAGGAGTAAGGCCTTTTCTATATGAGGATTTCCTCTGAAAGACAATTAAAACTGAAAAAATGCTTTCTCACCTTTGTAAGATACAACATATTACAACTAATGCTTTTGACTCGACTAAAGTAAGGTAACAGTAGCGTAGTGAGATGTTTGGGACAAACCTGTATCTATAAATGTCTTCGTCATTAACTAATTTCTTATTACATAGTAACAAAAGCTAAAAACATCCTCACAAGGATAAGGGGCCGATCCTTTTGAAAATGTAGGAACTTAAGAAGATCTGAAAGCAGGTTCTTCCTTCTTGCTAAACTCGGTGAAGTCATTGTTTGGTTCACATGCTAATTTGAAATTTTGAATGATCCAAACTAAAACATGGTGCATTATAATATTTGACGAATAAAAATCATTGCTCATGAGTCATGAGTACCAACCAGAATTGTATATCATTGCTCGGCCTATGTTAATTAATGAATGGAGCCAATAGCACTAGGAAAATTTTAAAACTCTGTACATAGAGTAGCAATGTTGAGAAGTTAGTCACCAAATATATGTATCATCCCAGATTGTTATAGATATATGTTTATGTCAAAATGCATGTTGTATTGATAGCAAAACGTGACGTGAGATATCTTTCTAGAGAAGAATGGTAGTTCTTCACATTTTCTAACTACTGGTTACTTTTCCTTCTCGTAAATCTTATTTTCTAACTACTGCATCTTGTAATTATTGACTAATGGAAGTCTAAGTTCAGCACTGCACTTGACAATAATATGACTTCGACTGTTGTAAGTGCTATATTTTGGGAATTTATATATTTAAATATGAAAATGTGCATTTGTTTGTATACTAAGCACTTGAATCACAGCCATTTAGGCATATGTTGATGTATATAAATATGGAAGTATACACCACCAAACTGGTGGATCAATTGGTACGAGGTTGTAACAACTTAATCAATGGTCTTAAGTTTAAGTCATAGATATGCAATAGAGATGACAAAATAGGACTACCCAGCCTATTGTGGGCTAGCCAAATGTAGGCTGCAAGCTACATCGATTTGGGCTATAAAGGCCCACATTCAATTCAGTCTTCTAAATTAGTGCCCAAGCCCAGTCTATGCAAGCAGCCCGACATATTTTTTTTTGTAGATTTTTTTACTTTTCCCCAAAACTCAAGACTAACAAATATTATGATAACTAGAGTGTGACCTCATGCGATGCACAGGGTGAATTGTTGGGGTTTTTTTCATATATAAAAAAATATATTGACAATTTTTGGTAATTTCTTATTTTGTTGAAAAAAATCTAAAATAAATTTAAATTTTCATAATTAGGAACTTAATTTACTATATTATGATAAAGTACTAACATATCAATTAGATATGAATTTATTCATTAATTAATAAGAAAAAGAAAAGATAACTTGATGTGTTTATTTTTCATTACAACTATAAATTTGAATTCTAAGTTTTTTAGGGTGCTACAAATATTTTCTAATTTAAAAAATCCTAACTATTTCCACTTTCAAGAACGAAAGTATTTATAACATATTTTAAAATTTTATGAAAACATTAATAACAATTTTTAAATAATTAAAATTAATCAAAAGGAACTTAAAATGGAATAGTAGTTGCAGTAAGGGTTCTGAAAACAAATTTTCTTCCCTAGTACCTATAGAAGAGTTTCAATAATGTCAATATTAATTATCTTATGCAATATGTACGCAACCACACAAATTTGTTAGCTAAAAACAAATTATAGAGGTAGCTAAGAACAAATTATGAAGTCGTAAAAAAAGAAAAAAAAAGGCATGAAAAAATAGCTTGTAGGTAAATTTGTTAACCCAGCAGTACAACCTTTATGTAAGACTTTTAGATAAATGGAATGAATGGAACAAAAATTGATAAGAAGATATCATATGAGCTAAAGCGACTTATAAATCTCTATGTCTATGCATATTCCATGACACAAAAAAGTTTTGCCAAATCTCTTTCCAGTAAATGTATCTATTGTTCTCTTTAATTAGATCATTATTGTCTACTAAATAAAAAACAATAAAATAAGTAGCCAAGGATATGAAGAAATTACAATGTACCACAGCAACATGGAAGTGATAGATTTATGTATAAATGAAAGATAAATTACCTCATAAGATCATCAAATAGAAGTCTAACTTTGTGAGCGGACTTAACTCTTAAGTTTATATCACATTTCTCATCGGTTAATGGAAAGTCTAGTGCTGGAATTGGTGTATGTTGTGACAATTAATTCCTACACCATCAACTACGATGTCCTAATGTTGGTAATAATACTCCTATTATTTAACTTATTAATTACATACTAAAGCATGGACCCATGCAATGCACGGATGAATTGTGGAGGGAGTAATTTTCATATGTATACAAAAGTATATTAAAAATTATGCTAATTTCTTATATGTTGAAAACAAATCTAAAATCAACTAAAATTTTTGCAATAAGATATTTATTTTACTATCTTACTATAGAAGAAGAATATGTCAATTAGATATGAACTTATTCATTAATAAAAATAAATAAAAAGATGTCTAAACATACATATTTTTCTATACAATTATAGATTTGAATTTCACAATATTATTTTCTTGAAGTCAATAAGTTTTCATAGACAAATTAAATGACATAACCAATATAAGATGAAAATAAAAAAATAATTTTAACTAAAAGAACTTACAAATTATTCCATTAAAACTATTTTTTATGGAGTTTATTAATTAAACATTATGTAAAAATAATGGGAACAAAATTAAGTGAATGAATGAAACAATATAAATTTAAGAACATATATTAAAATAATTAGATGTTAGTACAATTATCTCAGATATCACATTCATTGGTGTTAAATTTAATCTGATGTGATACATTGATAAATTATGTGTAGGAAAGATATTTTATAATAAAGATAATTAATATTTAAACTTAAAAATAAAAATTTAACAAATTAATATTTAGTATAACTGAATTAGAAATTATTGACAATTATTGTTTTTTCATGTATTAAATAATATAAATAAATTATCAAATAATTACCTACCTTATTTTTAAAAGATACATTTACATAAAAGTCAATTAAGAATTACACCCATCACTTGCCACAAATTCACATTTCTTACGTTAATTTAATAATAATGTATAGTATTATCTCTTGTATATTTATTATCATTCATCTTTAATTGGCTTTTTTTTCAAGTAATTAATAGATTATATAATTTGTTTTGTGACATTGAGTTTTTACTTTTGTAACATTTGGATGATCAAGTTTCTACTTAACACCAACCTCATGCTTAAAATATATCTATAAAGCAAAAATTTTAGCAATAGTTGCAATTTCATCCTCACTCAAGTCCAATACTTTGACTACAAAATTCAAAGGCAACAATGTAAAAGTTATTGAAAATATTTCTTCATTCTACAACATTCTTAATGAACAAAAAGGATAATGAATCAGTATATTATTATATTCCCCGCATCATTGCTTCATTAGGGTTTAGAGTAGGATGTTATTGTTTTTATTAAATTAATAAATAATGAAGTATTTAAAAGGTGAGAAAGAAGTATTTAACAATCAAAAAATGAACAACATAAATAATGAAATTTGTAGCGATATTTAGAGAAAAATTAGGAAAAAATGGTGTCTTTCTTCTACCTTTCTCACCGGAATATCAACTAGTTTGGATTGACTTTTTTTAGGCTAAAAAAGGCTTTATTTTTAGATTTTAAACGTCATAATACTTTACCTACACTACATATTTCCAGGCTCAAATTGTGGGATGCATATTAAAAAGTAATGACATTAGGGCATGGCTCCAAAAAAAAAGAAGAAGAAGAAGAAGAAAGTTGTTTTTCTTTTATAAAAAAATACAATACCCATTGTATCCTCTGTTATTAAAGAAGAAAGGTAGATAAAAATAAACCTTGCCTATTAAAATGGGAGAAAAGAAGTATATAATCTGAAAAATGAACAACATATATTAATAAATTTGTATCGATAATGAGTGAAAAATTGTGTATAAACAATGCTTACTCACTTAAAGGGGAAGGATACTCAAAACGATGCTTGCTCTAGAGGTAGGTTTATTTGGGAGCCTTTCTTTCATTTAGCAATATAGTGTAGAAGAAAGGTAGAACGAAGACAAACCAAATGATGCCGCATTTTATGGAGTGAAGAATAGTGTGTTGAATGGGTTATTAAATATTTCAACGGTTGAAATTGCAAATTTACATGAATTGGTGCAAGCTTTTATGCTATCATTTAATAGCACAAAGTCTCTTGAAAACCACCATTTAAAAATATTAGTTGAATGTTATTATTTGAAAAATATAATATTATTATTAATAATAATTATAATAATATTGGAAAAGACAAATTAAACCCTATTAAACACAAACGTTTAAAATGCCATATTTACTCTTATTTTAGGCGAAAAAATGGCTCCAGCAACCTTTTATATATATATATATATATATATATATATTTCTATAATTAATTGATTTAATATATTAATATGGAATTTATTATAAAAATAAATAAAATTAATGTGTATTACTAATTATTACTATTTTCATATTTAATTGATTTAATATATTAACTCAGAAAGTAGTACGTAAATAAATTAATATGGAATTTGTATTATTGTTAATTTTATGAAATTAATATGGCATTATGATTGATTGAAATCAATCAATAATGGATTTAATGAGTAGTATTTTCATATTAATTGATATATATATTAATGTGAATTTTATTACAAAAATAAATTATTTGTGAATAGTTTTCATATTTAATTGATTTAATTATTAATTTGAAATACAAATTTTATTTAATATATTATTTTTACAATAATATGAAATATATTAAGAGAAAATAGAGTATGCTAGTGACAGTGTAAAGTAGTTTTACTACTGTCATCCAATCACGAACAACCATTTATTGTAAGTTTGTTGACTTTTATAATAAATACTTTTAAAGTCATATCAACTGGTGATTTATAATTGATTGACAGTGTAAAACTTTTTATACTAACAGTGCATGACCATTAAACTCAGATATTAATTCTATGAGGTAAAAAAAAAAAAAAAGACACTACCATGAGGTTATATTAATGCCTAATCAGTGAACCCATATTAATGCCTAATTAGAAATTTATTTGGTATACTCATATTAATTGGAATACAAATTTTATTTAATATATTATTTTAATGATGTCATATTGTCACCATCAAATCCATGCTAGTATTGAAAATGATTTCACTAAATATAGTTATTTAATGTTAGTATTAAATTGATGAGTAATATTTTCAAATTTAATTTAATATTATATAATGAAACTTGATGAGTAATATTTTTAAATTTTATGTCAAGTAATCAAATTCTCTCTCTTTCTTAGTTAATAGTTGATTTAATGAGTAATAATTTTATATTTATTTGATTAAAAATCAATTTGAAAATGAAAATATTATGGGTAATAATATTTAATATTATGATTACCCATAATAAATAGTACTTTTATATTATATTTTTAAAGTATATATTATACATCAAAAATTTAAATTGATTTTTATGTCCCGTAATAAAAACTGATTATATTGATGTAATTATTGATAATCCATATTTTACGTTAGATATACAATTTAATGCTTACGAAACTCTAATGAAAACTTTAAACAATCCTATTTAAAGTTGCTGAAATCCTAATGTCGCTAATCAATGTCCCTAAAACCCTACAAAACCTTTCTTTTATATATATAAAGATTATTTTTCTTGTCATACTTATTTTAGTATAATAAATAAAAAATATAGATAATTATGTTATTCTATCATTTAGAAAAAGAATGAAAAGATAATTAGTGCGATTATTTTTACAGTTTAATGATCATGCACTGACAGTGTAAACTAGTTTTACACTATCATCCAATCACAAACCACCATTTATTTTAAGTTTGTTGACTTTTATAATAAATACTTTAAAAGTCATATTAATGGTGATTTCTGATTAGATAAAAGTGTAAAACTTTTTACACTGATAGTGTATGACCATTAAACTCTTATTTTTAATATGAAAGGCTTTATATATTATAAAGCTACATTCTCAGTATATTATAATATGAATAGGCTACAGTGCAATTATAAAGCTCTATACATTTTTTATTTTTTTTTGGTTGATTGTTTTTACCTTTCTCAACTCAATACTAACAATTACTATGATAATTATTTTTATTGTCATATTTATTTTAGTGTAATAAATAAAATACAGATAATTATGTTATTTTATTATTACATTTAGAGAAAAATGAAAAATAATTAGTGCAATTATTCTTTATATGAAAAGATCTCTTGTCACCAAAGAAAAAGAAAAAAAACTCTCTTACCCTATGTTTGGTGAGTGAGAAATGGGTGAGAAATGGGAGGGAGAGAGAGAAAGGTAAGAAATGGGTGAGAAATAAAAATGGAAGGTTGTTTGGTGGGAAGGAAAGGTGAGAAATTAATGGGTGAGAATCGATGGTGGGTCTCATTCAGTTTTATTTCCACGTTGAGATACACAGAAATGCGAGAGGAGAGACACATGTTGTACAATTTGTGGTGATTTTTTTAACGGTAGCTAAAAATCGTCAGAAAATGGCAAATAGTAACAGATTTGAATGTTTATTAGCGATTTAAAATTGCTAGAAATTGATATAATCAATTTTCAATATCCATTAACTGATTACAAGTTGCACATTTGATTGCTATAATCAATTAAAGTGCAATCGATTATTTTACTTGATTATAATTAATTTATTTTTTATTTCTCTCTTTCCTATTTCTTTTAAACCAAACACTCATATTTTTACTTTATTTCTCACCTATTTCCATTCACTTATTTCTCTTTTCTCTATTTTCATCCACTCTATTTCTCACTTATTTCTTTCCATCTTATCAAACACACCCTTAGTTTCATCCTCAACAAAATTAGAAAAAAAAAGTGGGTAGCCCGAACCCGAGCCTGATTATGATATGAGTTTCATCGAATCAAGTTAAAAAGAACCAATGTAATTTGGGCTCAAAATTTAGAATCCAAGCTCTACATTTTAGAGCAAGTTCGGGCTAGCTTGGCAAACCCGACCCATTTTGTCACTTCTAGCACGCAGCTACGTTAAATACTCGAAGGAATAGTTTTACCGCCCATAGTGATCCTACTCGACTTAAGCAAGATTGTCACTTATGAAAGATACATGTGGTCTATATAAAAAATATATAAAAATATAAATTTGTCCTTACACCGAATGCCTGGATCATAGTTGTTACTGATTATGATTTATTTGTTGTAGGATTCCTTAATTAAGAAATATTCAAATTTGTACATTCCTTGATACATGGTTATTCACATCCACTTATATACTATAAATTTAAGTCCTTATTTTTTAAAACAGAATAACCTCTATACATATTTTCCCTTTTCATGCAATAATGTATCTTTTCCATTCAGTTTACAACCCTTGTTTTATAAATTTTTATATCAAATTGAATTAATATTTTTCTTTGATTAATTATTTAATCAAAGAAAAAATTTAATTTTCTTAATTATTTTAATCAATGTCCAAATTACTTCAAACAAAACTAAGTATAATAAAATATTTACAAATTATCATTAAAATAATATACTATTCGGTCCGGCCATAATTAAAAACAGTGGTCTTCTAACGTTCAAAAAGGTGCTTTTGTCAGGTCATACAAAAAAAAAATAACGAAAAAAATATAATTATCGTTAAAATTCCTTGATGAGCAGCTAGAGAAAATGTATACTTCTTGGTTCTATTAAACTTGATGGTAAAATACTTTAGAGGATATTAGCTTGTTAATGTTAGGTCATGTTTGGTTGGATTTAGTAATTTTAAGTAAATGGTCAATAATGTGAATGGAAATGGAAATGAAATAACCTGTTCTTCTTAAGCTTGGCTTAGATAGTATTTCGCTCAGTTTTTTTTTTAGTTTTTTTTTCTCCTTTTAAAATGAAGCCAGGCCAAACAGTTTTATACAAAAGCTCTTAAAAAAATAAGGAGCTTATTTATATTAAACAAAAAATGAAAACAAGGAGCTTACTTAGCAGCTTTTACACAGCTTTTTGGTGACTTGTTAACAAAAAATGAAAAGATGAGTCTCACATTTTGTTGCTTTTTTTTAAAAAAAAAAATCTTTGATTTTACTTTTTTAAAATGCAATGGACGTGGTGTTATTGTTGTCTCAGATTTGGATATACAATAACATGAATGCTATATTCTGTCAGTTTACAATAACTTTATCCAATATTTTTTATTATTATTATACAATATGAATTTATTATTATTATTATTAAATAATTTTATGTAATTAAATTAATTTTATACTATATTTTTTATTTTAAAAATATATTTTTATTTGTTGAGATAACTAATTTTAAGTAAAATTAAAGATTTTAAAACTTTTTATCAAACTTTCAATTTAAAAGCAATTTTTAAGCTAAAAAAATCGAAAATGAACAAATTAACACCTTCTACTTTTATTTTTAAGTTCTTAATTTTAGCTTTAATTTAAAAGTAGCTTTTAAGGAAAAAAAAATTGGGCCAAACACACTGTTAGTGTGGGCAATATAAAATGATGACTCTATTTTATGGTTTGGTGTGTTATATATAATTGATAAAAATGGGGAGGAACATGACTTTTGGGTTATGTAAATTCAATTTAGCCACATTTAAGCAAACCAAACTTTTGAATCCAGCGAGGCCGAAATAGTTTTGTTGGGCCTATATCATTTTATTTTGGTAAAATGAAAAAGGCCACGATATTGGTACCCCTCTTTTTCAACTTTGCATCCTTTTTTTTTTTAACAGAAATATCCTTGACAAAGACAAGATTATTTTCATTGTGTATCTTGAAAAATACTCAACAAAACTAGTTTTATTATGTATCTTAACATGATTTGGTCAAGATACACAACAAAAACTAGTTTCTATTGTGTATCTTAACAGAAACTAGTTTTTGTCAAATCAGCGACACAAGAAAAGAAAATAATAAACAAAATGCTGCCAGAAAAATAAACAATGGAGGTACTAAAACTCACATGAAAAAGACAACAAGAAAGTGCAATGCTTGTAAAAGAAAAGGTGAAAATGTTTGAAGATGAGGAAGTGGGGTTGAGGGGGTGGATGTGAGGGTGAAAGGGTGCCTAGAGAGTGGAGAGAGGGAGAGGAGGAGAAGGGGGTGTGAAGAGAGGAGAAGAATAGAAATTTCACAAACAAAAAAAACATAAAGGTGGAAAAATAAAAAGGTGTAAAAATCATGGGCCAAATAAAAAACAGTTTAGTGAAATGAAATTAAGGTTTCTTTACTTCAACGTCTATTCACACAATGAATAAAAATGTTTATTCCTTCATAATTATCAATTTCCATTTTATTTTAATTTCCTACCCAAATATCGAAATTAAAGTATCTAATTCTCATTCCTATTTGGGAGTGTCAATGTGGCGAGGCCGAGTATAGACAGACAAGAATCTCACTCCGTTTATTCCCAACAAAAGCACACTACCACTTGCCGTCGTGAGAACATAGTCAAAACCAGAAAATTTGTTAATATGATGTTATTTGAGGCTGGTTGATACTAGATGCCTTTGGCTTCGGTTCATAAAATGTCACATTAAAAAACAATTCGCAGCACGGCATTAACAGTGTCCTACACATGCATCTTCAGAATCATTTGTATATAATCCAGACCCTTTGCTTATTTATAAACATAAACTAGTATATTGACCCCAAAGTAAACTAGTTTGTTTTGTTTAACTTTGTCAGAAGAGAGCTTCCTTCTTTGATGAGAACAAACACACTGCCACCGTCACCCCTTGAGATACGCAGTTCTTCGTCAAGATATGTAGTGAGTAACCACGATTGAGCATTGCTGCTGGAAATTGGGATCTTCAAGGGAGGCCGACTTGAAATTGTTTTCACGACCGATGAGGCTGTGTCTTGGACAGAGGTAAGGAGGCCTTTGAAAGGTGTAAGGTCAATCTTCTGACCCAGAAATTCCACATTTTCTGGTATCTCTAATGAGTCCGTAAGCTGTGGAGTGCCAATGATGCCTTCCTCAAACTTGATCTAAAGAAAATGCAAGATGTGAAAATGTCACTCGTGGAGCTAAATCAAGATGTTAAACTAATACAATGCAAGAAAGATCCTACATTCAGATACTATACTATATATTTCACAGCTCCTCAGTTAGTTATCATATGATTGTCAAAACTCAATTTACTACAGACAAACCTGCACACGTTTTGGACTTCGAACATCAAATTTGGCATTTGTACTAATTGAGGTCGTGGCCAATGGACCAGCGAACTGAACAGAGTTTTGGACGGTAAAATTCTGCGAGTCAATAGTCTGAGATATTTCCTCTACCTTGACCAATGGTAGTGTTCCACGTGACAACAATGGGAATAAAGCTGCAAAGGATGTATACCTGCCGAACCACAAATCCACCCACGAGTTGGTAACTTTCTGTTAAAAGTTCACAATCTCTAACCTGCATCTACACATACTGGGGAAAGAACACAAACCATACAAGAAAACTAAAAAGGCTTAAATATGTTTATGTTTTATGACTCTGAAAATAATAACGGTTTTTATTTTTAATCCCTATAAAATTGTTTTTTAGTTTTTGATCCCTACAATGTTTGCCGTTACTTGTTACTTGTTTCAGTACCAGCTATGATAGCATTGACTAAAAACAAAAATCACTTTACAGAAACTAAACAAAAATCGCTATAATTTGCAGGGACATAACAAAATTATTATATTTATAGGGGCATAAAACATGTTGCTAATGACAAGCTCACAAACTGTGCAAGAATAAAAAAATAAAAAATAAAAATTACAAAAACTAAAAACAAAAATCGTTACACTTGCACGATCCTTGAAGGTACTTAACTAGCTAAAAATTATATACAATTAAGTTACGTTACAGATATATTAACAGAACTAAACATTGAGAAATGATACTTCTAACACACTTTTTATCGTTAGATTAAATTTGTTGAAAATTACAAAATTGTGTAGGTCTCACTTTTTATTTAATAAACCTCAGATATGATTTTGTAATTTTTAATAAATTTTAAAAAGTGTGTATTAGAGAGTGTGATGCTAGCAACTAAACCATATATTATATCTTGTGTCAAAAGTAGCCGCAGGGATATTCACTTCCATTCGCAACAGCATCCAATTGAAGAACTGAATGAAGGTGAAACAACAAAATATCCAATTGAACTCGAGGCGTGACACACAGATTGGGGAAAAGAACACAATCCATACGCAAAAACTATAAAATTAAAAAATAAAAAAATACCGGGATTGGTAATAGAAACCTTCTATAATTCTACCCAATCCCACGGTGATTTTGAAATAAAATTATCTGATGAAAAATTATTAAAAACTATAAGAATACTGAGGTCTATTATATATTAAGTTACGTAACAGATAGGGTTGTTGTGTTGTGCGATTAATCATTTAATTGGAATTAAGAAAGCGCATAGAAAAAACAAGCAAGTTGGTTCAGCGGTTTTGCGCAATTGCGAGAAGAAGCTTACGCGAGAATCCATTTTCCGTTGAGGAGAGTCAAGGCGTCGGTGGGAGCAGGGGTGGGGTTCTTGGCCTCGAGCTGAGTGATGAGCTCGACGATCTCCGCTCTGGTTTCGCTGGTTGCTTTCAGTCCACGATCGGTGCCATAAAACGAATCCACCAAAGCCTTCTTCAAATTCTCCGTCTCCGTCGGTTTCTCCTCCACCACCACGCCGCCGCCGTAAGCCTCCTCCTCCTTCTCCGGGCCCCACTCGTCGTCGTTCGTCACGGCCCGGACACGCACCGCCGGCCTCGCGAAATCGGCGACGATCCTCGGCCTTCCGACCGGTTTGGTCCAAATTCCGACGGTGCGCGGCGGCAAAATGGACTGGTGTGGAGCTGAGCGGGGGGGCACAGAGGAGTTTGTTGAGGTGAGAGAGAGACGCCATTGTTTAAGACAGAACGGAACCGAACGCAACAGAGAAAGGAAGTGGTGGATTTATAACTGTCCTAACGTTGACGACTCTGTAAAATGAAAAGAGTGTGTCCTTGCGCAAAAAGACATTATTCTCCTTGCATTTATTTATCATATTGATTGGTTAGATAATTTCAACTAAATGACTTTATGAGACCCATAAATAAGTTTTAATTAGTATTTTAATACGTGGTACAGGATAAATATTTATTTATATATAATTAAAATATATAATATATGAATTATGTTATAATTAAATTTATAATAAATAAACGTTTTTAATTGTGTAAATTATATTTTAGATTTAGAATAATAATATTAAATATAAAAATCATTTTTAACTATTGATAATTTCTTTTAAAATTAGTGAAATTTAATTTAAAGATAAAATAAAAAAATGATAGATTGAATGGAATAAATGATTAAAAAGATCAAATATATAAATAAAGATAAAATGTTGGTAATTTAACATGACTAAGAGAGAAATTTTTTGGCTAGATATTTATTATGATTTATAATATATGAAATTACAAATAGATTTTTTTATTTATCAAAAAAATTACATATTAAAATAATTTTATGTTTACAATTCATGAATTCATTTAAATATGAATATAATTTGGTTATTTTCATAATCATTTGTTATTCTTTATCAAAATAAGCAAAACAACTATGCTATTAAGGTAACATGAGTAATTTAACTAATTAAAAATAAAAACTTGATTAAATTCAGTTAATTAATTTTTTAAATAGGATTGATTTTAATGAGTGAAGCTAAAATTATACATTTTTAATATTTTTCACATAAGATTCTTATATATAATTTAGAAATAAATTAAATATTTAGAAATTTACAAAGTAGGATTTAAATTTGTTTTCGTGTTTGAAATATTAATATAAAATTTTTAAAATTTAACTTTTTATCATCAATACTTACAATGTAAAATAACTATCAACAATATCTGACATAGATGGTAAATAATCAAGGCTCTTGAATATATTAATTAATAATTTGATCCTTCATTGTATATATAGAAAAAGTTTTGTCTGACAGATGTTATATTCACCTTCATTATCTTATCACTTTAAAAAGGAATTAGCCTCTAATTATTAATTAAAAAATATCTTTAGAACACATAAATAAAAAGTAAAATAAAATAGCTATTAATGATAACATCGTCATTCCAAATAATGAAAATTAAATTGAATTCATTTGATTCTATCTTTATAAATTTAATAAAATTTAACAAAATTTTACAAATATATTATCAAAAATCAAAATATTGTAATTAAGAATGTTTTGTTTATAAATTCTTGGGTAAATTATTTTATTTATAAAATTAAATTAAGGTGCATGTGGGTGAGGGGGTGAGAGAGGGTAAAATGATACCTATATTCATGAAAGAATCCTTAAAGGATATGAATATTTGAATGATTATATTGTGCATTATATAGATGAATTATATTACATAATTGTTTTTATTTTTTGGTAAGTTTGGAGAAGGACAATGTCGATTTTTAGGAAAAACGCCAATGATGCAGAAGAGACGTGTAATACAATAGAATCTTTGAGGCCGCCGTTGCCGGTTTTAGCGGTCATGTCACATGGGCCAGGGTCTACCAGGAGAACGGGTTGATATTTGAGTTGGGGGACTTGCTTGAGGCTTTGAATTTGCGACGAGAAAATACAACAGAGATGGACAACGAAAGGGTGAGGCCCGCAATGAGTTATCTTTTTCTTAGAATGTGAATGTGCAAAACTAGTAAACTACACGCTAATGGCATCGTGGCTACTCTAGAATCTTCCATGTGTTTGTCGTTTTTGGAGCTTAAACACGGTTGTTTCTCTTGTGCATTCGAACATTTGTCATATTCATGTTCTCATGTTTTCCAATTATTGCCATCCTATTCCCATAGTATGTTATGTTTATGTGATATCTATTATATATGTTATGCTTATGTGGTATCTATTATATACTGAAAGACTTGTGTTTAAACTATGGTAATGGTTATATATATATATATATATATATATATATATATATATATATGCTCTATTGACATCAGATATTAAAATTAGTCAAATTATATCTTTAACAACTTTTTTGTAGAATATAAATTTAAGCAATTCAACCGTTGAATTATATAATCTTCATGATCATGTATAACAAATTCACATAATTTAAACTTTTCTAGATATGTTATCTAATAATAAATATTTTCATATATTCTAATATCATATTATACGTTAAAATAAAATAATGTGATAAACAACTAACTAATTTTAGAATTGTGTAAAATTTTGTATACTTAATCTCGTTAATAAGAACATCAAATTCAACTGTTAGATAGGTTAAATTTACATTTTGTAAAAAGTTATTAAAAGTATAATTTAACTAACTTTGATACATAATATCAACGGATCCTGACCATATATATATATATATGGATCAAGTTGACATCAAGTATTAAAATTAGTTAAATTACACATTCAATAACTTTTTGTATAATACAAAATTAACCAATCCAACTGGTGAATTATGTGATATTATTTTCGTGATTATGTATATCAAATTTCATGTCATTTAGACTTTTTCTATATATGTTATATAACATTTAATATTTAGATATATTTTAATATCATATTGTATGTTATAATAAAGTGATGTGATGAACTACTAAATAATTTTGGAATTGTATGAAATTTTGTATACTTAATCTAATTAATAAGACTATTAAATTCAACGATTAGATCATTTAAATTTACATTTTATAAAAAGTTATTAAAAGTATAATTTGACCAACTTTGACACCTAGTGTCAACGGATTCTCACACACACATATAACTTTTTGTAAAATATAAATTTAATCAATTTAACTCTTAAATTTGATGTTCTTATTAATTAGATTAAATATACAAAATTTTATGTTCAAAATTATTTAGTAATTGATAAATCTACATTTTATGTAGATTTATAGAGCAAGTTCACATGATTTTTGCATTAACTCATAGGAAATTTGTGAGAAAATAGACTATTAATGAAGGATTTCATGTAACGTGTGCTTCTAAGCTTTTTATCTAAAATTACATGAATTGTCTTAATTTTATTGGATTTTATGCAAGAAGTTAGATGGGTAGAGAAAGGAAATATAGTCCAAAGACACAGAAGAATATTATACTTATCAAAGTGGACTAAAAAAAAGCAAGAATCTAAGTCCACAAAAGAAGCCTATAAACACAATAACAGGCAAAAAGGGAGGCTTGAAGTGCGTGCACAAGGCTGTACTCGCCCGGCGGGATCTATAGGCCGCCCGGCGCTACAACGAAGCGGATTTTTTCTAAAAAACCGCCCAGCGGATTTCCAACCTCACTGGGCGGATCCGAAGTCCAAATTTGAATTTTATTTTAATTTTTAATGGGCCTAATTTACAATTCTGAAATTGTATTACAAATAGCAAAAAGCAAAGCACAATGAGAGATCATCTCTATCTTATCTCTATTTTTTTCCCAATTTTCCTTTTTGTCTTTGCCTTTTGAAGAAATATTCTTGAAAGACAATAGGATACTCAGACTCAGAGACTGAAAAAACCTTTTCTTATAAAAGATTTCTTCTTCTCTTTCCTTTGATGTATTTCTTTAAAATTTTGATTTCTTTTCTTGCCATGAGTATTTAAATTCTTTGTTAGGGTTGCGGTATACTTAGTGTTTGTATCTCCTAAATGTTTAATTTTAATTGAATTCTTGTTTTTATTTAGTCAATTAGATTGCTTTACTGTTTTCATTTTCTTACTTGGAATTAATTGTCTCTTGCATGCTTTGAATCGATTAAATGAACGGCGGCCGTACCACAATTAATTGATAGACATGTGGGATAATTAAATTAATTTTTGTCATATGATCAACCTTCGTTCCTAATTTTCAATTGAATTAAATAATTAATTAATCTCCCTTTAATCTTCATGCCTTCCTAGGGTTTTAATATCTCATATGATCAATTGGAAAATTAACCTAGAAAGAACTATTGCAATTTATGACCAGCAATTGACAATAAAATGCATAAGAAAATATTGGTAATTGACGAATAGCACGAGGTTCAATTAGAATTAGGTATGAAGGAACTTAAGAGTAGGAAGGAAACCATAATTCTAAGCCTATTTTCCTCTGAATTTTTTTCTACTTGCCACTGCTTGTTTTGCAATTCTTGTTACACGTTTATTATTATTGAATCAATCTACTACCTATTTAATTTCGCCTAAACAATATAAAATCTCTAGAAACTAGTAATTGCCATTTAGTCTTTTGGGTTCGATATCGGGACTCATGTCTTTTTGTTTCTACTGCAACAAGGGTATGATTGTCCTTGAGCGTATTTTTAGCACATCAGTAGTTCATCATATCACTTTTTTTAACATATAATATGATATTAAAATATATGTAAATTTCATTGTTAGATAACATGTCTAGAAAAGTTCAAATTATTAATATTTGATATACATGATCATGAAGATAATATCATATAATCCAACGATTCAATTAGTTAAATTTGCATTCTACAAAATGTTATTAAAGGTGTAATTTAACTAAGTTTAACACCTGATGTTAATGGATCATATTCATATATATATATATATATATATATATATATGGAACAACTCTTGTGAATACTTGGTTATTATGAGAAATGAGAATTATATGATTCAATAAAAACAGGTCACGTGATAGAGTTCTCCTTCTTCCCAGATCTTTTCAAACATGTTTGTTCCTTCATCTCTTCCTCTTCCCAATAACTCTAAGTTTACCACGTCTTCATTCATTGTGTCTGTGCACACAGTCTCTCAAAATTTGTAGACTAACCACACCATACCTATAATTCCCATCTTCACTCATAAGCTATCCTCTTCTTCATCTTTCACACTTTTGAAACACATTCGTAGAAAATAATAGTAACAATCACATACAACAATTCTAGTAAAGAATTTTGGGTATGATTATTAGTAAATATTGTGCTCTCATAACATTTCTTCCTGAATTATTTCATAAATGAAGATACATTCACTTTGATAGTGTTGTGTAGTGTTTCCTAAAAAGTCATTCATGTCTTTCCCTAAATTCATTTCACTCATGCTTCCCTTACTCGTTTTCCCAACAATAGGTACTTCATTCATAGCCATTGATTTAAATAAATGAAGTGAGATATAATTTTCTTAACCTAAAATCTTTTTATGAATTTTTTTTGCTTGAATTAACTCTTTTGTTGGGACATATGAATTGTTTAAAAAAAAAATTATAGGCCCTATTTAGTGCCCCTCATAAAAATTTTGTTCTTTGGTTTATAAGAAAAATAAAAATACAAATACAAATAAAAAAATACAATTTTCTCGTTGCCCATTATGCTGTAAGATGATCGACAGTTTTGAAGGTGAAATATTTCTATGTAGGTATTTCTTAATAATAACCACTTGTTTTTAGTTCTAAAAATATACACTCATTTTAGGTTATTATTTGTAGGTATTCCAAAAAAATCCTAGTGTTGAAAGATTTGCTGATCAGATTTTTACACATTCTTAATAAACAAAAAAAGAAAACATTTCTTTTTCGTCCTTAGGGTTCTTATTTACTATTTGTCAATGGAGGATTTTGCTACTTGTCTCTTTAATTTGTCTCTCGAATTCAACAGGTCCAAACCAACAAGGTTTCAAGATTGTTTTATGTAACTCAGCAAAAGTGTATTGGTTGCAAGAAAACAATCTACCCAATTGAAAAGGTATATAATTATTTTTAGTAAACTTTATATCTTCCCATTAGAAAATGCTTCTCTAAAACAAATGTCTTTAAAATGAGCAATTAAGAATCTATCTACCTTAAATTTTAATGGATTGATATCATGATATACTTTAAATTATATTAATAGCAGATACATTCTAAGTGCTTACTTTAAAGGCAATTTCACTTTGAAAAATTACTATCCTGGTTACTTTTTATTCTAAATAACTATTTAGTCGAACCAAAGCTTAATTTTTTTGTTTTGTTTTTCATTTCTTCAGTTCACACTCGCAGGTATCCCTTTCTAGTTCTCTTCCTTAGTCTCAATTCTCACTTACACTCCCCACTTCTCCCTATTCCAGTTCTCTTAGGTACTAACTCGCTAGGATATTTTTTCTGATTTTGTTCTTTTTTGTGCCTTTATTTGTTTTGTTCCTTTTTTGTGTGTCTCTATCTACCATCTTTTGTGGTCCCATCCCATATGGATTTAAAGAATTTTCATTGGTTAAGGATTTCTAATTGTAATTTTCTTGAGCTGTAATTTTGATTTAAAATTACATACTAACTCATATACATGGTTCATAGCTATGTTGTGATACATGATACATGTAATTTTGATTTTGTCTCATTCCATATTGTGGGGACTTAGCTAGTTTAGATTAGAGTTACTAATATTCATTTACCTTTGCTAAATTAAAACCTTCTTTTATTTAGTTTAGTAAAAGCGTGGGTAAATTTTTCGCTTTTGTATGTAAACATGTGAGCATATTTTATAAAATATGGAACCTGTATTAGATAATCATCACATAATACCCTCGTATACGAAAAGCAAAAGAAAATTGATTACTTAGAGTGACCGTGTCTACAAGTACCTGATAGACAGTTTATATACATATATAATTCAATTATAAGTCATCTTGACCAAGCAAGCAAGTACAATTCCCAAAATAAAAATATAAAATAAAAACTTTAAATAAAAAGGGGCTCCTATCTGTCAATACTTGATAACAATTGTATACGGCATATTGGGTTTGGAAAAACATAAAACATAAATATCAATTAAAAGGTTCCATACATACATCAGAATAAAAGATAGGTATACAGGTTTAAAGCCCAAATAAAATGTCAAAATAATTTACAAACCTCTAAATGAAATTAGAAACCATTAATCCCTAGCTACAAACCTCAGCTTACCACTCATCTAGACTCACTAACACCGCTGGTATACTCATCTCACTATAATGACACAACCAATACTACTAGCCTCAGAAGTTAGTGCCACTATCCTCAGAGGAGCCCTCACTACTCTTGCTACTCTCTTGAGCAGCTCTTATCTGGGCTATTATCACAACAGTGTATCTCGATATGTTCACTCTTGAGGACCCAACTGTCCAAGAGAATGTATGCATATGAGAAAGAACTCTCTTTCTTGCATTTGCTTAGATCCTTGGCCTACATGGCCATGGATTGGGCAAACTTTCACCATTTAGAGCTCCCATAAAGGCGTCAACTATCAGAACTACTATCACTTGATACTTGTCTCCCGACACCCTAGGTCTAGGTTCTACAACAACCATAGATAGGGGAGGGGAGGGTGTTCTAAGCCTACGTGACGTACTAGGGACAGGTGTTTAGGGAGGTTCACTATACCCTAAAGGGGTATTCACACTGGAACTATTACTTTCTCTCATGTCATGACTGGGTGGGAATCTCCAAAAGTTGTTCTGCCTCTTCCTCCTTCAAAGATTGCTTCAATCTCCACCTTTGGAGTAGTTTGCTTGCCATGGTGTCCATCCATCAAATGTTTGGTGACAAGTAGGGCTACAGTCAGGAAACAAAACAAAAGCAAAGCGGTGAAATAATAGATAGAGACAACTCAACAAAGGAGCATACATGCTCAAGGATATGCCATCTCATGGGCAGGGACCCATTCACAAATATACATCATGCAATTTAAGAACCTAAGCAGCATTACTATCATTCCATCACACTCATCATAAATAAATATAGGTACATGTTAGCACAACATATCTCACAGTAGGTCATTAATCATACCCAACAGAACATAGCTCATCTCACAAACAAAATGCATAACACGACTAGTCATCACAACATATACTTATCAAGTATTCATATAATAAAACATCACATCATAAGCACATTCATAATACATTAAACCACTTAGGTCATTCAACAAATGCATGCTATGCATGTCCACTAGTCAGTCATCCCAACTCTTTTGTTAGTGCTCATGATACATGTTGATACCCATAACCTCATAAATTGGAACCATACACCCTATACCAGGCATTTTACACTCCATATGAAGCATTTTCATCCTATAAGTGTTTCTCAAATTTGTCTTAACTCATTGTGAGACTACCATAATATTCAACTTAACTCATTATGAGACTACCTCAATATAAGTCCCTACGGAACAACCACCTGAGTATAAGGCATTTTTCCTTCATCAACTTTAGGAACCCATATAAGATTCATGCTCCCCGAAGGGTAGCCCTCCTTATGTGCATCATGATGCATAATAAATGTTATTATGTCTTTCCATTAATACCAAGATGAAAGGAGGGGAGATGGATTTACAGAAAAAAGCCCACAATGTCTTCAAAAATTCTTTTCCTCAACCCGAATTCCATCCTTAATTTCAAAACACAACTTATTCTCAAAAAGGTTTTAGAAATCATCAATAACTCACTTGGCCATTATGGGCGACTCAAGGAAAATTCTAATACCCAAAACTATTTTAGAAAACATATTCTTAAACTCAAGGAATTAAGAACACAAGGAATGGCCAGACTCTGCGCATAAGTCTAGGTATCAACCTTATTAGTCTCATGCTTGAACATGAAGCACAATTTCCAAGAATCATAGGTTTCAAAAGACATCGTCATAAATTAGCATATTCATAATACATAGTTAGGCGAGGAAAGCATTTGAATGTAACCCATCTCATCAAGTATAACCATCACAAAAAGGGCTTTCTCACTCAACTCCTCAAATAAAGTCTTAATCTTAAAACATAACAAAAATTGGTGCATCCTCATATACTCATACACTATCATCAACATTTCATCATCAAATATATAGATGCTATATAATTATATTTATCATGTCTCATACTCAAACATACAGGTACACACATCACAGATGCCTTAGTAATGCCATACAACATACACCTCCCTTATAGGAGTGCAAATAGAACATATTATATCACATCATCATTTCAATTCATACATTTACATCAAGCATCATCTCATACCATCATACATAGGCATTACCAAGCAAGCTTATATCACACACATAAGCAATTATGTAGGTTTAAAAGTAAGATTGAAGTGTCACTTAATAAATCATTAGTTAAAAGGAAAGCTTGCCATGAGTGTAGGTAGCATGTTCATAATAGTAGAACTTGCAAGAAAAGAATTAAGCGAGCTTAATATATGTATGTACTTATTTTCACATTCTTAAATATGTTTCATTGTGTTTGATTTAAATTTATGATTATCATAACTAACTATAGTTGCATTTGTGCCTGTGCGGGTTTATGATGATGATCTGACTAGTGATGAAGTGATTTGGGAATCATTCACTTAAAATATTTTTTAGTTTTTGTTATGATAAAAATCATACAAAACATTGATATTCATGCTTGTAAATAAATAAATAAATATATCAAGAATGAAATTTGTCAAAAAAGGACTCAAAAAAGACAATATTTTATTCACATAGGTACCTGAAATTAATACCTCAATCACAAAAACCTTAAAAGAAAAAGTATAACATACCGAAGTGTTGACGATAAATCAAGGAATATTCATGGAAAATTTTAACTCCAAATTTTGATAATATATAATTCAAAATTATAATTTATTCTCAAATTAATTAATTAATCAATATAAAATATTCAAAGCATCCAAGATTATTAGAGAAATATACCAAATAGAAAAATTAATTAATAACTAATCTTTTTGGTATAAAAGAAAAGAATTATTAATATAATATCAAATCTATATTAATTAAATATAATCAAACAATTAAGATTTATAAAAAATTAAAAATTACAATGAAACTAATCAGTTCCAAGCCAAAGGGAATTTATAAAATACCTAAAAAATCTAAAACTAATAAAATTCGGCACAATAATCATTTGATATAAAATATTTCTAGATCTAAAAAGACTACATATATATATATTGAAATAAAATTCATTTGGACACAAAATCATGATACTTTAAAATATTAAATTCTCATGATTTAGTCAACAAAATAAATATAATTTCTTGAAATTTTTGATTGTAACAATATATGAAAAGGAAACCCTCAAACAGTCTCATATTCCATAAATGAAATAATAAATATTTTAATTTCAAAAATCCAAAATAGAAACTGTAAAAAGGAACTCACGGTTGTTCTTTCAATTTCAAAAAAAATAAAAAATCAAATAACCTTGTTATTGCTTTGGGGTACATTGCTAAATATTTAATGAAAAACAAAATCTCCCAAAACAATTTTTAAAATCATAACAAAGACAATAATTTGAATATTTTTTCTAATAAGAATATTCCTCAAGTGAAGATTGAACGCAAAAAAAAAAAATAAATAAATCTTGACTTCTTTTAGAACTTTCTTGTTAATTATTCACATTTAAGGCATACACAATATGACAAACATCATATGATAAAAAAAAACTCAAATTATTTTGCACAATTTGGCCAAAAATTAAAATAAGGAAAAAGGATAGGGTTTATCCAATCTAAAAATTCTAACGTTATTCTAACACAGGAAAACCGTAACATGTACCAATCCTAGGCTCTAATAACATTTAACGGATTTTACAAAATACAATGATGCACAAGTATGACATGTTCGTATCATACTAATTAACCAAAGGAGGATTTAGAATGTGTGTATCTTGGAAGAACCTTTAATCACTATTGTAAAAAAGACTTTTTAAAACAAGCTTCTAAATCAGTTTATAGAGACATGATTTAAAGTAAAAATGTGGTGGTAAAATTGAAATATTTTGAAACTTTTTTAAATCGATTGGTGCAAAACCAATTTAAAAACAGTTTTTTAAATTGTTTATTTTTATAATCGATTTAAAAAACAATTTTTAAATTGGTTATATTATTAAACGAGTTAAAATCTTAACAGATTTTTAAATCAATTGGTGCATAATTGATTTAAAAAATTGTTTTTAAATCAATTTTCTATTTGACCAAGCTAAAAAGTGGTTCACACATTCTATTTTTCCATTATCAGATGGGACTTAATTAATTCCTTTTCGCAAATCTGAGTCAGAAAGCGATAAAGTGTAGCAGCCACAAGCACAATAGTGGCACCATCTCAAATTTGAGTGATGTCCATCCACAACAACCTCGACATCCTTGTAAGTTTCTCACCTTCTAGGTGAATTTGGTTGTGCATGCAATGTGATGTCATTTTAATGCGTTTTGTTTTGCGCATGTGGGATGTTTACACCAACTGTCACATGATCAAGTTGCCAAGGTTTTGGCAAGAGGCTTTCAAGGTTGCCTATGAAGAATTGATAGGGGATGTCGTTAAGGTTAGAGATATTGCCATCAACAAGATCGCCAAGATGTCTTTTCGCTCCATTCATTTTGATCCACCTCTCATCCAATCTATGGTCCGTTCTTCTTCTTCTTCTTTCGTCTCTTTTGCTCACTAACCACACTTTTAAGGTTTTCTTTTAATAGGAGTTCAATTTTATCATAGGTTATTGTTTGTGCTTATGTTGGTGGCATCGTCGAAGCCTTCAAAGAATAATTCTTGTTGTTGAGAGTTTGCAGGGAATGAGGCACGAGGACGGCATAGAGAAGAATGAGTGTTTTAACTTGGTTCCCAAACAACCGAGTTAAAACAAAATTAAATCAATTTAAAATCCATTTTAAAAACACTAACTTTCTATAGCACCTATATTTAAATTTATTCTTGAACCAATTTAAAAAGTCTTTTTTAACCGATTTAAAAAGTATTTTTCACAGTAGTGAATTCATGTCCACAATCTTGATCTAATGCTAGAGAGAACCTTGATCTCATGGCTACTGCCTTGATCTAAAACCATGAGCAAAAAAAAAAGAGAGTAAAAACTTATCTCTATTTAGTGGTTAAGGTTTATCATAACTTGTGTCTCATAAAATTGTCAAATGGAGAAACAATTTTATAACTAACAAATGAAAGTAAGGACCCTTCATTTGAGCACCAAGTGAAGGTCAAACCCATCATATTTTGTTCATATTATAAGCCCAAATCCTCTCTATATATGAATTAGAATAGCTATATTGAATGAAAGTGTTTTTAGGAATTATTATTCAATGAAAGCATTTTTGAGAGATTTTTTTCAACGATAGCATTTTTATGAGTTTTTCTTAACATCTTGTGTCTTTCAACATATCCTTTTCATTTTTATCTCTAAATTGAATTTCAATATTTTTTTAAAAGAAATTATCAATAGTTAAAAATAATATTGTATCACAATATAAATTGTTTATAATAAATCTAAAATATAATTTATATGTTTAAAAATATTTATTTATTATGAATTTTAATTATAATATAATGTATATATTCAAAAGGATTTATTTATTATAAATTTGAATTATACAAAATAAACATTTATCATGTGCATTGCCCAAGTTAAAATACTAGTAACTACTATTCATTAATTAAAATACCATAATTTATTTTCATAATTGATATTAATAATACAAAATTTAATCTACTAATTTTAAAATGCTAATACACAATTTCTACACTAAGATGCTATATTGTTTATTCATACAAACGTTCTTATCAAACTAATATATATGAACACAAATAAAGTTGTATCAAAGAAATTATATCATATCAAAAGCAATATAAATTAGATATGTCAAAGCAATAAATTGCTCAAGCAAATTGATGAAATTATAAATTGAAAATTTGTTAAGATGATTGTTTTGTCTTGAGTAAGACTAAATAATAAAACATTCAAACAAAAAGAAATAAATGAACATAAAAAAATCTTCTATTTCTTCTAATCTTCATTCTTATCAAGTTTGTTTTCCTTCATATTCTCCTTTATTCTTTATCTCTCCATCTTTCACTCTTTTCATCTTATTTGTTTTCCTTTTTTGTATCAGCAAAACAATTATCTTCTTCACTGCGAAGCCCTTCAAAAGATTCGGTAGACCCTCTCAAGTCATCATAAGTTGGTGTAAATCTTGAAGTTCTTTGGAGAGCTTATTCAAACAATTTTTTTGACAATTAAGTCTTGCTTGTAAGTATCATAATCTATCATCTTGGATATCCTTAGATTCTTCAACACAGTCATTTAGGATTTGCTACAAAATCAGTTAGCTTATAAAATATGTGAAATGCAAAAATGTTTATACAAAAGAATAAAATTAGGAGTCCCTAAATGATACGACTGGGTGAACATGAGTAATGCATTTATCAGGTTCAAAAAATACTTCAAATGAAATACTAAAAGGCAACAAGTTTTTTCTCCTAGTGGGACGAAGTCTAAAACAGGGCGAAACACACAAATTTGAATAAAAAGGAGTCAATAAAAAAGAATGCAAGAGTTAGTGTAAGATATGAGATTAAAAACAAAACAATTTTGAAAAAGAATTGTAGTAGTTAATAGGGTAGACAAGATACATCCTTACTACAATGTTTATGTTGCCATTTTGTCTTTATAAGAAGTCTAGAGCTAAAGGCTTCTTCCATCATACTTGCATCATAATGGCAAAGTAATAGCGTAACATCATCCTCTATTGGATTCTTCGTCACGAGCATTGCCTAAAGTAGACTTGGGTCAAGCTTAAGTAGCTTCGACGGTCTTAGTCTCCTTATATATACTTTTTCTTCTTTTCTCTTTTCTATATAAGGATGAATGTTGCGAATTTTGTGGTCCTTGCCTAACTTAATAAAGTTTTAAGGTCAAACTGTTGTTCTACCTAGAGCCTTCATCAAAACATTATTCTTCCATGATATATTTACAATATCTCTTTTAGGAAGCAACATTTGATGCAATTATTAGCATGGTCATCCCACAAGTAACTTGGCCATTGGAACTCATTTTCTTTAGTAATTGTCTTCAAGCAATAGGTAAGTTTGCCTTGTTCCAAATCTTTAATTTTCCCTCAAAATCAAAATCTTATTGATTAAATGATGAAATGGAGCATGATAATTATGAATGCCTTTGGATTGAGTCATACGAATTCCTTTAAATATTTTTTTATGTATGTTCTATACAATACTTTTTGTCAATGCTTAGTCTAACAAAAACATTACGAGAAATCATATATATCCAAGTTAACTTTAATATGGTTAATGGATTTGGGTATATAAGTATCAAACAATTAAGAGTACAAATATTAAAAGTCCTACGTATGCAATGCAAGTATGGATCAAACACAGGTATTTTAAAAAAATTGAGTATAAGGATGTGTATTATAGTATCTTACTCAAAACTTACATGTTGCTATCTCTATTATTAACCCTTAAGTTCTATATATAACATAATTTTGAAGCATTCACAAGAAAGGAACATTTGTTTTAATTTGTTACATATCAAAATCATGTCTTAAGCTTTGCTTTGCATTCTATACCTTTGTTTTTCAACTTACTATTCATTCTTTAAAAGAGACAATCATTTCTTATCATCTTGTCATTCTTGTGATAATATAATGCTTCCTTCAAGGCTTGTAAGAAGGTGGAGGTGAGGTATCCTTAGTTTAACATCCTTTTGCACAAATGTTGTTGCAACCATTTTCAATGTCTCTTATACATTTCCAGCCTTGCTCATTGATGTTGTGTTAAACATACATCCTTATTTGTCAATTATACCCTTAACCTCATGATGTATAATAACATGTAGGATTATATTTTTACTAGTTTGTGGACCTAGGTAGTTATCACCTTTTAGAGTCTTGTCTTGAAACAAAAGTACACAAATGAACCTTTTTTTCAATATTTTTAGATTCATGATCAAAACCTAAAAGTTTTGACAAAATATATAAATTGATCAACATTGTTAATTATTTTATAATTGTCATTTGCTTGATTTCATTCTAAACAAAGGAAAGTGTTTATTTAACCTATGTTTGTATAATCATTTTTTAGTCGGTCATAATCATTTGTTAGAGTTATGGCATCATTTGTTAGAGACAAGTGTTTTTAAAGTGAGGATAGTATAACAATAAAAAAGTTATAATTCATTGTTTCATCTATTATCCAACTAATGAAATGATCATTTTATTTTATTTTATCATAAAGTTGTTCTAGACCAATTTACTTCAAATGACCCAATTACTTTGAAGACCAATATTGGCCTATTAGCTCTCAAGGCCCAATTACAACTACATTTGTGTGCTTAGCTCAGACACCTAGTGTATCAATTCAACTTTTTTAATGGTGTTATTCTGGAATAATTTGTTATTTTTTAATTTTATAGACTGATTTGATTGAACAGGGACTAAATTAATTAATAATTTACGATTTCAAGAACTACTTTGCTATTTCATTAATTTTAGAGATTAATTTAATCAACTATTATAATTTTAGGGAGTACATTAATAACTCACTACTTTTTCGAAGAAGGTAAGAATTTTAATCTTAATGGTATAATAATATTAAAATACTAAAGAATTTATCATCCTTGTGTAACACTTGTTTAATTTTAAATATAATTCATATTAATTTAGTTATTAAGTTTAAGTAAATAAAAATGCGTGTAAAATTTTTCCAATTTTAAAAGACATTCCAAACTTAACAGATTTGGAAATGGTAATAAAATATGAAAGATATATACATATATTTCATAAAACTGTACATCATGGTTTGAGTAATACATAACAGTCAGAAAACAAAAGTACATCGAAATACATATACTACCTAACCCACTATATATATAAAAAAAAAGATCCTATACAGAGCAGTATTTATCTACCCTATCCCTTATACAAAGAAAATACTATAGGTCTTCAGGTCTTCCCCCGTTGAGATGTTCTCTATCTCGTACTCAGCATCACAGAGCATTAATGTCGTCTTCAATAATCACGACCAATCATACACAAAAGAAAATAATGGAGTGAGATGTTTTGTTCTAAAATCACTTTTACATGTGCGGTAGAAAATCTACCATAAAACAAAGATAAAACACAACTGACAACACAAGAGATCCTAAGGTTCATTCTAAGTTATATCTGACTACCCTTGATTAGGTATGGATCCATACTTCCCATTAGTGGGTAATAGTTCTCAACAGAACCTGGGAAGTGACTGGGAGTACATATACCCCTCTCAACACCATCACATGGTACAATCCTCATCATCATTGAGGAACAAAATAACAATTTAGGATATCCATTTATAGAGGTATACTCTCAAACCAATCCTGGAATGCTGAGCAGTTGTCAGGGTTATCGAGTTTGGTCAGGCGAATATCCCGGCTCAAGGGCGCTACCCTGGCCATTGGGACTTTCACCACTCGATGCCTACCCCCAAGACCTCCGCAAGTGGGTCCCTGCCTTTCATTCCTCAGCGTACCAAACTGTGGCTTCCCTAGCAGGGTGTCATGCCACTGCATGTCACTTGCTTTACATTACTCACTAATTTATCACTTCCTAATTTCTCAAACAGAGGTTTCCCTGGTCTCATTTAATTTGAGCACCAGTATAATCAACATTTCTGCCTTATTTTGCAGAAATTGCACTATACCAAAAGAATAACGATATAACAATTATAGTATAATTACTAAAATTTTGGCAGAATAACAACTAAATAAATGCATTTTGATTTTCTAAATTTGAGCAGAGTAACAGCTTAGTAAATGTATTTTTATTTTCTAAAATTGAACAGAGTAACAGCTTAGCAAGTAAAATTTAATAATTTAAATTTGAGCAGAGTAACAATTTAATAATCATGATTTAATAATTTAAATTTGGGCAGAGTAACAACTTAGTAAAAATTAAAGTTTAACTTTAAACAATAATAACAATACTAAAATTAAAGCCTAAACGGGTTTAGGGGAAAACCCTTCCTACCAATATGCAAAGTGAAAGTAATTTAGAACCAACCCCACTCCCCCCATTACCTCTAAGATAGTTGATGAAGAGGATGGAATTGTTGGTGCAAAGCTTCTAGGAGGAGAAATTCTACTAGTTGAAAACTAGCAAAATTTTAACATAAAAACTAGACAAAAAAAATATTTTAGAGAGAGAAAACTTTAGAAAGAGAAGCTCTCTAGCTTGGGAGAGGAAAGGATGAGTGAAAATCTGAAAACTTTGAGGCCTATTTATAGAAGAAGGAGGGGGGTTAGGTGTCCAAATATTTACATCATCCATTATGTCACCATTATGTCATAAATCCAATTTTTATTTATTTTTAATCCAATTTAGGGACACATATCTCAAATAGGTGGTGAATCACCTATTTTAGGGTTGGGGACGTGCTCCACCAGCTGTCCCAAGCCTCCATGTGTCAAATTTTATCTGTAGGTGAATTAACCGGTACCGACAAAAACGCCTAAACTTGAAAAAAATAGCTTTTAATATCAAAATAATGTATTTTAATGCAAAAATGGATAAATACATTAATTTTCATCAAAAATAAATTTCTAATAATAAATTTTAATTTTTATTAATTTATTTCAAATTATGTCTTTATTTTATATTTTTAAGCTAGAAAATTCATAGAAAATCCATTTTAATTCAATAAATACCAAAATTTGTATCAAAATTATAAAATTAAATATTTTACCCATAATTAAACTAAAACTACTATTTTCACCCTTTTTGAATGTCAAACCAGTACTGGCTGGCTTATTAGACACGTAAGGGCATTTTGGTCATTTTACACAGAAAATCCAGAAAATTCCCAAAAATTCCCAAAATTATATTTTAATATATATGACATAGTTCCAAGCTCAAATTGACATTTTAATGTCAATTGAATCTTTTCCTCATGTCAGTTCTTAATGTTGAGAAATAGGGATAAAATTGTCATTTTCTAATTTCTCCGGGCTCCGGCTCGGAAAAATTATTAAAAATCAAGATTAAATAGCTCTTGAAATTTTGAGTAAAATGGTCGGAGTCAGAATTTCAAAATTCCTTTCCGATTTTTCAGAATTGTATTGCTAAATATTATAAAAAAACAGTGGAAGTATTGAAATAGGATTATTATATTTTTCACTACTTTTCTCTCAAAATAAAGTTTTTATAATGAGAGATATTTAATATAAAATTTTCAAAATATTTTGAGGTCAAGAAGTCTCCGATTGGTTCCAACAGTCAACTAAGGGTATTTTTGTCATTTTACAAAAATTATCTCAATAAATTCTAGAAAAATTTCTAAAATTATTATTAATTGTTCTAAATACATTGATGACTTAAAAACAATTTTTAAACATACAGAATAATTTAATATACAAAAGTAGGGGTGTTACACCTTGCATGTTTGGACGCGGCAGATTGTTTTTTAAGAGTCAAATGGCGTCCACTGAAAGGCCGCGTATTGATTGGTTGGACTCCATTTATCAACCAACACCAATCATTGATTAAAATTGCTGCATGAGGAATATACAATGTTATCATGATTCAAATTAACAATAAACAAAACATCATTATTATTTAGTTCAAATTAATTTTCAAAATCCTTAATCCTCTCCAATATTTTTTAAAGTTTTAATAAATTAATTATTGCTTCAATCACGGAGGGATGATTATGATCATGATGACCATAATGTGGCTACTTTAATTTAGGTATGAATTCTGAGCAGAATCTCCACAAAATAATTGTTGTGACCGGGAGGTACCAGTCCCCCCCTCACCAAACCACAGTTTCTGTTTGTCACTTTGTTCTTTCCTTTCTTTTTTTTGATAAATTGTTCTTTCCTTTCTTTATTATCTCCTTCAGTCCTTCTAACTTTATCAAATGTTATAGCTTTTTTTTTTTATCAGACAATAAGGTATTTGAGACTTATTTTTTACATCCAACTAATCTTCCATCCTATCGGATTGGCTCCTCTGGCGGTAAAGTGGTACTTCTGGTTGTGACTTCATACCTAAGCCGTGAATCGAGTCCCAAACCTTGGTTAAAGAGCTCAAGTGCCGAACCATTTGAGCTAACAATCTTCGGTATGAAATGTTATAGTTTAATGCTAAATTTCTCTCTCTCTCTCTCTCTTCTGGTCACCTAAATTTGTTATTTATCTTTCATCCTATCTTCGAACTGGTGATGCACAAAGTTTTCCAGTCTAACATGCTAGTGATACATATATAATTAGTTATTTTTAAGGTTTAAGTAGCTCAACAGATCTTTATCAAAAAAGAAAAAAGGTAGCTCAACAGTTTTACACATTGAATTGCATCTTATTTTTATTATTTTCTACGCAAACTTTTAAAAATAAAAATAAAATGATATTTAATATGATATTTTTATAAAGCCTTACACATTGAATTGCATCTTATTTTTATTATTTTCTACACAAACTTTTAAAAATAAAAAATAAAAATAAAAATAAAATAATATTTCATAATTAAAAATAAAAAAGAAAAAATATATTTCAAGCTAAATCATTCCTAATTTCTTATTACTAAGAGAATTAATTAGAAAAACAGTACTACTTTTTTTATTAACAAATAATCTCACTAACTTTATAAAGATTTTTTTTCCTACAAACTTATCAATTAAAGCCAGAATGAGAATAAATGAATTGAGGGCTTCGGATGGAAAAATAAAGGTGTTAAAGATATAAAATAAGATTAAATTTGATTATGAGTTGATCCAAATAATCTGATAAAATATGAATTGAACTAATAAATTGAAGTAAAACAAAATTAATCAAATTGACCAGTCAGTCTGGCATAGATGAATTATGCAGTGCAGCGCGACAATCTGATCCATAATTTTAAAAGGTTAAATTATTGAGTAGCTTTCTAAATTATTTGAAAATTTTTAATTAAATTTTTAAATTAAAAAGAATTATGATTAAATATTTGATTTTATAAAATTTTTGTAATTAATTTCTTAATGCCTTTAAAACTGTGTCACAAATTATCATTTTCTGACAGTTTCAAATCGTCATAAATTAGCATTAGGGACCCGATCAAGGACTTAATTATAATTTTTTTTAGTTTAGAGACCTAATTAAAAGTTTCAAAACAATTTAGGGACCTACTAATTAATTTAATTCTTTTAAAAATATCATAATTAATTACTATAACTATTAAGTTTATTTTTTAAATTTATCTTAATGTCATTTTTAAATAAGATTATTGTATTTTAATTAATAGCTAAATTTGAATTTTTAAGGTGACTTAATTTAAATATTTAATATAAATTAATAAAATAAACTATTTGAAATTAATATTTTTAAGAAATTATTAATTAGTACCAGTAGTTAAGGAAAATAAAGTAAATTTATTTTAATTAAAATATTTTCTATATAAAACATTCAAAACTCATTTAATTTTTACTTTTTATGTGATTAAAATTATTTAACTAGATATATTTATTGCGTGTTATGAATAACTGTGAAAAAACATTTCAATGGTCGATTATATCTATAACTGATTATTATTATAATTAATTATAAAACAAAGTTTATGTTTAGATATGTTAAGTATTAAGTGAAAAGTGAATTTTAAAAAAAATTGTTTTGTACGGATTTATACAATTTTTTTTATAGAAAAATTATAAAAATAGTATGACGATATTTGTAATAATTAATTTATATTTAAAATAATTAAATATTAGGAATAAAACACGGAAACAAAATCTAATTTTAAATTTACTCTTATGTTATAAATTAAAATACATAATTTGGATTACTTTCCTCACTCTTTTAATTAAATATTTTTAATATTCTCTCTCAACCATATCAAACTTTCTTCATTTTATCTTTATATGCATACTTAATCTTATTAATCACTAATTGATTTTAATATATCCTCTTTTATCTTTATCTCTAAATTCATTTTTAATAATTTTTTAAAGAAATTGACAATAGTTAAGAATAACCTTATATTAGAATTTAAATTATTCAATAAAATCCAACATATAATTTATATATTAAAAAAAATTATTTATTATGAATTTTAATATTAATAATTTTTATATTCAAAATATTTATTTATCATATGTTTTAATTATATAAAAATAAGCATTTATCATGTGCAATGTACAAGATAAAATACTAGTAATCTAATACATAAGTTTTAAAATTTTGTTTTTAATAAATATCTTTCTAACTTAGGAAAATATTTTTTTATCATTATAATAATAATTTACCAAATATAATTTTTTCTAAAAAAATAGTAAAGAAATTATTATAAATTTTAATCTCAACTAAACACACATTTGATGATTCTTAATCAATATTCTTAAATTACTAGGTGGCAAGATTCATACTTTTATACTACAATTATATAAATAAATACGAAAAATACCTACATCTTTAAATATCATATGTAGCTTGTGTAAAGCCAAGTCTATAGTTTATTGAGATAAACTACACTTAATTCGCTGTAAACTAGTTTATAGTCGATTCAACCCATAGCGAATTGGTGCAAATGGATCCATGCAGTCTCAATTGTCATTGTAGAGAGTACTCCCTAGTTGAAGGGGATATATTATATGTAGTTCGTGCAATCGTATAACATGTGTATGTGAGAAAGAGAGAATTGAGTGGATTTTTATTTTATGACGTAATGTACATTATATAAGTCGTAACATTGGTGCAACTAATTAATGAAGAGGGGTAGACGTTATAGCATCTTCAAACCTAATCTAGGTTTAGGTGACATTTGGTGCAGTTACGAATTCCTAAGATTGGATAAGAATAAAGAATTTCAGTTATATTTGGCTTCCATGTGTTGCTTTGAATGGTCAAGAGTGGTCTTTAAAAAGTAAATAATTTAGATAAATTAATTTGGATTAAAAAAACATTTTCCATCACAAATTTCCCATTTCTATATTTGGAGGTGTACAGATTATCGACATATTGAGAGTTCCAGGTCTCCATTCATAAATTAATTTTATTAATCGATTATTAAAAGTTATTTATTTATTAGGTTTAATTATACTGATGATTTCTTTAATTTGTCTTGTATGTAATTTTGATTTCACAATTTTTTCTGAAGCAATTAACATCTTATATTTCTAAAATTAAGCAAATTTAGTTCAATTTTCTTGTTCTTTAATTTTTTTATTCATTCTTGTTCTTTAAATTATTGTTTTTAGCCAAATTTTTTAAGGGTTTATGATGAATTTAGGATATAATTTTTTTTTAAAGTTTAGAAATTAAAAATTTAATAGAAGTTTCATAAAATTTAAAGGATTTTTCAGAATGTTAGATTAGGATTAGAATAAGAAAAAAAATTATTTTTTATTTTAGTTGAAATTTGGTATTTTAGTTAGAAATAATTGAGAAAAAGGAGTTTAAAACAATTTAATTTTTAAAAAAATTTAATAGAAAATGAAATTTTCAAGATTTTAGATAAGAAAAAATATAATGATGAGACTAAATTTACTTAATTTAAAAAAATTAAAAGACTAAAATTACACATAGTACTTCATATTAAAAAGATTAAAAGCGTAACTAAACTTACTAAATAAAAATAGTTCTTAACCTATACGCAGAGACCATGTATTTACATTGAGTAAATTAAAACCTATCTTTTAGTAAATATTTTAATGTAAAAAATAAATTAGTTAATGTTCTTTGGTGTTTCGTATGGTTCATCAGACCTTGATCACTGAAAAAAAAAAAAGAAAGAAGTGAAAGATATAATAATCAATAGAAACACTTTGAAACTAGTTATCATCAGAACTTTTATTACGTTTGATTATTTTTTATAAATATATTTTGAGGGATTTGACCAAATAGAAATTATTCATAAATTATATAATGTTTAATTTTTCTGATTAGTAGCGTAAAATATATATATATATATATATATATATATATATATATATATATATATATATATATATATATATATATATATATTACAACGGTAACAACAAAATTACAATGGTAACAATAAAGTTTGAATCTAAAACTTTATACTAATTACTCAAACTCTTCACTATTAAGTCGGCTTTAGTGAATTTTTTTAAGATACATTTCTAAGCACCAATAAATTTTGTAGCAAATGACTTTTTTTAAAATTAAAATTATGTACATGAAACGTATGTTCCATTGGAAATGCACAGAAACACTGATTTTTTTAATTAAGATTTTGGATGACGGTCACGTGGAAAATATATTATGCATTCATCACATAAGATTAATTCTTAAAAGGGAAAATATTAATAATTTTTTTATAATATTAATTAAAGAATTAAAATAAAAATTATGAAAATATTATTAATGTATCTCTACCACAATTTTTAATGTATTTATACCATAATTTTTAATTAAAATATTTATTCATTTATTGAAAAATGTCCTTGAAACACTGGTTAGTAAAATCCTTTCCAAAATTGCAATTTCTTATTTCACAAAGAGTTATAATATTATTTACATTCATTATTTATTGCAATTAAAACTAACGTGTATACAATAATTTACATACCACCAGTAAGTCCGACATTTAAAAATTACAAATTAGGGGAAATGTTTTTTAACAATAAAAATGGACAGTAAAATGTTATACAATTTTAATTTTGAAATATATTTTTGAAACCGTGTATATGAAAAATAAGGCAAAAATAACCATAGTTATATATAGTAATATACATGGTATCAAATTTTTATACTTAAATAATAATAACAACAACAACAATAACAACAATATATGTTCAAGTGCTAACGTGACTCTAATCAAGGTCAAATAGTGGGGGATATGATTTTCATTGCTATGTCAGGGTCATGCCGAAAATGGTGACCAAATACAAAAATTTCGGCACTCAAATTTGAAATCATTAGAATAACAGTAAGTTTGTATGGGAGAATGTACCTGAAGAAGAGGGGGTGATGATGTATATACAGGAGTATGAGAGTTGGCGTTTTAAGTAGTTCATAGACGTTAGCAGGGACGTTTACCCTAAGAGGGACCATGTTGTGGGTTAGAGGTTGGTGAATGACCCACATTACATTACATCACAATTACACAAGCATGCCTCTGTTGGAGAAATACTCAAATAGTTCCAAGATTGGACGAGAAAATGAGGAAGTTAACCAAGGAGGTGGGGTGGTATGGTTGAAGGTTGGATTTTGGCCGGACATAGACCAATATAGTCAAGTGTAGGCCATGTCCTTAACAAATAATAATAATAATATACATGAAACCGGTCGTGAATCATATATTAACTTTTTAAAAAAGAAAGATATATTACATTCAATAATTTATAAAATCATAAAAAAATTATTTAATATTTGAGAACTTATCTCAATTAGAATTAGAGTAGTCAAAATGAGTCACCTGCCCTCACAGGCTAAGGCATGGAAAGAGGGTCAGACCAAACTATTCGTGGGCTACATATTTGCTAGCCTAGCCTGTCCTGTCGGGCCCATTAGGCCAAGCTAAATTGACCCATATTCTTTTTCTTAAATTTATATATATTTTGCAAAGAAAAAAAAATAAAAAAATAATATCAGGCCAAATAAGTCAGATAGGTTTCGTGCTTATTTTTTCTAGCAAAAAATTTACTAGCCCAACCAGGCCTGACCCTTCAGACCATCGGGCTAGACCCATTTTACCAGCTCTAATTAGAATACTTTTACAATAGGAGAAAATATAGATATACTTTTTTAAGGACAATATAATTTTTTAATTAAAATTTTACATCAATAATTAGTGCTAGTTTCTAATGTCAATTTTTATCACATGAATTATATAGATGAAATTTTAATTTTAATTAAAGATAAATATAAAAAGAAACACTTAATGTGGTGCTTGTAATTACTATGAAAACTTCATGATTCTATAAGCCAGTGGAAATTAATATAATGTTGATTTGTTTTTTTGGCAACGACATATTATGTTGATTATAAAGCAACTAAAGTGTATTTAAGAGAAGAGTAGACAATCCTAATCACTCACCGCAAGAAAGCATGAGCCACTTGGCCTAAACCTTGGTTGCCGTGCCGGCTTCAACGGCTTTTGACTTTAGTTATAAGTCCGGCCAACAGAACAGTGATACGTGTTCAAACAAATTAGAAGACTACACAACTTGAGAAATTGTATTTGAATATTTTTTTATATATTTTTTCATATAAAAAAGAGATCAAAGAAATAGAAAAGTAAATAAGATAATTAATATAATAAAAAATACAAAAATAACATTGTAAAAATTACTATATAAATAATATAACTTAACTTTATATTACATTTAGCATTAAACACATAAATATGTTAACATGGACCATTCTAATATATTCAATGATCCCAAAAATTGAATTTTAAAATATAGCTTAATTAAAAAATTAAAAGAAAAATTTTATCACTTATAATAATATCACTCAGTTTAACCAAATTAATTGATATCATATAATATCTAAATTTTAATCATCCTAATAAAACTTTATATTACATTTTAATTAATATTAAAGTTTTTATCACATGTATAAATAATATATTTTTAACAATATAAAAATACAACTCTATACTCTATAGTGTTATTCCATCCTCGAGCTTTAGGTCCTGTTTGACAGCATGGAAGTAGTGTGAAAATTGAGGTGAGAGAAAAGAAATAGGAAGGTGAGAAATAAGTTTATGTGTTTGGTAGTGTAGAAATAAAAAGGGGAGAGAAGAAAAAACATGTGGAGCCCATCACTGTTTATTTCCATACAGAAATGGGTGAAAATAGTGTGAAAATAGGTGTTGGTATATGAAATTGATGAAAATGTCCACAAAAGAGTCGTGCATCTGCTAGCTAACCACTGATAGTCGACTATTAAAACCTGCAGATGGTTCCTTCTTGCGATAGTAGACTATTGGAAATAGATAGTAGACTATTTGCAGTCTCATTTTGACAAATAGTCTACTATTGTTTTTTGAAAGTCTACTATTAAAATCTCATTTATTCTAGACTTTAACATGATTTACATAGGAACAAAAAAGGAAAGACAATATTAGTTTAATTTCTTTCCTCTTTTGCTATTCAAAACAAACAACTACACAATATTATTTCTATTATATTTCACTCATATTTCTCTATAACCAAACAATTCATATTTTTACTCTATTTCTTATTTATTTCTCTCCTCTTTATTTCTCACTAACCTATTTTTTTCTATTCTATTTTTTTTCTATGCTGCCAAACAGGTGGTTTAAAAAAAATAGAAATCCTCAAGCTTTAGGTTTTCATTTTTTATTTAGTAACGAATGTTTCAACAACGCGGTACAAGACAAAAAAATTATCTTTTATTTTAAAAAATATAATAAAGTATTAATTTAATTAAAATAACAATTTTATTAACCATTATTATTAAAATAATAATTAAAAAATTAAAAACAATTTTTTATTAAAAAATCTAATACTTAATATTATCAATATATCCTTACCTTAATTAGCAAAACTGTTAAAGTAAACAAATTAATACGGTGTAAATTGCTTTTCGGGAAAAGAAAAATAAAATAAAATTATTGTGTTACCCTGTTACTCAAACTCCGAGACTATAAAGAAGAATCACACCCTGTAAAGGAGCCGCGTTTCTCCTTCTCTTCCTCCTTCTATTTTGTCCTTGTTTACTCGCTTTCATTTCAGACGTATTTTTTGGAGTAAATAACGGAGGTTGCAATGCGTCAGAGGCCCGCTATTAATTAAACCCCGCATTCCATTTCGCAACTATTCGGAGTCGCTTTCTCATGGACCCGTGGGTTGTTCCCGGTTTGGCTCTCCCATTTTAAATGTCCTTCCACTTCACGAGATCTGTGTGGCCCTAGTAGTAGCGTCCCTTCTTCAATGTCCTCCTCCTCGTAAGGACTCGCGTTAGATATGAGTCAACTCGGTGTGGCGTTGCAGGACTCGCTGCGGACGCAGAGGGAGCCGAGAACGATTTTAGGGTTGCTGAGGGAGCAAATGGACGGAGTGGATGGAGGGACACGCCGGAGGCGTGGCTTCAAGGAACGGTTCGGATTCATCGGGATGGGTTGTTGTGGGGCCACGTGGAGGTTCCGTTCTGATACTCTGAGTGTTACTCAGGGAGAACGAGAACGAGAACGAGAACAAGAACAAGAACAACCGCCGCAGCGGGAAACGGATCCGGGTCCGGAGTGCGTGGGTCCGGGTCCGGCGGGTTCGGGGATGAATCTCGCGGCGGCGTTGGCGGCGGAGCGGCAGCTCCGGGGGCCGCAGGAGGAGGCGGTGAGGGCGCCCGGGACGCCGTGGAGGGTGTCGCTGATGAGGCTGCTGGAGGAGGCGGAGGGAGGGGACGCGGCGGAGAAGGAGGAGAATGGAGGAGGAGGAGGAGGGGTTGTGGGGAATGATTCGGTGTGCTGCGTGTGCATGGGGAGGAAGAAAGGTGCGGCGTTCATCCCATGTGGGCACACTTTTTGCAGGGTGTGTTCCAGGGAACTGTGGCTTAATCGAGGCTCTTGTCCCCTTTGCAATCGCTCCATCCTCGAGATTCTCGACATTTTCTAGAAATCCTTGGATGACTTCAACCAGATGTATCAATTTCACTCTTGTTCTTGATCACAAAACGAGTTCGTCATTCGGCAAGTGTAGTATCATACTAGTATCAATTTCATGTATTTGTTACGGCTCCAAATGTTCTATCTTTTTTAATCTGTTGTATATACTACCACATAAGTATATGCCCATGACTATTCACTAAACCTTTTTTTTTTTTTTAATTCTTTGGTGATTCTTTTGTTTTGTTTTTATGGCCATCAACCGAATTTATTTGTTTTATTTGAATACAATACGAATTTGTTCGACCATACACTGTTTTAGTTATGTAGATCTTGACTTTTGATGTTTTCAGTTTTTCATTTTAGTTTTCGAGGATAATATCTAGAGAAAAAAGGTTATACAGTGTAAAGTAGTCTTACACTGTTATCTAATTACAAATTATTATGTATGGTAAATTTATTGATTTTTACAATAATAGTCTTAAAAGTCATATCAACGGTTAATTTTAATTGATTGACAGTTTAAAACTTTTTAACTGTCAATGCATGACCATTAAACTTTAATAGCTATATAAGAATTGTAACTAGACTAATTCCTTAAATATTATTGCCATTGGCCGACTCTTTCAATAATTCATTATTGATAGCAATACCATGTTGATCAAAGAAAAAAAATGGCATTTATATTAAAAAAATAGAGAAAAAACGACCATAGCATCGTATGATAATTAAGGAGAATTTTTTGGTTTTCCACAAATATCCTCTTTCAAAGACAATCTTGTTCGAGACACAGTTAGACACTAAATGTGGGTACCTCTTTTAGCGGAGATTCAAACTTTGGTTTGCCACGTTGTGAGAGACTAGCCGCTTCTGCCAGACCCAACCGCCGTTGGTTAATAATTAAGAAGATTAAAGGTGTGTTTGATTGTGTTTTTATTTTTTAAAACAAAAAATAGTTTTCAAAAAATGAAAACATGCGAGCCTAAGTTTTATGGAGGAAGAAAAGTGTTTCATTTTGGTTTGTTCAAATTTAGGCAAATATAAAATGTGATAGTATATATATATATATAATGATCTTAGATATTAAATTTTAGAAGAATAAAAAACTTACACGTACGTAATTTTATAATTATTTATAAGTTTAATTATACTTTTTGCCTTCCAAATTACATAATCTTGTAAATTTTGTCCCCAATTTTTTTTTATGAATTTTGTCTTTCAATTTACAAAATATCGCGAAATTTGTTCAGGTGTCTTTAAACTGCCACATTTAAAATAATTTTGTTATTTTTTTTCTTTTAAATTATCACAACTAAGACAATTCATGACTTTTTATAAATTGGGATACAAAATTCACGAAAAAAAATTCTTTAGGGACAAAATTTGCGAAATTCTTAAACTTTGGAAGGAAAAATTGCAATTAAGCTATATTTATATTTTAAAAAGTATTATATTTAATAAGGTTAAAGTAAATGGAAGTTAATAAATAAAATAATAACTACTTTTTAAATTAAATAAATTTTATTTACTTAATGAAAAATTTTAATCTAACAATTAAATTGATGGCATTTAATGTTTATAAAAAAATATTAAGCAAAATAAATTTAACAAAAGTTATTTCTATTTTTTATAAATTTCATCAAAAAGTCTGCAACAATAAGTTAAAAATAACTTATACTAGTACCGTAAATTATTTAAATTAAATTTTCATTAAGAAACTTGTTAAAATAACCTAAGTAATTTTTTAATAAACTTCACTAAGAAGTTTATTAAAATAGACCAAACATATGAATAAATAATTAAAATATACATCCTCAAACAATATAATAATAATAATAATAATAATAATAATTTATATTTTAAAGATATTAATTTATTATAAATTTTAATTATAATATAATTTTTATATAAAATTAAACATTTATCATGCGTAATGCAAAGACTAAAATATTAGTTTTAATTGTAATAAAATGTTGATCAGAGAAAAAAAATGGTATTTCTCTTAAAAAACAGAAAAAATTACCGTAATATGGTACGATAATTTAGGAGATTAAGGATGTGTTTGATTGCATTTTTGTTTTTTATTTTTTTAAATTACTTTATAAAAAAAATTAAAATTTATTTTTTTAGAGAATAATAATAGGAAAAAAACATGTAAAAGTATAAGAAAGAACGGTCATAATAACAATTAGTAGATATTCTAATTTTTTATTTCAAAAACTGAAAAGGGATATTATCTTTAAAATTAATTTTAAAAAATTACTAAATAAGAATTTTTTTTATTTTTAAAAGTAAAAATCAATTTTCAAAAATCGAAAATAAACATTTCCCTAAAATCGAGGAAGAAAGTGGGGTTGGTTTCATTTGTCCTAATTTAGGCACATGTAACTATCAAAGAAGAAAAATTAGACAAATGTGTTGTGTTTGTGTCTATGTGTCTGCATTTATTACTTTAATGTAATTTTATTGTGTTAAATTTGATATATTATAACAATTTATCTTATTATGCATTGACGGGTATATTAATTTTAGTTTAATTTTTTTTTGACATGTCTATATATACCTATTTTTTTACTTCTTATGCCTCTACTATTTATGATAATATAGTAATTTAATATATTACAAATAAAAATTTACATTTCAAAGTAATGTACATGTACACATCAATATATAATGAGAGAAACTACTAAAAATAAACAAATTTAACATTACCCCAAAAATAAAACATGTGGATGACCTTGTGCAATGCACAAAAAATAATACATTAAATTATCATATTACTATAAATAATAGAAGCACAAAAAGTAAAAGAAAAATGTATAAATAAACATATGTTCAAAAAATAAATAAATTATTAAACTCAAACTAACATACACGTCAAATGCTTAATAAGAGAAATTGTTACAATATATCAAATTTAACGCAATAAAAATATGAACACCTAGTCACAACTTTATTAACAAATATGTTTATATTCTTTGTGAAGCATAAGTGTGACGTTTACAATTAGGTACCTTTGTTTAATACCATCAATCTAAGTTTTTCTCTCATTTCATATTAAGCATCATGCCAACTATGTTGCTTTTATCAATGTTTTGGATTTACAATATCTATAGTATCTAATTTGGCTTATGTGCAAATACCAAATACTGAGAGTGTTTGCAGAATAATCTTCATTATGCATAGGAAGCTCATTCTTGACCATTTAAACACATACATACCTAGTGCATATAGCTTTGAAAGAGTTTATTCTGTTTTTTAAAACATCTATACAAATTGTTTGGGAGCAATGACACCAAATTTTTTTTTCTTCTAGGAACTTATATACACTAAAAGAAATAAATATGTTACAATCACAACCAAAAAAGAAATAAATAGGCATGTAAATGCTATTAAATGGACATTTGATTCGTGATATATCACTGTAAATTCATTGGTGTATAAAGAAAGAGAATTATAATCACAATAAGTAGTTATCACCCAAGACTTTTATTGTTCAAAACCTGCAAATTATAGTTTACAAATAAGAAAAAAGTAAGGCTTAATTGATAAATATTGCAAATTAAGTAAAGCATTCCTTAGTAACTAGAAGAGACTTAGGGAGATGGTTACGGGGTATTACAAAACTCTTTTATGGAGGATAGATCTCTTTCTAACTTCCCCCTTTCCCAAGTTGTTAGAGATATAAGTGAATGCCCTCTCTTGTGAGTTATGAAATGGAGAGATAAGGTATGCTTTGTTTAGTATGGCTTGTTTTAAAGCCCCTAGAGACTATGAATTCCATTTTATTTTTTTTCAAAGTTAATGGGTTTTAGTGGGGAGTTCTCTTTGTACCTTGATCAGAAGTGTTTTCAACCAACTAGACTCGATATGTGAGATCAACAATACTTTTATAATGCTTATCCTTAAGGTTGATCCTCCTATTGATAAATTCATTTTGATGAATTTATGTGCATGATTTTAATGGAAAAAGAACAGAAAAAAATATAAAAAGAAAAAAGATATAGAAATTGATAAAAATAATTTACTTTTAGTAGTTCGTGAATAAATATACTTTTGAGGAATCTTTTTCACATTCTGTAGGAAAATAAAACAAAACACTTCAACTGAGAGTGTAACATTTGAGAAGTTGGAGTTGCATCCCATGCCATTAGGGCAAGCAGTAAGCTCTCCTATTAAACCTAGTGTTGGACGCTAGAATTGAGTGTATATCCAGGGTCATACACCAAGAATATTGGAATCCTCTAGTAGGCCAGCATATGAGACGTCAGAAACACATGGAGACACTAGAGCACGAATTTCACACTGGATGATCAGAGTCTAAGACATTGGACAGTGTCTAACTATTTGAAGCTCGCCAGATATTTTCTTCACCCAACGTCTCAGATGCTTGACCAACGTCAGATACTAATAGTGATTTTCTAAAAGGTTGTAATTAATTTTGTTGACGTGTTGGGCTCAATCCAGCTAATATCTAAACCCTTTGCGAGGTCCATTCGTGGGTAGAATGTGTTAAAAGACCATTTCTCTTATCACTCATCCTAATCTTTCAATTTTTGTCTCTATTTCCACCATTAAAAACTCAACCCTTAGAAAAGGAGCTTGAAGATTGAATGTACTCATCATCATCCATAATCATTTCTTTCTTGTACAATTTTTCTTTCAACATGTTTTGCTAAACTCTCATTGTAGTTAGGGTTAGATGATTTTTGTGGGACTCCTCTATATTAAACCTTGATTTAATCCACCCTATTTTTAATGCTTCTTGCAATTAACCATTATTGAGATTGATCTTGAATGTGTATATTATGAGGAATCATTTACATGCATTCTGATTTAAGTGTGATTACTATGTCTTAAGTTGAAGTTAGGAATAGTACTTTGTAAGACATGTGTTCTTATGAATTTCAAGTTTAATGCTTGATTTGATTTCAATGGAGTTGCAAAAGTAGAACATTGAGTTTAATCAAAGTGATTTTATGATAAGAAATTGAGTTTAATTTACATTAGTGAAATCTAAACTTCTAAACCATGTTTGAATTGTATTGAATTTTGGGGAAGATGCATAGGATGAATGCAAAAGGATTCAAATCCCTAATTACTCTTACCATTACTACTAAAAAGCCTTGAAAAATTATAAACATAGCATTAGCTTTATTTTCATGCAATTTATTCTATACCATTTGTGTGCATGACAGCACAATTTGCTTGCCTTTGCAATAGTTAAATAATTGAATTGAACTATGTTACTCCAATCCCTATGAAGAACGATACCTTACTTATCAAGTTTTATTACGTGTCGACCAATGCGCTTATTGAAAAAGAGATTGAAATTAAGAATTTATATATGTATTTTAAGCACCATTGAGTCATCAACAGTTATCTTTATTAAAAATTTTAGACTTATTAGCCTATGCAATGTCTCTTTATGATACTTACTAAGGTTCGAGCTCACAGGCTTAAACTAGTCATGGAATCCTTAATAAACCTTGTGCAATGCAACTTCATCCCTAATTATCAAGGTAGGGATAATATCATTATTATGTAAGAAGTTCTATAGTCAATGAAGATAAAAATGGGAGACATAAGTTGAATGGAATTAAGATAGACCTAGAGAAGGCTAACAATAATAAGTTGGAGTTTTGTAAAAGACACAATGGAGGATATAGGGTTCCATCCCAACTTCGTCCTTAATTGTCAAGCAAGGACAATATCATTATTATGCAAGAAGTTCTACACTCAATGAAGAAGAAAAAAAGGGAGGCATATGTTGGATGGCGTTTAAGATAAACCTAAAGAAGACCAACGATATATTAAGTTGGACTTTTGTGAAAAATATAATGGACGACATATGGTTCCTTCCTAACTTGATTAAGTTAGTTTGGAGATGCATTTGAATACTCTCCACATGTGTTATTTGGAATGGGGAAACACTTTAACAATCCACCTTTTGAGAGGATTTCTTCGAGGGGATCCCATCTCACCTTACTTTTTGTGCTTTATTTGGAACGATTCTCCCAACTCATAGAAGAAGAAGTAGTTAATAAAAGGTTTTGGAAGCCAAAAAGGATTATAAGGAAGAGTCCTATCTTCTCTCATCTAGCCTTTGTATATGATTTAATACTTTTTACATAGGCAAGTTTTGATTAGGTGGATGTTATTACAAAGTGCCTTTACATTTTTTGCGTCTTCTCAGCTCAAAAAGTGAATAAGGATAATATATATATATATATATATATATATATATATATATATATATATATATATATATATATATATATATATATATATATATACAAAAGTATGTTTTGGAAACAACAAATTCAAATTAGCAGTGCACTTGGGTTCTAAAGAATAGAGAACTCAGGAAAGTGTTTAGGGGTACCCATGATTCACCAAAGGTTAAGTAAGGATATGCACAGTGGAATCTTGGAGAATATTAACTTGAGGTTGAGTGTTTGGAAGGCAAAGACTATCTTTTCCTACAAGATTAATGTTAACCAAATCTATTTTCTCATCTATGCCAAGCTATACTATATAGTCTACACTTCTATCTAACCAAATTTATAATGAAATTGATAAAAAGTGATGTAGCTTCTTGTGGGGTAAGGATGACAATTCTATCCAGACCCTATGGGTACCTGCAAAAAATATCCGCAATGGGTAAGGTAAATACCCGCTCAATGGAGATGGGGGCGAGGATTTACCTATAAAATTTAATAGGGATGGGTGCGGGTATGGGTACCATAGTATCCAACCCGCCCCATACACACACACACGCGCGCGCGCACACACACACACACACACACATATATATTAAAATATCTCATATAATATATTAAAAAAATAAGTTCTAGCGAGTATCATAATATTAAAAATCTTGATTCATTAAAAAAAAAGAAAGACATTGCAAGAAATATAAACAAAAATAAGAGTTTAATTTATATGTATTGTTAGTGTAAAACTTTTTTTTTTTTACATATATGTAAGCTAGAAATTCACTATATTGCCGCATCATATTAATGAATGGAATAATATGATGAAATAATAAAATTTTATTAGACGTCTATGTAAAAAAGTTTTGCACTACAATTGTATATAAATTAAATTTCAAAAATAATTTATACTCCATTAAAAATAAATTATATCAAAAAATTATATTTTTTTTCAAATGTACGCATTGCTTCTAAAATATTATTGAAATACTTGTAATTATTCTTATTGTTAAATGTAGGTTTTTTAAAAGTAAAATTATTCAAATTTTATTTGTTATTAACTATGTTAAAGGTTGGATTAAATGAATTTTCCTTTATATATTGCAAGCGAAATATTAAAAAAACTTAATTATAAAAATTTGATCAATACTTTCATAATTGATACAAAAATAAAATGAGATTTGTTAAGCTGTATTAAATTAAATTTTGAATATAAATTTTGCCTAGGGCCTCAAATTTTTTTCCATGGCTCTACACTTAAGTAAAGTGTAGGTATGGGTATATAGGTACCCAGCGAATATGAGAATGGGGATTAAAGTTGTTACCCATGTGGGTATAGGGACGGGTGCTATAATACCCTACCCAGACCCTACCCATTGCCATCCCTATTGTGGGGTGATAACACGAATAATAGAAAACTCCACCTTATTTTTTGGAAGAAAGTTTGCTTTCCAAAAAATTATATGCGGTCTCGAGCTAAGAATGTCTACTAAGGCAAATGAAGCCTTCATGAGGAAAATAAGATGTGAGTTATGCTCTAAATCATCCTAAATATGGGTCCAAACTTTGAGAGCTAAGTATAATTACGAGGATGGCCTCATTACAATAGTGACAAAGGTTGCAAAGGTGTCAAATATTTGGAAGGGGTCACTAAAATATGAGCTTGTTAAAGAGTCCATGGCTTGGCAGGTGGGGTTGGCAGTTACGCTCATTTTTGGACAGTTGATTAGGTGCCTAATGTAGGCCCTCTCATAAACCATGCCACAAGAATTTTATCTGACCATGAAATGAGTTTGAAAGTTATTCACAAAACAAATGAAAGGTGGAACTAGAATTCATAATTCTTATTTGGTGATCTTTTAGAGAATATTATTTGGAGGATCTAAGCATGACTCCACCTTCATAAGGCAATATACATGATGCATTAATATGGAAAGGGTCTACAAATGGTACTTTTAATCTGTCATTACCTTATAATGTAGCAACTATTATGGATTTGGTTGATGGAACGTCAATCTCATTCTTTAAACTTATTTGGTCATGGTATAGTACAAAAGAGTATGTTGCTTTCTATTGAAAATAGGTCATCATGCTCTGTCCACAAACTTCATGCTAATTAGGCGAGTGATTTGAGGCTTTAACTTATGCTTAATTTGTAAAATAAGTAGCGAGACAACCATACACTCTCTAAGAGATTGTACTTCTACTAAGGAATTGTGGAAAAGATTATTGACTCATACATATAGCTACCCTTTTTTTACACCTCACACTCTAGAATGGTTCATACAAAACCTCAAATGAAAACAACCATTAGTTAAGAAGTGGAGCCTCTCTATTGGAGCAATGCTAGATTTGATATGCAAGACAATGAATGAGTTCATTTTATTGGATAAGTGGGAATCTAACACAACTCTCCTTTACAAACAACAACTTTTTTTTTTTTTTATCTAGGATATGAAAAGTATGCAGCATACTTACCTTGTCCTCATCAATCAACACATCATAGCTACCACACCTTTCATCTCGTAGGAGCACCCTCTTCTAGGTTAGGTTAAAATAAATTGTGATGGTGCCTCCATAAGCTTCATGTGGGAGTGTGATTACAAACCATAATATGGCGAATATATGGGGGGTTACCCAACAACGTTAGTTGTTTGCTCGATTAATTAGGATGAGTTATGGCTATATACCATGGTTTTAGCTTTACCATGTGTAGAGGATTTAAAGGGATTTGTGTAGAATTAGATTCTTAGGTGGCTATCAATTTACTCACGCATCCATGATTCTCCTTAGTCCAATCTATCTAGAGATTCGTTTCTCATGTTGATGCTACAATTTGGAAACATGTCTTCAAAGAAGTGAATGGATGCATGTAAGAGTTAGGTGGTTCAAAGTTCCCCTTGACCTTTGTTTATGTACAATTGTTAGGTGATGCTTGAGAGATGTTGTTTATGTGTTAGTTTTGTTTGTTTTCTTTGATTTGACTGTTTAGCCCCTTACTTTCACAAAAAGCATTGTTTATTTTAACTACAAAAATCACTTTAGTTGAGGGATACAAATGTTTATTGGGCTTTTAAAAGATATAATTGTTTACTACACTTATCCCATTGCAAAGATGGATCAATATTTGATGCTAGGGTTTAGCTTTCTATGTTTGAACTTTAATATAATATCAAATATTTAGATTAATCAATAATTTTGCACATATAGTGATCTTCTTATGCTTTAACACGTGCTAGTATTCTTATAACTGCTTAAATTGTTTCCTAAATGAGATTAATTCGATCGATTTCTTCAAAATTTGTGCAAGTTAAGATGTAGTTTGAATACTTAATTACATGCTAGGAATGAGTTTGAATAAATATCATCATTTAATGTGAAAAATAAGCTTTGATTTGAACTTTACCTTGATTTGTTTATTATGTAAATGAATAGTGGTAACTTACATTCATCTACGCAATTGACTTGGAGATTGCATATATTGTTCTTGCTAAAATAAATAATATCTTTTTATGTCTCTTTCACCGTTTATTGAAAAAAAAAATAGTACATAAAAAATTAACAATTAAGAATGAAAATGCCACATTTTCAAGAAATTTTTTACGTATTTTTTATTAACAAAAAAGACAAGAAAAGGGTAATTTCCATTTGCTCAGTTATTTAGGCCTACGAACAATTGAGAGTTTGTAATAAAACATATATATTTATATATGTATTATTAATATATTAAGAAATTAGAAAACATTAATAATTAATTAGAAAAATTTTACATAACAATGCTGGGCGGCACATTTTAGAATTCAAGTATATTTCAATAATAACATTACTTGGCTTTTCATTGAATTTATTCTTGCTCTGCTAGAAACGACCAAAGTATTTTTACCATCCACAAGCATGCGTTCAAATATAAGTAATTATATTATTTAATTATATTAGTAAATTTATATAAATTATTTAATGATTATAATTTATATAGTTATTATTTTGTTTTCTTTGTTTAACGATGATATCATATGTATTTATTAGTTTTATATTTAGTTTTATTATATATTTATTGCATTTAATACTTTTAATACACTTTGATTTGGTGCATATATTTTTAAAATAATATATACATTACAGTTTCATTATTGTGTTATTCATTGAAGTTTTATTTAAGGCATGAATAAAAGTCAATAGTGACAACAATAATTTGGGGTATGAGGAAATGCAACATTAAGAGAGACTTTAGTTTGGAATTTTAAGTGGGACAACCTAGTCCTAAGGAAGAACACACAAAGATGGCACTATTTCGAGCAGAACATGAGGATTCATTTGTGTTGCATCTATTGTGGTTGATTAGTCAAAACAAACACAATTAGAAACCAAACTAGTCAGAAGTTAGTCACTTGATCAAAAAAGAAATTTGTTGGAATATTGGATGAGTTAGTCCTAGGCAAATTAGACTTCTTGGATGTGATTGTCCCAAGCAAAATTTCATAAAGACTTGTACGACCATTCCTAAGCACGTGGACAACCATTCTCAGGTATAATTTTATAAGAAATTGAATGACCATATTTCTAAGCACCTAGATGACCATTCCCAATTAGAATTTCATAAAGACCCAAACAACCATTCTCGGTACCTAAACAACCATTCCCATGTAAAATTTTATAAAAACTTGGACAAATATTCCTAAGCATCTAGATGACCATTCCTTAGGTAAATTGAACAACTATTCCCAGGCAAAATCTTATAAAGACTTGTATGTGCTATTCCTAAGCAAAATCTTGTAACTAATCATCATCGGCCATCCACACTATAGCAAAATGTGTAGTAGTTATATGACATATCTCACTAGCCATATGCCAAATATTCACATGATCTATTTTCGTTAAGTATGAATTACATAACGAAATGTTTAAGGCTCACATGACTAACCACATCAATTATGACTGACTAGATTCACCATATTGATTGTCTATTCATCAAGGAAAAATCATAATTATGTACACAACTGACCACACTAACCAAAAGACAAATTCAAATTAACAATTATGAATCATGCACAAGAGTTAGTTAGCGTGACAATTAATTATACCATGGAGACCAATTATTCACAACAAGTCAAAGATTGTTCTTTATACATCAAATCATCAATTATTGTTATTTATACATCAAATCATCAATTATACTACGATATGTATCACCTTCACATCATAAGTAACTCATGTTGGTTTTTTCAAATTATTACCAACTGAGATTAATAATAGATTGCCTTTACCTCCTAGGTTTGATGTTCGACGTGCCATAATTCGTATGACCTCTAGGCCAACCTAGTTAAGGTCCAACCAACCTATATTGCTACGTATGTAACCATCCCTTGTCAATAATAACATCATTAATCACCTAGTAATTTGTCTATTAATCTCTCTTTATGATAAGAAGCCCTTAATTACTCATCTTTTAAAACTCCATACCACAAATTAGAGAGCACAATTGATTCCACATACTGATCTTCCACACCAAAGACACCTATATTTTTCTTTAGCAAGAACGCAATCTAATTTTAGTTAAAATGTTTCAAAAAAAAAAGTCTTAATTTATGTAGCTTGGTTTATTCCTATCACTAGTTTTGCTTGGATAGTGTTTGTTATAAGGTATCTAGAAAGATTTTTGGGAAAGTGAACTTGAAAATATTACATTCTCACATTTGGTATAAGTTTTGGAAAAACATTCAGATGGAAAAGGGTGGGTATCTTACATTCACATGGTAATGGAAGTTATTTTTTACAATAACTACCTATCCCCACTTCACACTTCTACATTTCTTCTTTCACTTTTATTTTTCAATTTTTATTTAAATAAATATTATTTTATTTTATTTTTGAAATTACCAAATGTCAACCAAATATGTTCATAGGAATAATATTCCTAGACATAATATTTCTAGGAATGTGATTCTTAAGAATACAATTTTATACCCGGAAACAAACACCCCCTTAGTTGTTTGGGCTTTTAGGGGAGTAGATTGCTTTCCCCACATTGGATGTATGTGATAGAAGAAGAAAAAGCACAATTCAAACATCTAAAATTTAAAAACTTCAAATTTCCTGCCTTTGACAAGCAGCATGGTTTCCAGTACTTTTCTAACTATAAACATTAAAGTAAATCTGAAGGCTTTGACACGTCTTTTAATTCAGAATAAAAGAATTGAAAACTGTTATCAAGCCATGTAGCCCATTTATACTGTCAACAATGCTAAACAGTACGAAAAATCTTGGGTACGAAAATTCATGAATGATGTATTATATTAATATTTGATTGGTTGAATTATAAGTTAAAAAAATAAAAGAAATTCAAGATTTTCCAAAAATCATAGTGGTTATGTTACTTTTACTATTTTCGTGCTTACATGAATTCGTGCTACTCAGCTTTATCCTTATACTGTACAATAATTACTGAATTAAAAAATAGATTATATAGTTTAAAATCTCATCAACTGAAGCTCGATTCAGATTAAAAACTCTTAAAATAAATCTAAGCCAGGCTTTTGCTCTTCGGATGATCTGTTGTTTATAAGCCAACTTCGTCTCAATGTAAGTTAAATTGGATTGGGTTTTGTTCAACTAATTCCATTGGTTAATTGGAGTGACACATAAATAAGGCTTTTGGTGTTTACACTCTTCCTATTTTCTAAGTATACTTTCCCTTTTAATTTTTTTATTTGAATTTACTTAATTAACCCTATTTTTTCTCCTTTTTTTCAAAACAACCCTCCTCCTTCTCGCATGCACTCCCCCCTCGTCTCACACTACACCTACTCCCCTTCGTCTAGTGCCGCACTCCCCTTGCTTTCACTACAATCAATAATATTATTTATTATCTCATCAATTGGTATATTCAACACCTCATACATCTTATTAATATGAACTGAAATTTTTTTTTAAAAAACTATGAAGGAAAAAAAATAAATTTTGAAAAATACTTTTCGAAATATTGTTGTTTTTTAATATTCCAAAAAGTATTTTCTAGAATACTGATTTGTTTTTTAACATTATTCCAGAAAGTACTTTTTGGTATATTAACAAAAGCAAAACAGTATTCTAGAAAGCATGTTAAAAAACAAAACAATATTTTGGAATATTGAGTTCTGTAGTGTACATTTTGGAATTGAAAAAGAAAAAGAAAATCTCCACAAATCTAGTAGCGCATAGTTCCACAATGTACGTGTTTTACAATTGACATATTTTGCTTGTATGATGAAATTGAATATAGGTTGCACATAATATCGAGATTAAAGTATTTTTTTGGTATGATGAAATTCAATATAGGAGTGTAATGAACTATAATTAAAGTAAAATTCTAATACCTTTGACAAACAAGAAAAAAAAAAGAAAAAATAGACAAGAAGGATTTAGAGAACAATGAAGATGGAGTAAATGGAATAGGGTTTATATCTTTTTTATATAAAAGGGTATTGTGAGTATAAAGAATATTTATGATAATAAAAATTTTTTTAAAAAAAAGGAAAGGAAGAATGTACTTAGAAAATAGGAAGAGTGTAAATAGCAAAAGCCATAAATAAATGATACGGTCAATGTGGATATCACGAGTGTAACTGTCATCCAAAATTTGAGGGCCCAATCTTTCTCCAAAGTTGGGTTTGATATACGTCGATCTGGAGCGACAAAAAGTACACTGATCCAGATACTACTGCTTATCGAAACTACAATAACAAAGAAAAGGGCCAAGGGCCCAAGGCTGAATAATTCCAAGAAATAATTATGGGGAGTTCGTAGCTAAACCCTGTTTATTGTAGTTAAAAAATCATTAATATGCACTGTTTTTAGTAAACCCTGTTGGTCCTTTAAAGTTATAGGTGTTATTAAAGTAGTGTTCTAAAAATTTTGATCATCTATTAGGTCATTTAAAAACTTAAAATGTAATCATATTATTCATTTAAAAATTTTATCACTAAATTAGTTTTTTTAAAGATTTAAACTGTCACTATCATTAATCTTATGGATGACCAACGCTTTGATATAAAAAATCCTAAGGATGGAACATGGTGGCTATATAAATTGAAGTAATTTTTAAATTTAACGTGTAATTATGCTCTCCATTATTAAATAGAGACATACGAAATACATTTTTCTTTTAATTTGCATATTAATAAGTATTGTGACGCTTTCACCTATTTAGTCCCAAAATCAAAATGTATTTTCTATCTCTTTTTTATTCCTATTTATAACATAATGGATATTAAAATAGAAATTGGATGGTAACAAATCTTATTCCAAATATAACTCTTGAATTTGTGTACTAAACCCATTTAAGATTTTATTTCCTAAATGCACTATACATACTTAAGGGTTACAAAATGGGTTGGGTTGGGTTGGGAGAACTTAGATGCACTATTTAAGTTTTTTTTTTCCTGTTTTGCCAGTCCATTTAACCCATTAATTTTGGTGGGTTGGGTTTGGAGATCTCAACTAGCTAGTCTGCATAGCCTATCTTGTTTTGCCTTGCTCAAAAATGGGTTGATGATGGTTGGGCTAGCCATCAGGCTCTTTAATTTATATTTTTATTGATTTATACATGTTTATATAAATAAAAAATATTGATAATAAGATATGATTCATTTGACAACTTAATTTTTATATAGATACATTTATTTTATCACATGTAAATAAGATCATATTTAAATAAGAATTATTATATTTAAATGTGTAATATATTCAAATAAGAATTACTAAATTAATATGAATCAAATAAGATTTTGAAAAGATATAGTATATCTTCTCGTAACCAATTATACAATGAGAAGCAATTTATCATATTATATTTAATTTATATTTTTAATTTTAATATATTACATACTATTTCTAATATATTATATTTTTTATTATTTTATTTTATTTTTTGGCAGGCCAACTTGCTTTCTTGCTAGCCCACCCTTAAATGAGATGGGCTACATTTTTTGCTAATATTTCTTGAGCAAACTAGCCATCCTGACCCACTAATGGTGGGCTAGCCCAAAACGGTGTAGGTAACCCACGTTGCCATCCTTATACATGCTAATGGGAGAATGTGTCATTATAATTATCTAGAAAAAGACTTAATATACATGTAAAAATTGGTTCAAAATACTCTTATGGAGTGTTTGGATGAGTATTTTAAGAAGGAAAAGTAATTTTTAAGGGAATTTAAAATTCTTTGAACTAAAATTTGTTGTTTGGATATTTTATAAATTGAAATTTAAAATTTAAGAATTTTAAAAGGAAATTTTAATTAATTAAAATTCAAGAATTCTAAATTCTATCTAAAATAAAAATTTTCAAAATTCTTCTCTCTCCCCCTCTCTTTCTTCTCACTCTCCCCCCTTTCTCGTCTCCTACTCCTCACTCCCTCCTCTCTCATCTCTCTCTCTCCCTCACCCTCAGCATCACCCTCATCCTCTCTCGTCTATATTTCCTCTTTCTTTCCTCTCGTTGCCCCCTTTTTCTCTCTAGGAATTTATTAATGAAGAAAATTTAATTATTTTATTTGAATACAAAATTTTAGAAATACAAGAATTTGTATAGTTTATAAAAAAATAGAAATAAAGAAATTTGATTACTTTATCCAAATACAATTTTGAAAATGAAAGAATTTGATTACTTTATCTAAACAAAAAAATTTAAAATAAAAAATTTCAATTCTTAGTAATTGAAATTCTTAGAATATGAAATTTTGTAAAATTCTCAAATATTCCATCCAAACACTCACTTGTCTGTCAAAAACAAATTTAAAGGACCAAAACTTATGGAGTGTATGGTTACAATACAATCAATTTAATTCATGAACACTGATATTTAGTTTAAAATGGATATGCACAACTTGAAAGAATAAAGAACACGCATGAAAGAGGGTTGAATTATGTGTTCTAAAACTTTTTTAACCAAATAAAAGCTGAGTTAAAGAAACAATTAATTTAGGCGTATATATGGATAAGGAAAGGAAAGCACACAAAAGATTTATACTGGTTCACTCAATATAAGCTACGTCCAGTCCCTTTGTCCTGAAGGTTTTCTATTAACCAATCTATTGGTTACAAGCAAGTATTTTTCTCTGCCTCTCTAGGCGTTACAAAGTGACTAACCAAGATCACTTAACCACCCAAGTATTCTTTAGTCACTAAGCCTTTCTAGACTTTCACAACTTGAGACAGTTGTTAACGATAAACTTACAATGTGCGGGTATGAAAGTTTAAGAGCAGCACAAGAGCTTTTCTACATAAAGAATTTTGATGATTTTTAGAGTTGTTCAGGCAACACAAAGTTCGTCTTAGTTCTCTTCCTTTTCTTCTCTTCTAAACTGATATATATATATATATATAGCCTTTAGAATATAGTCGTTGAGGTTTTAGGCTTCAGTCTTCAAGAGAGAGATTCAACGTTTCTTCTGCATATATGTGCGTATATTGAGTTTGTAGTAGAGATAGAAAAGTAACTTTTTGTGTTGCACTAAAATGGAAGGTGCAGTTCTGCATTAAAGTGTTGCTTTTTGACCATTCTTTATTCGGTTTGATAGTTTAATAAGTTGACTTTCTTTTTTTGCAACGTTGCGCTTATACACAAACATATATCTGATTTTCATTTAATGTAGGATGTATTTGAACGTTAGTGCTTAGAATGGAAATGAATCATTTGTATTGGAGCGTGCAAGTATAAACAGATTTAAATATATCAACTTAATAGAGAACTTTGGATGTCTTTAGAAAATGTATAGGTAGTATCAACTATTGGACTCTTATTTTAATAAGGCGCTTTGGACGCCGAATAAACTAAAGTATACTTGAAGTACCTTTTTTTATTTTATTAAAGGGTGATATTTGGATGCTAAAAACTTATATGTAAGATCTTCAAAAATTTAATAACTTTGTTATCTTCAAAACTTGAGGGGTTAGACGCTTCATACGTCTTTGGTTCCAACATAACTTAATTAAAGAAATTATAAATGATATTTTAAGAAAGAAAATGAGTATAAATTGACAAAGTAGACAACAGGACGCAATTCATTGGTTTTCATAGAGCTAGGGTGAGAATAAAGAAACATGAAAACATACCCAGAAAGAGGGGAAGAGAGGGAGAACTCCCTGAACCTAAAACAGAATAAATTATATTAACACTTCTTGAGATTTTTCGAGATTGCACATAATTTCTCTGTTTTTTTAACATTTACAATAACCTTCGGGTACACAATATGTAATGTTCTTCAAACAATCAAGGGGGTAATGTAATGTATAAGAGATGTCACTATAATGTTTATCAAACAATTAAGAGAGCTAGTGTAGGAGTAAAAAAAAGTGTATTGGACGAAATTTAACAAAATTACAAAGAGTATCAATGTAATTTACTCTCCCAAAATATCATTTCCTACTAAACAGTTAATCGATATATTTTTCTTAAGTATCCATAATTTTCTTCCTTTTAACATCTTACAACTGCTCCCCTTCACCATGATTGAAGATGAATTGAAACCAACACATTTTTCTTTTATGATCAATTTTCATAATATATATCCAATATTAATGTCGACTGTGCAATGTTCATATAACATGGAAATGACTTTAATTGGCATTAAGTGTCAAATGCAACAGAACTTATATTTTTAATAATTTTTTTACAAATGCTAAATTTTAACAATATCCCTTAATATAAAAATGTAATATTTTATAAAATTAATTAATGTATACTATTTATTGGGAACAAATAGATACATATAGGCACCAAAAGTGGAAAAGCATGATACTGTGGAGAAGTATATGATTCCTCCTGTTGAGTTTGAAAGTAGATCTTTTCCCGTTTGATGCAAAGAATGCACATATATTTGAACGGGAATGTCTTTGATTATTTTGGTTACATTATTATTTTACGAGTTAGTGGGTGTCCTCAGTAGTCTGAATGTCATAAGTTCAACTCGAGAAAGTTTAAAAGCCTTTTGGCTCTTTGTTCCAATTATGTGGTCTCCGAAACGTGAAGGTCTCTTTCTCAATACTTTTACTTGCCGATGTGTCTATTCGCTTGCTTATAGAATCCCTATCTTCATCTTTCGCATCAGACTTATCGGTGCCCTTATTTCACGTTATTGATCTTATTTGGCATGCAGATGGAAGAGCTCCAAAACTTTGGGTTATTGCTGCGCAGAGTACTATTGGCATAGATAGTGACTTGTACACAGAGCAGTCCCCTTCAGCTTTCAATACATGCTGAGGCCAGAAGCTTTTTGCTAAAAATGAGCATTCTTTGTATAGAACCCAGTTTGTTGAAATTAGCCAGAAATAATGTGTTTCCGAACCACGAGGCTCTAGCTATTGGATGCAATGATTTCGTGTCTGTCTTCCTTAGAGTCTATCGTACTACAAATTTAATACATGCATGCACGAGGACGAAAATTTCTCGAATGAAGCTTTTCTTCCATTATACAGTACAAAGTAAGGAAATACTGAGTAAACGATTGCTTTACAAACAGGTTCAAATTAAAGATATGTACTCCAATCATGTGTCTGGTGTTTTGCTATAATGAGAAATTCTTACCAGAGTATTACACGCTTTAATTAATAAGAAAGCATAGCACGTGATGAGCTACGTATGATCATACATGCATGATATCAGATTAAACTCGACTGATCTTATTTGTTAGAAAAATGCTTTTATTGTTTAATAAAATTTAAATAAAATCTTAGTAGCTAGAGAACATATATTATCCTTAAAGTTCTTAAAACTTCTCCTGACTTGTAGTTACATGACCTTCTTGCTTCCCGTTTACTTTTTTTCGTGTACATGTGCTATTCAAGGGAGAAACCTGAGTGGAAACATAAACTTCATCCAAGTTTAATGCTCATTTTTTTTTTCTATAGACTACAGGTATTTTTTATTAAACACAATTCTGTTCAAATTGGACAAAATCACTATAGGTGACAAAGCTATCTCTCAAGTATTTAATACAGCTGCATACCTAAGATTTAAACTCAAGACTACTGGTTAAGCTAGAACAATTCCGTGCCGGTTGACCCACTCGCTCGATGATTTAATGCTCAATTTGATATACCTTTAAAATTATAACTCTGAAAAATTTTATAAAATAAAATTATATAGAAAATTCATTCATAAACTCCTCATTTCAATATTAGTTTTAACAAAAATGTTATATTCATTCATTGTTTTTCTTACATATGTATCCTTTCTCTTAAAAGAAGAGAGAGATTTTTTTTTTTTTTGTAAATATATTCTAACTTTTTGTTTTTTAAACAATATAGTAGAAAGTTATAACTTTTTATTTGTCAATATATTTTGATAAAAAATGTAACTTGTTAATATACTTCTTTTAATTCTCTCTCTCTCTCTCTGTTTCTATCTATCTATCTATAGATAGATAGATAGATAGATAGATTTTAAATTACATTGATATAAGTTACACAAATTATTATACCATAAAAAACTGTATAAAAATGTGATTTTTATTTATCCAACCGTACGTTGAATTATAACTATATATTACTTTGTTTATTTGTGTCAAATTTTGTCAAAAATAAACAATAATAAAAAAGATAATCAAATTATTCATATTTTTAAAATATATATTACATTAATTTTAATGTACATTAATGAGATATCAAATAATTGTAAATTAATATAAAATTTTGTAAATATCATTTATATGAAAAAGAAACTTTTAATCCAATGGTGGATTAATTATCTAATTAAAAATTATTAAATAGTCCAATAATTAATATAATTTACAATGACGCAATTTGATCTCTCTCTCTCTCTCTCTCTCTCTCTCTCTCTCTCTATATATATATATATATATATTGTCACATGAATATTTTTAAGAGATTACATGAGTTTTAATTTTGTTTTAATATTGATTTTTCATAATGGTCACTATTTTCCCTTGCTTAAATAAAATGTTTCTTTCATTAATGTCACGCACACAATTTTGCTAACCATTATGCTAAGAATAATGGTTAAAAAATTAAAAATAATTTTTTTTTATTAAAAAGTAAGCTTAAATATGTTTTTAGTCTATATAAAATAAGTGATTTTTGATTTTGGTATTTGTAAAATTTTTTCTTTGTTTTTTATCCCTATAATATTTGAAATTACTATTTTTTGTCTCTATAAAATGAGAAAATTTTGGTTTTAGTCCCTACAACACATTTTGCTTTGATTTTCATCCATCTAAAATTTGAAATAGCTATTTTTAGTCCCTAACATTCATTTAAGGTAGATAAATAAGATATATTTTAGGAATTTAGAAATTTTTTTAGAGATATCACATGCTGACATAGTACTACAAACACTAATAGGTATTACCTAGGATTGTCACTTGACCTTCTGTTAAATACATAAATAGTTAACGAGTGTTATATAATAGTAGGGACCAAAAACATTGATTTTAGTTTTTTAAGGATGAAAACCAAAGAAATTTTTTTATAAAGACTAAAATCAAAAGTCACTTATTTTACAAGGACTAAAAACGTATTTAAGCTTAAAAAGTATAATATTTTATGTTATCATTGCATCTTTTCCATGCACTATAGGTTAAGGACTTAAAGAATAAAAAGTTTTCAATGTAATAAATGATTTTTCTATTTATGATGTAATGAATTCTTCCTTTTCTAGCATTTTTTTTTAACTTTTAGCTCATGTATTGATGCGTAGAATAAGAATGTGGGTGTAGACACGTACACGTAAAATGGGAATGTGTGACTAATGTGTAATAATTATTTTAAGAAATAGGCTTAATTAATTGCACTTTTTAGTCTCAAAGTTATACAATTTCATGATTTTGCACTCAATTTTTTTTTTGTGAATTTTGCCTTTCAATTTACATTGTCCTAACTTTAAGTCTCCATTAAATCTCAAACATGAACACTTTTTGGTGGTTTTGAACCGCCAGTATACAGGTGTATTTAAATAATAGTTTTTTTTAACATAACAGTGGTTTTTAATCGTCACTATTGATAAGTTTTATTTTCTTTTAGGAGAGGGGGTGATTAAAACCTATCAATAGTGGTGGTTAAAAATTGCTATTATGTTAAAAGCAGTTATTTTAAATATGTGTTTTTACTAATAGTTCAAAACCTTCAAAAATCATGCTGTTTGGGATCTAATGGGGATTTGACATCAAGGTAAAATTTGCAACATTTTGTAAATTAGGAGAAAAAACTTTGGGAAAAATTTTTTTGGGGACAAAATTTGTGAGATTGTATAATTTGGAGACAAAAGGTGCAATTAATCCAAAAATATATATTACATAAAGGTTGTCAAATAAATATAAAACTATAATTTTTCTTATTTTACATAAGTGTAATATTTAATAAAATTATTATATTTTATAAAAAATAAATACTCATAACCCGTGAGAATTAGCACACAATTAGTGAGACATTAAAGTTCTTGTTGGTGAGAGGGTTATAAAACACATCACTCCCTTTTTTTCCCCTTAACTTCTTGTGGGAGTTCATTATAGCTCGCTTTAATATGATTGGCCTAATAGACTTTAATAAGATTTAGTGTTTTTTTGGTGTATATGGCGACAATGAAGATAGAATCTAAGTCCTCATGCATACTATCCAAATTCCCACTACTAGGTCGACCCTAGTGGTTTAATAAGATTTAGTGTGAAAACCATATATATTAACATATAGTTAATAAACTATGTGGTTATTTTAAATTTTTATTATATATCTCAATGTTTTGAAAATCGGACTAATAATTGAACTGATTAAGACACTGGTTTAAAATTTAATGGTTCAACCATGGTTGAACAATGATCGAACTAATACTAATTAAATAATATTTTTAATAAATTTTAAGTAATATATCGAATAATATTCATAAAAAAAGACCATTTTGAATTATCTCACCTCATTTAACTATTGTATAGCATTTTTAAATGAAATGCCAATATAATAGATCATTTATCTCTCAAAAAAATTAGAATTGGTACATTATCATTTACCTCTCCAAAAGATCACATCAATCTTAGAAGGAAACAATTTTTAATTAAAAAAATCTCCTAGAGTTCACGTTTAAAAAGAAAGACAAAAACAAGCAAGTATAACAATTTTCAAGATCCTGCATGACAAGACATTTTAATCACTTCTTTCTGAGTAATAAAGCACTCAACTATTACAATAATAAAAACCAATAAAAGAATCAGGATCAGGACACTTCAAGTTCATATAGAAGCAGCTTCGCATATGACCGGTGAACTCTCAGGAAGCTGGACGGCGAATACTCAGGCAACTGGCCGGCGACCTCGCGGTGGGGGCAAGAGGAACGAACGAATAAAGAAAAGATTTGAATAACAAAGGAGTTTCACACTTCCACAGATCGGAGAGGTACACAAACGGAAGAGAAGAATTGAAAGAAAGAAAACGCCGTTTGTTTTGGTCACAGGTGTTTTGGCTCGGTTGAACCGAAAAACCATTGGTTTTTACAAGTTCTTTCAGTTTTTGACCGGTTCAAACGGTTTTTGAACTGTTCTTTAAAGCACCGGTTTTAAGATTTTGTTAGATTGACTAACGGACCGGTTACCGGTCGAATCAGCAGGTCCAATCCGTTTTCAAAACATAGATATATCTAAATAATAAATAAATATGATAGCCTAAAAGGTTAATAGATTGATGCTTATAAAGATGAAAATTGTAACCTTCTTGATTTAATGGATTTTCTACAAGCCTAAACTGGGATTCTTTATTAAATAGGCTAAGTCAAAATAGGCTAAACAACAATATAATTAGCCAATATGCCTTTAACGTGTTGCATAATCTATTTCCAAACTTACCATGATAATTAGCAGTATTAGAAAGGTCAAATTAATTACAAATCCTTATAAAATTTCAGTTTTTCTTAATTAATTTTTCATATTGTAAAAGTTGGCAAAAATTGATAATTTAGAATAAACTTCTACTTTGGTTTCTCTATGGTAGAGTATTGATATGAATCTCTAACAATAAGCTGGTTTCAAAGACAACTATTAAAAAAAAAAAAATTCTCTTTCTATACAAACTAGAATAGTTATCTTGAATGAGATTGTTTTTAGCTGCTATTCTTTAACGAAAACATTTTTAGCAACATTAGAAAGTGTTTTCTTGTGAATTAAGGATAGTACTTTTGTGGATGTTATATCTCAATTCTTGAGAAAATGATTTTTTTACTTACTTTTTATCACTTAACACAATAAGTGCATTTGTAGTGTTTTAAGAGTTTAATTTTTATAATTTTTGTTAATTAAATAACTTTTTAGTACCTATAGTATGAGATTGTTTTTGTTTTCATTTTTTCATATCTTGGTCTTGATAATTTTTTTATTTGCTTTTAGCCCTTATTCATGTTTGCTGACTTGACAAAAGTTATATATAATCTGACGACATGAACTAAAAGCAATATATATATATATAATAGAAATTAGAATAAAAAATTTAAAAAAAGCCCAAAACCAAATGACCCTTATATTATATAGGGACTAAAATGTTAATTAAACCAGTTTTTTATTAGTCATATTTTCTTTCTTATATTTGTCAACATCATTATTTTTAAAGTATTTTTCAAAATAGATAAATTATTTTTTATTCTGAATATGGATGAAGGACATGAAAAGATTACCTTGAAGATTTGATGTATTTTTTTTTACCGCTTGTTAAATTTGTTATCATTTTGTGATTTTGTCATTAAAACTTAATTTTATTTGTACAATTGATATTAATACTTGTTTGGTTTGCTTATATGAAACTTGAAGCTCATTTTGTTCTCTCTACTAATTTAGGGCCTAAGACCTATTGCATGTGTTTGATTATTTGAAGATCGTGCCTTGTGTGGTTGTATTTGTTATTAAAGACTTGAGACTTATTGAACGTGTTTGGTTGATAAGCTTTAGTATATAAATCATACTATCTCTCGTCATTTATATAAGAAAAAAATAAATACATTTCTTTTGTCTTAAATATAAGAAACATTGACCCTTTGTTAATTGTATTAATTGGTAATTTTCTTTTATATCCTTAATTATATTGTGAAGTCTATTAATAAGACACTCATCCATTCTCCATACAAGTGGATGTATTCATTGGTCTATTAACACTTTAAGCCACACTCATTGGTCAAAAAATAATCTCTTGAATTATGAGTAATATCATTAAATACATCCAGCAATTAAACTATTTAATTTTATGGATATTTTTGAAATAAAATTTAAATTTATGATATTATTAATTAAAATTAACTAACTTAACTATTTTTATTGATCTTGATGAATTAGTTATTTGTTTTTTATATATAGGAGAGGAGGTAGTATTCTCCTATGTTTTGAAAATTGGATCGAACCAACCAATTAGATCGAAAATTCGGTGAACCAGGTCACCTAATCGATTTAAATAAACTACAAAATTGGTCTGGAGAAAAATCAATCACAGAATCAAAAAAATGATCAAAAATCGGTACAAAAAATCGGTTTAGAGTAGGTTAATGAAAAATACTTAATATATACAACATCATTTTTTATTTTTTTCTTAAAAAAATGAAAATCAACCTAAAGTATTTGTCATTTTATTTTTATTCTAAATATAAACTTGTTTTTATTAATAAATTTTGATGTGTTTCTAGACTTAAGTATTATAACATATTCGATTTGAACTTTTGTAGGGTAAGAACCTATAAAATTATGTTTTATTTTTAGTTTTTAGTATTATAAATTTATGATATTATGTTTTTTTAATATTATTTTATATATTATTTAATTATTATTATTATTTTATTAATACCGGTTCGACTATAGTTTAATTATGATTGAACCATTAAACCTTGAACTAATACTTTGACAGGTTCAATGACCAGTTTGATTTTAAAATATTGATATCATCTTAATCATAAATTTGTAACATTATTCTAATTTTGGTTTGTGCGTGTATTAATTTGTTAGTTTATTAGCATATGTTTAGTTATAAGACTATTGGCCTACTTAATTATTGGCTTATTTAGTAATAGGCCTATTTAATTGTAAGCTTATTAATTGGTTTATGTAGTAGTAGGTATTTTAACTTATTTAAAGTTTTCATATGAATCGGTCTTTAAATAGATTTTAAGGTTAGGTTAGACTTTTAAAAATGTTAGGAAAATATGGATTAGAATACTCTTTATACTTTATTTCTTAATAAAATTTTGCTTATAAAAAAAAAAAGCTAGGACAAATCTTAAAAATAGCCTATGTCTGACTTAGACCTTATATTTTTAAACTAATTAAGCCAAATCTATAAAGCCTAACCAAAGCTTATTTCCCCCTTTACATATCAATCTGTAGTAAATATAGTTGAAAACGTTGTCAATATATTTGCTCATAGACACACTTGTGTATAGTAGACACCTTAATAGTTAAATGTTGAGTTTTTTTTTTTAAAAGCTCAAAATTTGTTAAAATTATATGTGGTATAATTTACAAATTATATAACTTCTAGCTGACGAGAAAAAAAGGACTTAGAAGAATCTTTAGTTAATTAACATAACACGGATGTAGTTACAGAATGATGATGTAAAAGTATTCATGCACCTTCACTTAATAACAGAATTTTTTTAAAAAAGAAATTAACACATTCTCAAATAATTCAAAATAGGATTCTCCAACATAAGTGTTAGATTTGTTTAGAACTGATGGGAATCACTTTTATCTCCTGTTTCAAGCCGTTTGGTTCTTAAGTGCAAGGTCTTTTTCGATGCATAAAAATATAAAACTCCACCTCCTGTATATATTCCAAAAGAATAACCTTATTGGGTTTATGATTATATTCCCTATAATGGCCACTGTTTGATGGCAGCAAATAAATCTGAGTATGTTATGGATGTCTAGTGGTGGAACTCTTCAAAACATTATAAATGCATGATTCGATTCTCATATGATATAACAAACAATTTTCAGAATTTTAGGCCTCCAGATCATAATCGTGGTACGAATTTGAATGCCTATTACACTTTCAAAATGTGAATATATTCCTGTTAATGGAAAATAGAAATGTGGATTCCAAAAGCGAGATGAATACGACTAATGAGTAAGCTTTCGTTTGGAATAATAGCAGAGACAAAACTTTGTAATTTATAACAGTGATACACATATCTTTTAAGCAAAACCTTTACATTGATATATCTTTATCAAAATAATATAGATAGCATTTACAGCTGAACAGAATACCGTAAATTACCCCTCCATGAATTCTTTAATGTATGTCTTCAGTTTTCTTGAATCCTTTTTAATTTTAAGATGATGGAAGAGATCTAGACATTTACCTTTTTTATAGGATAAATTAAATTCACATCCTTTGAATTTAAGCGATAATGTACTCAATACTTTTTTTTTTTTAACCACCATAATTAGAGTTTTTGACTTTTCGGTAAGATTTTGAAGTATTTCCACAAGCTTTGGTTCTTTTCTTTTAAACATATATAAACTTAATTTTCTTAATTAATTAGTAAATCAAGGTATGTTTGCGTAATGTTATGATGTTATTATATATGCTAAGTCTTTGTAAGGTTAAAAAAGAGAAAGAATATCAAGAATTGTATTCAACCTAACTTTAAGGTGCATCAACTTAATTTTCCTTTTTTTATATATACATTTGAGAGGAAAATAATTCCCTATTACTGAATATATTCACTGATTCACTAGAGAAGATAATGTAGAAATGTACTTCTATTTATAAAACAATATACAAAAGATTGCATTTTAACATATTCAGGTTAAAGGCCCACATATAAGGAAATGAGAAAAGGAAAGAGGGCATGGATACAAAAGGCTCAGAGGGCTCCACTGGCTTGTCCGCTAGTGAGATGAACAGCATATCATGCGCAGATAATTAATTGGTGTTCACAAGAATGCTCCTCTATTGGGTATTTTCTCGGTCACCAAACCAATACTAATTACATTGGCTATCCGCTGGAAAATAAAATAGTACTAAATTTTATGTGAAAATAAAATAAAAATATGGAATCCTAACAATTTACAACGTCAATGAAAGAAATTTCAATACTCAATACCACTCTCGGAAAGAGTCCCACATTATGAAAATTCCTTGCACGCCAGAGGATATTTGCTGATGCTCTTTATTGTCTTGGGTGTCCATGATTACAGCACTAACCGATCGATGTTGGTCACAAATTGGTATCCACAAATCAGATAAGAAAGAACAAATTCATAGAATTATGAACAAGAAACAAAGTACGACATAAACCATTGGGTATATGCGTGGCCATTTATTTTATATCCTGCTTGCACATGTGGTGTGTGCTCAAATCATCTCCTTACAACTACACAAAAACTGCGTAATCCAAATTAAAGGCGTTAAATCTATGCCAAATCTATATATTATTAGTTGGAGTATTAGTTATTAGTAATTGATTAATACGTGAAATGACACAATCCATCATGCATGTGATTTAATTCTCATTGGAATTAGTAGAAAATAAAGAGGCTTGTGATGATTGCATAAATCAAGGTTTGAAATTAGGATAGTAATTGTAAAGATTTCAAAAGCTTTATACTGTGTTGGGTATGAAAAAAGAAATAGGTAAAAAATAGAGTAGATGAAAATAGAAAAAAAAAAAAGAAATAGGTAAAAAATAGAATGAAAATAGATGTATTTAGTTTAAAAGAAATAGTAAAAAAAAAATAATTGTCTATTGTATGCCAATAATTGACTATTGTAGGCCAATAGTCAATTAAAGAACTTTAAAAATCAATTACAGCATTTTTTGGTGGTTTTAAATTGTCAGAAAACATTCAAAACTATCACTATTTGTCATTTTCTGGTAGTTTTTAATTGCTAAAAAAAATCAGTCACAAAATGTACAAGCTGTATTTTCGTGCACTTCAGCAAGGAAATAAAAAGGTGTGGGTATTTCTTCTATTTCTTCTTATTCCTTTCCATTTGTGTTCTATTTCAGTCGATGCCAAATAATGAGTTAATATTGTAATAAAATTACAGGTTTTTTTTTAGCCAATATGCAATTACAATACAGGTGCAATATATGTAGTTGTAGAGACATAAAAAAAATAAAAAAAACCGTGATATTGCGACTTCAATTGTAGTTATTAACTGAGTTGTCAAAAAACAAATTGTAGTTACTAACTGTAATTTAAAATCATTATAAATAACATTCTAATAAATTAAACATTATTTGATGGTAGTATAAACCTAATGTACGAAATATTAAATATGAATTTTAATAAAAATAATTTGTAAGTATGCTTAGCATATATTAATAATCGAATCATTATTGTCTAAATTATGTTGCATGGATCTGTACGAGTACATTGAAATAACTACATATACATGGTATGATAAAATTTAGGGTTAAATATGTTTTTAGTCCTCCCAAAATTGACATGTTTTGGTTTTAGTCTTCAAATTTTTTTTCCTTGAATAAAGTCTCTCAAATATTAAAAATATCCTAATTAAATATGCCCGTGCTAAATTTTGCTAAACTTTTCTATTAAATAATGGTCATATCAGCTTCCAAGTAGAGTATTTTATTACCTAAAGTGCCAGTGATAATTTTTAATAAAAATCAGGGTAATTACTTTGCTTTAGGGTTAAAAAATCTATAGTTTAAGATTAATCATGTAATAATTTTATTTAAAAAGTATGTTACTAATCTGACCTGAACATAACAGTTGACATGGACGACCACATCAGTAAATTAATGGTGACTGTGATGTTGATGTGACCATCATTTAATAGAAAAGTTAAACAGAGTTTAGTATATAGATCTAATTAGAGGTATTTTAATATTTAAGAAACTTTATTCAAAGAATTTTTTTTTAAGGACTAAAACCAAAACGTATCAATTTTTAGAGATCAAAAACATATTTAACCCTAAAATTTAAAAGATTAAGATGTCTATACAAGGATAATATTAACATAAAAATATAAACGAGAAAGCAAATTAAACTATCAATATTAGAAATATAATTAAATTCATTTTTTATACCGTTTGAACTCTAAATTTTAAATAAATTTTATAATATTGAATGAGAACAAAGTATATATATAGTAGTTGACAGGCTTGTTACATTGCATGGTCATTTTCGAAGACTTGTTTGTATTCCCTAGCAGTTCACATTTGGAAAGACATTCACCTGTTCAACAAACATGACTAAATAATAGAATAAAATCCTGTTAAATCTTAAAAATTTCTCGAGTACCATGATAGTCCATTCAACCTAAAGCTTGGATGGGAATTGCAGCGATGTGAGTTCTAATCAGAATTGATTGAAATACTTATTCTTTCAAACTATACTCAGTCCAAGTTATAATAATTAATCAATTATCCTTTTCACTCTCCACTAATCAAACAAGTTCGCTTTATTGAAATGACATCAGAAAAGAAAGAAAGATTTGTGGGAATTCAGGCGTGCTTAGCTTCGTGTTATTTTCCAACATTCCCTTTTGGTACTCGAAATTCTCTGCTAACTGTTTAACCTCCCATGACTCGCTTGTGAAAGCTAATTAATTATCTCTCCACAGTATGAGACACAATCTGCCACTGCCATTATAGAAAGCAACATTGCATGTGAATCAAGACCGAAAGTTGATGAATCCAATTCCCGTCAACTCTGAAGCCCATGCCTTTGTATTAACTAGTAGACAATAAAAAAAAAATTGAGAATTTTTATTCCTAGTCATGTATTTTATAACTTTTTCTATTTAGGAGAGTGATAAGAAAGGAAAAGAGAAAAATGTGAGATAAAATATATAACATAAAGAGAAAAAGAAAAAATGAATTATAAGAAAATATTGTAAAAAATATGTTTTAAAAATAAAATAACTCATAAAATTGAAAATATATCCCACTATTGTTTATTTTATATTTTCTCTAGTAGAAAGACGGGCCATTGTGTTGGTCGAAAAGAAAAGATATCGCATTGTTTAGTAAAGCATGCAGAAAAGCAAAATTAATTACTTACATGCCATTATAGATTGTCAGTGACTTACATTTATAGTGTCGCAGGTAAGCTCAAGAGGTTCTTTGTTTGCTTGTGTGGTCGAGTTGTCATGAAAGACGTATAGAAGTTCACTCGCTCTAAAAATGCATGAAACACACGTATAAACAGTCACCTTAGTTTCCGTGAAACATTCCCTGTGTTTGGTTGAATGGATTGTCGTTGGTTTGAAGAAAAAATATAGAAAATAATATACTTTTGTTTATTTAGTTGAAGAAAAAAATTAAGAAAGAGAGAAAAAATCATTTTTAGAAATAAAAATTTAAATTTTCTTTTATTCCATTTTTTAATTTAAATTTAAAACAAAAATTATCTTCTTTTTCTTTCCTCTAAAACAAGCAAAGGGTAAAAAGCTTTCAAGAAGAAGGAGAAAAAAAGGATAGAATTAAAAAGAAAAGAAAAGAAGTGGATAGATAATCACGGGCTTTTCTACCAAAATGGTAATTAAAAAAAAAATCAAAATATTATAGAAAAAAATTATTTTACCAAATTGGGTTGTTTTGGAAGTGGCACAGAAAAATGTGTAAAGGATGGCGCCCATGGCACTGGCATCATCCACTTTGTCGAGACCCAAGCATTGGTGGTGCCGGTGGCAATGGCGCCACCCACTTTGTCAGAACTGGTGGCGCTTGTGGCAGTGGCGCCACCCATGACGCAACAAGAGGTGCTAGTGGCAGTGACACCACTTGCCTTTCTTGCAACTCTAGCGAGCTATCTCGTCTTCTTTGATGTTTTGCTGAGTTTTGATGCAAACTTATCTACAACAAAGGCATGCCCCTTCTCTTTTTGTTGTTCACGGGTTCTCTATTTATGCATACCGCATGCATAAATAGAGAGACTCTCACGGTAGCTGCAAAAAGTTTGAAGAAGAGGAGGAAGTAAAGATTAAAGAAGAGGAGGAAGCAAAGGTTGAAAGGAGAAAAAAATTTCTTTTCTGAGTTGGTCAAATCATAGAGGTAAGGAAATAATTTTAATACAGCATTGTGTAATTAATAGTTGAAAAGATTTGGAATTGGTCCCTTAAAAATTCCATTAAGTTGTTATATTGTTTAGACTTAATTTATAATGTGTATATAGACGTATATTTTTTATATTGATAATGATTTAGGACTGTTAAGTGTTGATTTGGGACTTGTTTAATGTTTTGTGGATTAGAAATTTAAAATGAAATATTGCAAGGGTTCTAGGTTTGGTTGAGGCTAGTGAAGGAATTGAATTTCATTTACAAATAATTAGTTTTTAGTATAATGCAGTGAGTTCAATTGTTTTTATTTTTGTTAAAAAATTTCCTTTTTTATTTTTTTAAAAATATGTTTAAAGAAATAATAATAATTGGATAAAATTTTTTGAGAAAGGGAAAAAAATAATTTTAATATGTTTTTAAAGTTAAAAATAATTTTATTATATATATATATATATATATATATATATATATATATATCACTATTTATTTAAACTTATATAAATGTTTATGTATAATTTAGATCATAATTTGAAACTAAAAAAATTGTTGTCAATTTATGATTTACAAATTATGATTTAAATAATTTATCATATTAGTGACCTAGTTAAGAAATATTACACCATTTTTTTAAATAATTTAAAATTTAAATAATATGTAGTTAATTACGTTATGCGAAAAGTCATGCTTACTGCTATGTTATTATTTTTAATTATTTAAAAATTTAAATAATACATAGTGCCCCTCCAATTAGTTGTCATATGGTCATATCTACGCCCTTCTTCATCATGTGCTATGCTCCATTTCGATAGCGAGATGCTATCAATCCACCTACATATTTCAGGGCTAGTCTCATGGAATGCTTCCAAATGTCTTTAAAATTGGTGTTTACATGTTGTGTAGCCTGCAACAAAACAAAATTATGTAATTAAACATCAACCAACAAAATAAAACATAAAACTAAAGACAATTAAAATTACCCATGCTTATCAACTCTTGCTTCAATTTTGTATTCTTAAACCGGTGGTTAAAATTGCTTGCAATGTGACGGATGCAATACAAATGGTATGCACTTGGTGGCTGCCATCCCAGGTTTGCATTTGAAACAACTGATTTAATGCCTTGGTGACGATCTGAAATCAAACATATGCCTTGCTTTTGGGTCACATGTCGTCTTATCTTTTGCAAGAACCATGACTAGTCACTTAATGTCTCGCCTTCAACAATAGCAAATGCAAATGGCACTACACATGCATTCCCATATTGTGTTGTGGTGATGAGCAATGTCCCTCGATACTTGCCGTATAAAAATGTGTCATCTATTTGTATAATCAGTTTGCAAAAGTTGAATGCATCACATACTAGCTTAAACGTCCAGAATACACGACAGGAACTTGCAAAATCGAGGGTCAACTTCGTTGTTGAAGACAAAATCAGTTGTGCCCAATTTATAAGTTGTCTCAAACAATACTCGACCATTTTGTCTAACCACCTCAGTAATAAATTGTAAGATTCATCCCAGTCACCAAAGACCCTTACAATTGATTTTTGCTTAGCCTTCTAAGCCTTTCTATATGTGATTTTGTAATTATATTGACCACGTATTTGTTCTTGTATCAGTGAGATAGAGACTTATAGGTCTTCATTCACCATACCTAACCACAAAATCATAATGAAACATACAAAGCCACATACAGTTTGAAAAATGTAATATGGACTTAAAAAATATTACCATGTACAAAATAGAGTCAAAAGTTTCGTACTTATTATGCATGAATAGATGAACTCAGAGTCTAATTTCTGGTGGTCTTGAGATAGCATCACATTCATACATGAGTGTCAACCGCCCCATTTAGTAATGATCCATTTATCAGTCTTCTTGGACAATATTGCTCTCATTTTTCATGGGCACCCTTTTGCACTATTCAGAGATGTCATCGACAAAACTATCGACTTGGATTCCACAACACGATATAACTGATGCTTCTTCATTGAATAAAGCTTCACAGCCATCTGCACATCATGTTTGGTATCAAACCGTAAACCAGTGTAAAGCTCGTTACCCACACTCCAATTGACAGACATATCTGACCCATGAAAAGAAAACTCTTGGTCAAGGTGATCCCAATTAATATATCTATAGTGGGGTGACATATTCCAAAGTGGAGCTTGTATTTGGCACAAATTTAATTAAAAAAATGCATCAAACAAATGGTACTAGATTTAGATAAAAAAATATGAAATAAACATTTGAACTTACCCGCATATTGCAATTGTTGTTCATCAATTAGTAATGATGAACTAATCGGGGATGCAACTAAAAAATTGGGGGCCAAGCTATCAGGCTTAAGATTGGCATCAAAGTCGCCATCTACATCTGTATTTGAAGAACTCCTGTTCGGAATTTGACCCTCATTTTCATCATCGTCGCTTAAATGCGTGGTAACATGAAGATGTTTAACTCTACACGTTTAGCAACATAGTTGAACTCCTGTTGAGATGTATCAACTCTTGAATCAATAAACATGAGAGGTTAAGTATGATCTATCTCAACAGGTAATGAGGAACAACCAGTAGTCTCTACGTCAACATATATCTCAAGGATCGTCATCACAAATTGTTGTTCAAATGCATTAATCATACACTTAATATCTTCATCATCACGTATTAGAACACTTGAATATGTGATCAAGTTTTGGCACATCAAAAATCTACAAGTTAAGCTACAAATAGATTGATGTCTTGAAAGCTTCAATTTATTAGAAATCTTTTTTGTCAACACATCATAAGTGACACTACATTTAATTTGATTTGTTCTTTTGTCACCTTCAAAAGTCATGCCTTGTGGACCATTAAATTTTCTACCATTCAAATAAATAAAAGTAATAATAGAAGTCATTTTTAAAAATGAAAACAAGATGCAACAAATGACAGATGAAAGAAAAAGATCAAGAGCACATAAGCTTAAAAACACACAAATGTGGAACAACAAAAGCAAGAGAGCAAAGAGCAAAAATATCAAACCAAAGGAGAAGCACGCAACGAAATACATAACCTTCTGCATATCAACTCTTGTGTGTTTAAACTCATCAACCTAGTTAAATAATAACTAAATATCATCTCAAAATCAGAATAAGAATCAAATATCATATCTGATATTATGATGCATGCATGCCCGGATATGTTTAACCAGAAAACCCTATGATTTGTACAATGTCAATAGAATCGCAAGGATTTTATGAATGGCGCCGGTGACAGGGGCGCCAAGAAAATTAACATGTGGCGCTGGTGTTATGAGCGCCTTCCATTCTTTGTACAAAAAACAGGAGGCACCAGTCTGACCAGTGCCTTTAACCAGTAGCCAAAAAAGCTTCAAACAGTCGTATCGCCTGTAAAAATTCACGTGCAAAAATTCCTGTTTCAAAAAAGACAAAATTTCATGTCTTCTTTTACTGTTTGATTCTTACGACTATAGGTGTCAAATCGAAATAAACAAGACGTTGGTCAAAGCAGTATAATTGGGTGTCGCCACTGCCACCAGCCCCTTGTATAGTGCCATTACTATTGGCGCCTGCTACACATCACCTGTCCAAAAAATAACCCATTCAGGTAAAATGTTTTTTTTCCTACAATATTTTGGCAATTTGTTTTTTTTTTTTAAATACCAATTTGGTTAAAAAGTAGATAATCGTGGGATGTTTTAATTCTTGTTAATCTTTTTGGGTTAGTAATTAATGGTCATAAAAGTTAAATAATAAATTATAGAAAATATTATTAATTCTATTACTGTGTGTGATAACTTCATGATTAGGAAATGATCCTCTAAAACCCACTAGGATCGGCCTAGTGGGAGGGTTTGGGATAATATGTATAAAGTCATAGGTTCGAACTTCAGTGCGACTATTGTATTAAACAAAAAAATGATCCTCTAACAAATTCGTATTCAAGGAATGAATGTGATTCATCTGGTATTGACCTTCGCGTTGGAATAACATGTTTTCGTAGGTGATCGAACAATTGATGACAAATCAACTTAAATGTTATGATTAGAAAAATAACTAGGTCAGTTAGTGAATAAAATGTGTTTAGTTATAAATAAGGAAAATATTTTTTGACCACAATTTTGTGGCAAAAAAAGTTGTTCATTTAATTTTAAAATATACTTTTATATGTATATGAACATATAAAAAAGTAAATAAAAATAATTATATATAATATTAAATATGATATCAATATTTTATATTTAAATAATAGAATATATATGAATACTTCAAAGTACGTGTACGTAAAATTCAATTATTTTTTATTTGATATAAAAAACGATAAGATGTAAGTATTTTCGGTAAGAATGTAAGTATAACAAAACAATTTTAAAGGATGTTATTATTGTCTGTCTAGTAGACATACATCATAATAGTTTAGTCCCTTGGTCTTGGTTATCCTACAAGTTTAATTAATTAGTAAAGGATGTTATTTCTTTTCAAATCAGTGCACAAGTCCTCTAATTTGTCTGGTGCAGGCTTGTAAGAATTAGATAATTAATTTAGTGATTTAACTTTCTAAGTGTATGGTTGAAACTATTCCCTGTACTCTTAGATATAATAAAATATTTTAATTTTCTGCTAAAATGGATGCTCAGATAAATAATATTATATGCTTTAAATGCTTGTGTACATAATGAAATCACTAATACGTACACACATCTAAAGTTTACATTGTTGATGCTTAATTATATACTCTAAAGATTTTAAGGGTGTGTGTAGTAGGGAGATTTTTTAAGTTTTATAATATTTTTAGGTTGGTAATGTTAAATTCTTGTGTTTGGTATAATTTTTTTTTTAAATATTGTAAAGAAACTAATTTTTCTTGTGTTCTAAAAATCGGATTGGACCATCCAGTCTAACTAAAAACCAATAAATCAGTCTAGTGTTCAATTCAAATAAATCACTGAAGTGGTCTTGAGAAAAATAGGTTAAAGAACCAAAAAAATTGGTCAAAACTGATAAAAAAAAAAAAGTTAGTCCATAGTGAGTCAATGAAAAATGTTTAATATTACGTCGTTTTAATTTTTTCTTAAAAAAATGATGAATCAATTAATATAAAGTATTTATCATTTTCTTTTTAGTTATAAATGTAAACTTGTTATTGTTGTGTATTCTATATTAAAACTTAGACCTAAATATGATATATTTGATTTGGACATTTGTGTGTACTTTGAGTGTTAAGTATCAGTAGCAAAATAATGTTTATTTTTAGTGTTTTAAAATTATGGTATTTTTTTTAATATTATTTTATGTATTATTTAATTATTATTATTATTTTATTAATACTGATTTCATTGAACCTTAAACAAAGATATATCTTCACCGGTTCAATGGTCAATTCAATTTTAAAAATATTAATTTTTCCAATAAAATATTTTCATGGGAGTGAATGAAAATGCAAGATTTCCATGTAAATGAGAAAGTTTTAAACATAATAAAAGATCGATTGTCTTACATTATCAAGAATCTTTTCATAAAGATCATAATTCCCAACAATGACGATAAATATTAGTGTGAATAAAAAGAGATTCTGCATGTCAAACGTCCCCTTAAAATGAAATGGAAGCTTAGACAAATTTTACCTTGAGGGGAAAATTTTAAATGAGCAGTAAGCAAGCGATATTGGGTGGGTCATCATATATGTTACCGAGGAGATATTGAATTCGGATAAGGAATTGAAGTTACTTGTCCTGATTTTACGTATCATCTTAATAGAAAAATGACACTAAGTGAAAGATCATATTCTCTCTTTCTTTTTAAGGCATTATCATAGGAGAAAAAAGACACAGAGACAGGTAATTCGGATCTACTGAGGGAGGGAGATCATCATCATTTAAGTGGAAAACATTTTCCGAAATCTCTCAACGCATGTCTTGTACTTGATCACGAGTTGAGACACGTTAATTGATCCCTTTATTAATTATAGTGCCAGTCCTGGCCAGTGATACTTTTTACGTCACACGTTCGATAACCCCCTTTAATGGCATGCCTTTTGCTTTGTGGTTTTTCCCTGAGGTATGATAATGCTGTTTGCCTCTACTATAATTGAGAACAAAACATTACAAAAAGAGTGTTAAAAAGTGATTAATAGAGCATGGTGCATCAACTACATATACAGTTACATATAAAGACTGATCATCTGTATAGGAACTCATATCTATTTGTCTTTAGATTCATTTTGCTTAATTAACTTTTCAAACGGTGCTATTTCAATCCGATCCTTTGGATGGGAAGGAGATATATAGTGTATAGCGCGTGGATGGCAGTGTTTAATATCTCCTGGGAACCTCTATACATGTTTTCATTTTTTGCCTATCACAGGTAGAAAATATAATGATAGTTTTTTTTTGTTTAAGTATTTATCAATTTTGTTGATGACTAGTTTCTGTTAAAGAACTTATCTAGTCACTTTTAGTAAGGTATCTCTTTCTAACCACATTTTTTTTTCTCACTTAAAAGATCCAACTCAATTTCACTCGAACCAACGTAATGTTGGTAATATAATGATAGTTTTGTTGATGAGAGTAAATAATAAATTTGAAACATTTTTCCTAGAGTAGTGTATTTGAGATTTGTTTAATTAACTTTTATCTTAATTAAATAATTTATAAGCATGTTTGACAAAAATAAAAGAATTTGATCTTATTTCACTAATTTATAATAATTTTCATTAATTTATAAATTATTAGTTTCATTAATTATAGCACTTTATATATGCTATTTTGAAGTAACATTTGAACTTATAATTTATTATTTTTATCTTGGTACTTTAATTAAAAAAAATTATCCTTTTTTTTACATTACACTATTTATATTATTTATCTTTAATTTTAATAAAATATTTGGTCTTTAAACAAAAGATAATAATAATTTAAAATTGTTCCTATGCCTTAAGTTAACATCATTTTTAGAGTTGACAATTTGGACCGGCCCAAATATGAGTCAACACACTTTTAGGTTGGGCTGGGTTAGGACAATTTGACGTTGGGTTGAAATTTTTCTAGCCTAGCCTAACCCTAGCAAGTTTGCCAAATGGATCGACCCTTGGTCCAATCATTTTTTAAAATATAAAATTAAAAATTGTTAAAATAAAATAATTTTTATATAACAAGTTAATAAAATATTTTTTAATCACTATAAACTAAAATAATATATATATATATATATATATATATATTATTTGTACTATAAAATAGCAAAATATAATACATAATAATAGAAATAAAATAAAGTGTATCAATTATAACAATACACAAGTGCTAAAAATTAAAAACAAAACTTAATGTGCATAAAATATTAACATTAAAATGGACATTAACAACACATGTAGTATTAAATTTATCATCTACAGTTTTATCAATTATAAAAAAAATAATAATAAATAAATAAATTTGGCCCACGGGCCAGCCAACCCACTTCAGGCCAATGAAATTTTGGTGAACTCTTTTAAAGTTAGATCAAATCCAAACCAATCATACAAAATAATCCTACGATTTATAATATCTTAATATATATATATATATATATATATATATATATATATATATATATATATAATAACTTTAACATATTTTCTGATAGTGAATTAATTAAATCATTTGATTTGATTTAATTAATTATTTGATTGATTTAACTTTCTGCTTGATATAAAATATAAATTTTGGTGAATATTTAAAATAATATTTCAAAATACTTTTAATAAAGAATTTTTTCAGTAATATTAGTCCATCTTCTCTTTGGTTTCACTATATTATTTTGTGCATCAGCTTTTTATTTCATATAATTAAATCTCCTTGTACTTTTTTAAGAAAATGTTTGTTGATTAGTTAAAAAACCGTTGTTGCTTAATTTTTTTCACTAAAATTAAATAGGATTGAGATTTTTTTTTAATTTTTAAAAATTATTATATTCTCCGTGTGTAAAAGATTTTACTTTAAAATTTTTAATTTATTTAATACAAACAAACAAGGACATAATTTCATTTTTTTTATCCTCTATTTCTTTATTATTTCACAAATTAGGAAAAAACTACTTTTCTGTCCTCCAATAAATATTATTTTGAAATATTTCATATTTTTATAATTTATTATAAAAAACTAATTATTTATATAATCTAAACAAAAATGTTTTAAAAACTGGAGCCAAAATGAACGTAATTATATATATTTTTACTTATTACAGAAAAGATTTGTAAAAAACAAATTAATCTATTAATAATTTATGTAAATAATTGTTGCAAAAAAAAAAAAAGAACGTAATCAATGAAACAATAAATTAATTCAAATGATTTAATTAATTAATTTAAGTTAAAAAATTAATTAATTGATTACAATAAAATGTTTTAAAATTAATGTTATTATATATATTTTACTATTTATTATTGGAAAAAAATTGTTAAAAAATTAATTTGTTAATAATTTTTATAAAAAATTAAAGCATAATGGTAAATTAAATCAGATGGTCTAATTAACTAGTTAAATTTATTTAATTAATTATCACAAAATATATTAAAGTTACTAGATATATTGAGATATTATAAATCATAGGATCATTTTGTATTAACGGTTTGAATTTGGTATAACACCAAAAGAGTTATATCAGTATCATTTGATCCCTCCTATATATATATATATTATATCATTTTATATTTATTAACTATTTCAACAATTAATTTTATAAAATATTTCTAAATTAATGTTAATTTAACAGTTTTTAACTTTCAATCAATTCTTTCAATTAACTTTTGAATGTTTAATAACTTATCGACTATTTTTTCTTAACATATATAGTCCAAATGTATCATGTATTGTACGTGTTTGCATACTATTTAAATTTATATATTAACATATTTAGGTTATTTTCACATGTAATATGCATACTAATTAATGTTCAAAATATAACTATTTCTCTTTATATATATAGAAAAGAGAGATTATTAAAGACTAATTTATCTTTTTTAACATGGCATGTTTTATATGTATAAATAGAAATTAAAATCTATTTAAGAAGACTTACATGAAAAGAGCTTTATAGGTTACATTCCCTCGTTTTGTTGTAACCTTGAATTTTCAGGTTGTATAATAGGAGGTATAATTGTGATGTCTTGGGGGCATGACTGTACGATGTGACAAATCAAATAGATCTTAGCCTTAATACAAACATCGCACATATATACCTATATATAGATATTGTGTACAGCTAGATTCAAACGAAAGCAGATACATTATACCCAACTTATCTCCGCGGTTAACATTAATTACCAACTAATAAATTATGTATTACTTTTTTTATCAACCAAATAATAATAATAAAAAAAACACATTACTTCTCAGTTCTATTACAAGAGGTACTCTGAAATTACAAGATAACATATATATAGAACTAAGTTGCATATAAAGTATAAACAAATACACCACTATATATATTAAACCAAGGTGCTCGGTTTCTTTTTATTTTTATCCCAGACATAAAAGGTATCTTAATTAAAACAATTGCACAAATCCATTAAAAAAAGCAAGTAGACGTAAACAGAACTTCAAGTCATTGATATGTACCAAAACATGTAGATATTACGTATCAGTGTTGTCCAGTAAAAGGACTGGATAACATAACGTACGTACAAAAATTCATGTTTCTTATAATAACGAAGGAAAAAAAAGGAAATAATTAATGTGAGTAGGATAGACTTTACAATATTGCGTTTCTAAAAATACAATTAAGGGCCGCCAAATTCATGCACCCTCCAGCGATGGCTTATATGTTGTGTCATTTTTGGCCCCTCTTGCTGGCTGCTGCCTAATCTTTTTATAATTATATTAGCGTATCCATCATAATGAGGTCATTGGTCAATTTTTTCTTTGCATTTTAATTAGTTACGCCATTTTATTTTTGTTCTTGTTGTATGATCACTTTTAAATTCTATCGCTAAAAGTTTCTTCTGGTTACCAAATAAGAATAATAAAACGAAAAGGCCAGCTTAAGTGTGCTCCTGCCTCCTGTATACAAGCGTCAATCTCATGCAATGAACAATATTAAGGATGATGACATCTCCTTTTTCTATTTCATCTATAAGTTTCTTCTGGTTAACAAATAACCAAATAAGAATAATAAAAAGCCAGCAAAAATGTGCTCATATACATGCATCTATCTCATGCAATGAACGATATTAAGGATTATGACATTTCATTTTTCTAACTATTTCGTGGGATGATTATCCAACCATTCATTACCAAATTCTTGTTTTTTTTATGTAGTATCATCATATATAAATAATATATTGACAAAGTCTAACACAATTTTGGTAAATTAAATAGATAAATCCCTTAAGTATATATGTTGTCTAAAATTTAATTCCTAATTACTGTGCTTATAGAACAAAACTTTGTTAAGAAAAGCATATTTTAGTAATTTCTATACTTTAAAAAGAATTAGTTTTTGACTATTGGCTAAAAATAGCCTTAATACATGTCAGAAAATAATATTATAAAAATATCTTACATATTTCAGTTAAATTTTTTTTATTATGAATCAAAAAAGTTAGAATATTTTATTAAACATTGTTAGTTAATATCATCTATTTATATCTTATAAGTTATTATTATGGAATATTCGAGGAGGTAAACAACTAGGCAAAATCTCTTTTGCACATATAATTTGACTTAGATATCTCTATTTGTGTGCTAATTGTTGGAACTAAAATTAATTCCTATGGTGAAAACTATCGTCTATAACCCTAGATATATCACGTTGATCATTAGGAAAGTATGCAGAAGCATACTTAAATTCATGATGACTAGTTACTCTTTAGAGTCGTGAGATACAGTCTTCCAAGTCTACATGCACTCCCTTGAGAGAACCCCTTAATTTTTCCCCTGCTTCCTTTTGATAGTGGGATGTCAGAAAAGAAGAGAACGAAGCGTGTGACTTGAGGACCATGACCTATTTATAGACAAACCTAGGGTTATTTTTGGTGTTTATATTTTAGCCCATCACAAAAATAGAATTACATTTTAGTCTCTATACATTAAAAGCCTATATCCTATTTGACACATTAAAGCCCAAAATACCCAAACCTTATCAAATCACTTTTAATTGAGCTTAACCTTAAGCGACAATCCACAATACATAATTATTCACTTACAAGGCCAATGTTGGATTAAGGATCCAACAATCTCCCACTTGGACTATATGTGTAACCTCATAATTATGTATTACAAAAATTAACCGTATGAGCTCATTGTTATTACCATTATGAATGTATCTATAACCAATCCGGTCCATCAATCATACCAACATAGGATCAAAGCAGTCTTCATTACATCTATCATAACTCAACCCATCAATGGTCACATATGCTGATACAAAGAATGACATGGATCATGATATGGATGTGTAGCATGGAATTTTTATGTAATGTGATCTTAACATGCCTAATTCCAATTGGTCTCCCTTAAACCTTAGTGAGATCAAACTATAACCAAAATCAAAGTATCAATACACCAAAGCTTTATTTTTGTAGAAAATATTTTTAACCCATACATAAACCAAATTATGTCTATACCACGAAAGCATTTAAAAATTACAAATTCCCAATAAAACTGAATATTACTTAATGGAATAACACCCATACAAGCAGTGTGCTCATAAAGTATTTTGGGTGGTGATCCTTTAGTAAGTGGATCCGCAACCATGGAGTTTGTTCTGACATGCTCTATAGACAATTATCCACTTTGAACTCTTTCTTTAACAACAAGGAACTTGATTTCTATGTGCTTCAACTTGATTGAGCTCTTGTTATTGTTGGAAAATAGAACTGCCGATTTATTGTCACAAAATAACTTGAGTGATCTTTCAATACCATCCACTATGCGTAGCCCCGTGACACAATTTTGTAGCCAAATTCCATGATTAAAAGCCTCATAACATGCTATGAACTTTGTCGTCATAGTGGAAGAGGCTATAAGAGACTATTTAGCACTCTTCCATGAAATAGAACCTCCAACTAGCAGATATATATAGCTCGACATAGATTTCATACTATCTTGGTATCTAGCAAAATTGGAGTCAATATACCCAATGTTCTCAAGCTGATATGACCTCTAATATGTGAGCATATAATATTTTGTTCTCTATAAGTACCGCATGACTCGTTTAGCTGCTTTCTAATGTTCTAATCCTGGATTACTCAAGTATCTGTCTAACATCCCTATAATGTACACAGTGTCTGGACGCGTACAAACTTAAGCATACATCAGACTCTCCATTGTTGATGAATAAGGAATCTTCTACATCTATTGTTCTTCAAAGTCATTCTTAGGACACTGATCGAGACTAAACTTGTCTCCCTTAGCCACAGAGGTATCAACTGGTTTACAGTCTTGCATGCCATATCTCTTGAGAACCTTTTCAATATAAGTTTTTTGTGACAATCCAAGAATAACCCGAGAACGATCTTGATGTATTTGTATGCCCAATATAAAAGATGCATTACCAAGATCCTTTATCTTAAAGTTCTTAGCTAGAAATCTCTTGGTTTCATGTAACAAGTCTATATCATTGATGCCAAGCAAAATGTCATTAACATATAAAACTAGAAAAATATACTTGCTCCCACAAAACTTATAGTATATACAATCATCAACCAAATTCACCTCAAAACCAAATGAGATGATCACTTGATGAAAATTGAAATACCATTGTCGAGATGCTTGAGCCC